>PYUH01000053.1:207978-266874 GCA_016808085.1 Suaeda aralocaspica
CCCCCCCCCCCCCAGTCTGAATGTGTAGCAATTTAGACCAGAAGATTCGTGACCTCATTCATTTCGAGGAGTCGTTGGAGGTGAGGGCATGCCAATAGTCTTCATTTAATGCTGTGTGTAGCTTTTGATTTTTGCTTTGCCCTTCATTTACACCACTACCATAACTGCCCTGGTAGTGGGTAGTTAATCAGCTTCAAAGAAGTGACTGTTGCAAACTGTGCGAAAACCGAGGGAGTAGTGGGCAGTTACTTTTTGAAACAAACGGCTATAATTGCCCCCTAAATTCGTTCAGCAATTCCCATTCACTTCTCTATTTTCCCCGCACATTTTCGTTTCGCAATTTCTCTCTGCAAAATCCAACTTCCTTCTTCCTAATTGAAATTCTTCTGTCTCATTCTTTCAACTTCCTAACTTTTATATTTCATTGGCCGACTCGAACCCCTGTACCGAGATTGTCCCTGCGAATGAGGAGCACTTGCAGTCTAGCTCCCCCCGAAGAAGTGACAGCGACGATTCCTTGTACGATTCCGACCAGCCTGACATGGTCCCCGACGAGTCACTGATGTCGGCTATTCTCCAACGCGAGGAAGAGAGGAACCAACAAGGTATCTCTTGGTTCGTCTACCAATCAACTGCCGATCCGAGCTTGAACCCCGACCTTCAGGTCTTCGTGGACCCCAAGGACCAAATGTACTGTACCAAGAGGTCTATAAAACATGGGGAGTTCGTTGGGCCCATGAACTTGGTCCCTGGCAAGATGTTCGTCAGAGATGCGATGCTGGGTCGATCACTGGGACCTCCGTGCTGCCGTCCTCTACCACTTCAAGCAGCCTCAAGGCTATTGGGTTGAAATTCCTCGCCCTGATGATGTGGCCTTCGCCTCCCCCCCCCCCCCCCCCCCGGGGCNGGGCAAATCCCTGTCGACTTGGGATAGTTGGTCTGCAGGCTCCGTTTTCCACTCCATCCTTTTATCGTCAAACTTCTGGACTTCTGGTAGATCTCTGTTGCCCAGCTGAATCCTCAGAGCATTCAGCGTATTGTGAGTTTTATCTGGACCTGCGAGCTGTTAGGTCTGCAATTGTCTGTTGCTGTTTTTCGGGCCATGTTCCGGTTAAAGCGTTTTGCGGGTACCAACATTCCAACTGGTTGGTGCTCGTTGGAAATCAAAAAGGCTGATGAGGCAGGTCATATTATTTCCACTGCCTTCCCCAAGTTGAGCCCTAACCTGGTGGGTTCTTGGACTAAGGAATTTTTATGGCTCCGGGTGCCCCTCTGGAAGGAGCACAAGCACGTTTACAAGGTGAGGACCCAGTTTACAGATCCTCACTTTGCCCCATTCCTAGAGGTGGGTGCCCTCTCTGAATCTGAAATGATCACGTATTCTCATTTTTTGGCTTCTGTGGACCACCACAAGGCTGAGAGTCGTTCCTCTCCTGCCCCTCTCCATTGGCTGCCCCACTTCGACCTCCTTCGAGATGAGCTATATCTTGCCGCTGGAAACCTCTCTAACAAATATACTGCTGGTTAGTTACCCTAACTTTGGCTGTTCATTTGTTTATGTCTTCTTCTTTTTTTTTTCTTTTTTTTAGCCTTTTTAAATGCAATGTGTCCCTAACCTGGTCCCTTCCTTGACCTGTAAAGTATGCTGTCAACCATATCGACTGGTCTTTACTGAAACTTGATTGGTCAACTATCGAACCCCTTGATACAATTTCTGCAATTTCCCCCAATCATCTATACTCTCTCAAAAATTGGAATGATAAGATAGCTGACCTGGTCTCTGCCAGGAAGAAGCTTGCTGCTGATCCTTGGACCTACCTTCCTCACCGTGACCTGATGCTCATGCTAGCTGAGCAGGAGGAAGCTGGTCTGGTCCCTGTGCTGGACGTTGAATCTCTCTCCTCTGCTCTCCCTTCTGCCCCTGGACCTGGTGTAACTAGGTCGAAGGGAAACAAAGGTAAGGTGGGTAAGGTAGGGTCCAAGGTGTCCGCTTCTGCCCCTGGTGTTGCCAAAGCTAGTTTGCGGTCGTCCAAGGTGTCCGCTCCTGCTGTCACAGAGGTTGCTAGAGCCCTTGCTGTGTCAGCCAAAAAGCAGCAGGCTCCTAGACAAGTTCCTTTTGCCATAAGGGAACGGACCAGGAGTGGTAGCCAGCCTTCCTCTACCACATCTGGTAAAGGGAAGGCTCCGCAGCAGATGCTCTCCGTCTCCGACAGTGATGACGATGATGATGATGACGATGTTCCTCCCTGGGTTAAGAGAAGTAAAACCACTGGTGCTAGCTCTGTTGTGGTTTCATCTGCTATACCTTCAGCTCCTGCCTCCCCCAAAGCTTCAACAGGTCCTCTGGTTGCTCCTCAACCTTTGCCTGCCTCCTCAACCTTGATGGTCTCTTCTACCGTGGTAGCTCCTACTTCCCTTCCTCTAGCTACTTGTTCTGCCACCATAGCCCCTTTAGTCCCCATTCCTTCACTCTTTCCCCACCGTGCTCTTAGTGACCTTAGCGGCCTGCCTCATGAGCATTCCGTGTCAGGGTTTTCTTCCTTTGAACGTTGGGACTCTCAAATTAGCTCGGGTGTTACTACCATGGAATTTGGGGGTGAGCAGCCTGTCGTGCCTCAGCTTTCAATGAAGATGGTCAGGATACCTGAGGCTGTGAGGGAAGCTTTTAGATCTCCCCCCTCTGCCTTTACTAATCTGGAGCAGGTCTCAGCTGCTTCGGGTGATGCTCTTTGCAAGTCTGTTCTCTACCGAGCTCTTCCTTATTCTGACAGGCCTGGCATTACCATGGAGTCTCCTGCTCAGAACCTCCGGTTCCACCTTGCCCAGGTAACCTTCTCCTCCTATCCTTTTTCTTGCCCTTACAAGTGCTTATGCTAACTTTCCTCTGTGTTGTTTCCCAGGTTTTAAAGTATGGATCTATCACCTCTGAGTTGAGTGACTTCTAGGGGCAAAGGATGGCAGAGATGGGTCGTGAGCTGGAGCTGGGTGAGAAGAAAGTGGCTGATCTATCTGCCCAACTGTCTGCACAGCAGAGCTCGCATGAGGAGCAGCTTTCCCAGCAAGCTCGCCAACTTGGTTCCCTACAGGACCAACTGAAGAAGCTGCAGGAGGAGAAAGAGATGGTGGCTGCTGCTGAGATGGCTGCCAGAGCTTAGGCCACTTCTGTCCAAGCTGCTGCTGCCCAGAAAGACAAGCTCCTCAGCCTGAGGGAGGATGAAATTTCCTTGATGAAGAGCCAGGAGACTTTTCTACTCTAGCAGTTGTCTAACCAGCATTCTCAACTTTCCTCCTTTCAGAGTGAGCTCCAAGCTGCCAATGACCAGTTGGGATCCATGGACAGGGACTGGGAGACCCACTTCTACGATGCTTGGTTGATAGCCTATAGGTGCGTTTGTGCTTCCTACCAGGTTAATTGGTCTCTTGTTGAACATAATTTGAAGGACCAGGTAGGTCAGACCCCTATAGAGGGAGAGGTGACTCCAGCCTCCATTGTGGCCTATATGGAATCCTGCAAGCAGCTTTCTGGAGGTGCTGCTCCTTCTGAAGAGGTGGTGGGTGGTAGTCCTGCTGCAGGTGCTGCTAATGAACCTCCTGCTGCTGAGGACCATGGTGGTGTTGAACAAGAGCAGAAGACCTCTGCTATGGAGGTGGAGAACAGTGCCCCTGAGCCCATGGCTGAAGATGTTGCTCCTGGACAGGACCAAGCTGCTGCTGCTGCAGAGGAGGTTGATCAACCTGGAGAGGAACCAGCTGGTGTTGACATGGTGCCTGCCCAACCTCAACCTGAGACTGCCCACAGTTCAGTTGGTGGTGTTGAAGCGATGGAGGCTGATCAACAGGAAGAAGGTGTCCCTGGAGTCCAGGGTGATGAGGTGATGAACCTCATATAGGAAGTTTGGCAGCTACCAGCACCTGGTTCTCCTGTGAGCTCTTCCTGCTCGTGCACCTCCTGTTGAGCTGTACTTTTGCTTTTCACTGGTCTTCTGTCATTTTGTAATTATTGATCCAGCTTTCTAGAACAATTGGTTAATTATATTTCACTCTGCAAACTATTAATTATGTAACCTTATGGCTGGTTCTGCAGTAGACCACCCTTTTGAGTCTGCTACGTAGCTGCCGGTTTATTCTGCTAACTTGGTTTTCCTTTTATGTAATCACATCACTGCTTGGCTTTATGCCTGCTGTTACTTGCTTGTTTATTGTATTCAATTGTTGCTGCTTTGCCTGTGCACCTCCTGTCTCCCTTCCAGCTTGGCAGTTGTTTCCACTCAAATGGTGGGAGCTAGCTGTTATGAGGGAGGCATGGTTGCAACCCTTAAGCCCTCGAACCATTGACATTTATGTTTTATGTAGTTATATTTGTTTTATGGAATGTGAGTGACAAAGTTCCACCTCAAGTATGCCATGTCTACAACATCCTGCAATACTTTCGTTTCACTTTGCAAACTTAACTCCACTCACGCATCTGGGCCCCCGAATAGCTACACTACCCAGGCTTGCAAGAGGTGAATTGCTTCCAATGGGCAACTCCACATGCACAGGTTTAGCCTGTGGCTCCTTGTAGTGGTTCAAGGTCTTAGTTTTAGCCTCAAGCTGTCTCAATTTCAACATATTTCCACTACATTTCGCAAAACATATGATTCATTCATTGCAATATGCATTCAAGTACATTTTCATGCATAGTGTTAGGGATTACAATTACTTTTTCTTACAAAAGATAAGCTAGTTGCTCAACAGGCACTTACACAAAATACTTCTTGAGCTGGTCAGCGTTCCACGTGTTGGGTAATGTTGACCCATCCAGCTCCATTAGCCTATAGGTCCTAGAGTGGAGTTGCTGATAGATCTGATATGGTCCTTCCCAAGTAGCTGACAGTTTCCCATGAACATTTCCTTTTTGGACAGCAGCTGCTTTCCTTAAGACCAGGTCTCCCACTTCTAGTTTCCTATTTTTTACCTTCTTGTTGTAGTACTTCTTGATTCTATCCTTGTATCCTGCTAATCTGACTGCTGCTTCCTCTCTCAGAGACTCTGCCAGGTCGAGTTCCTCCAGCCTGGCCTTGTTATTCGCTTCTTCATCATAGAGGTGGACTCTCAGAGATTCACTCCCCACCTCCACTGGTATTAGGCACTCAGCTCCATATACTAGGCTATATGGAGTCTTTCCCGTGGCTTCCTTGACAGTCGTTCTCAGTGACCAGAGGGTGCTGTGCAGCTCTTGTAGCCAATTGGTCTTTTGTTCGTCCAACCGCTTTTTTAGGGAGGCTAATATCTGCTTATTAGCAGCCTCTGCTTGCCCGTTTGATTGCGGATGGCACACAGCTGAGTACGCGGATTTGATGTGGTACCTAGCCAGCCATGCTCTCAGACCATCATTGTCGAACTGTTTACCGTGATCCATGACTAAGCACATGGGGAGGCCATACCTCGCAATGACATTTTGCCAGGTGAAGCGTCGGACCTGCTTTTCTGTAATTTGGGCCAACACGTCTGCCTCTATCCACTTACTGAAATAATCAATGGCTACAATCAACCACCTCTTTGCCCCCACTGCTCTTGGGAATGGGCCTAGCAGATCAAGTCCCCCCATTGGGCAAAGGGAATCGGATTCAAGACTGTTTGTAGGTCGTTAGTTGGTTGGATGATGCTAGGTGCAAATTTCTGGCACTTGTCACATTTCCTGACCAGCTCCTTTGCGTCAGCTGACATACTTGGCCAGTAGTAGCCAGCTCTCATTGCTTTCAAGACTAATCTTTTTGAACCCATGTGATGTCCACAAATTCCTTCATTTACTTCTCTTAGTATGTAGTTCCCTTCAACCTCATCAACACACTTCATCAGGGGCTGGTCCGTGTATGACCTTCGATACAGCTCCCCTCAATAATCATATATCTTTTGGCTGCTAGCTGTGTTTGCACCTCTTAGGACCAGCTCGACTTGGAAGTCTGTTAGTGATGAGGCTAGGTTCTTCATTTTTTGCAGGTAGTCGGTGAGCACCGGGTCTCTGACCTCATACTCCCCCCCTGAACTGATTTGCCACAAGCTTGGAATCGGTCTTCAAGTGGACTCACCTAGCCCCCATGGATATGCACAGCTGTAGGCCAGCTATAGCAGCTTCATACTCAGCCTCGTTGTTGGTTGCTTTGAACTGAAACTTAAGTGCGTATTCGAGGACGTCGCCCTCAGGTGACACCATTACTACACCTGCCCCAGCTCCATGTACAGTGGTTGAACCATCTGTGCTCAATACCCATGGTCCTACTTCTGCTGTTGCTTGCTCACTACATGAGCATTCTGCCAAGAAATCTGCTAGAGCTTGTGCTTTAATCGCTGTTCTTGCTTGGAAGGTTATGCCAAAGGTCGTCAGCTCCACAACCCACTTTGTTAACCTTTCTGATTTTTCCATCTTCTCCAAGCTCTTCTCAAGCGGCAGGTCGGTCAGGACCACTATTGGATGAGCATCAAAGTAAGGCCTGAGCTTCCTGGCTGCAACCATGACAGCGTATGCAGCCTTTTCCATCAGGGTATACCTGGTCTCAGCTCCCGTTAGTGCGTGACTGACGAAGTATATTGGTTGTTGCTTTTTTTCCTCCTCCTTCAGGAGTACTGCACTGATCGCAACTTGCCCTACTGCAATGTAAACATACAGGATCTCGCCTGGTGTAGGTCTGGCTAAGGTGAGCAGCTTTACCAGATGGGCTTTTAGGTCCTTGAAGGCTTTACTCTGCTCCGGCCCCCAGCTGAAGCTCTTGTTCTCTTTCAGGACTTAGAAGAAAGGTTGAGTTTTCTCTAAAGCTTTGGAGAGGAATCTTGACAGAGCTGCCATCCTGCCTGTCAGTCTCTGAATATCTTTGATTGACTTAGGTTCTGGTAGGTCCAGGGTTGCCTTTACCTTGTCAGGATTTGCGTCTATCCCTCTCTCGCTGACTAAAAATCCTAGGAACTTGCCAGATCTCACTCCAAACATGCATTTTTTTGGATTTAACTTCACACTGTACTTTCTCAGGTTGCTAAAAGTCTCGCGCAGGTCTTTAACATGTCACAAGGTTCCACACTTTTGACTATTGCATCATCCACATAGACCTCTAGGTTTCTCCCCTTTTGGTCTGCGAACACCCTGTTCACCATCCTCTGGTAGGCGGCTCCGGCGTTCTTGAGGCCAAAAGGCATCATCACGTAGTTGAACACTCCTTCCGAGGTAATAAATGCAGTTTTATCTTTGTCAGTAGGGTGCATGAAGATTTGGTGGTATCCTGAGAATGCGTCCATGAAGCTTAACCTCGCGTGGCCGCTAGTGGAATCAACCAATTGATCAATCCTTGGTAGGGGATAATAGTCTTTAGGGCAGGCTCGGTTCAAGTCGGTGAAATCGACGCACATCCTCCAGGCCCCACTGGCCTTCTTGACCATGACAACGTTGGCTAGCCACTCGGGGTATCGACAGTGCTCGATGAAACCTGCGTCCACTAACTTTTGGACCTCTACTGCAATGGCTCTGTCCTTTTCTTCAGAGAAAGACCTCTTCTTCTGCTGAATGGGTTTCTTGTCAGCAGCTATGCTTAGGTGGTGCATGATGACTTCAGGGCTCACACCTGGCATGTCTAATGCTGAATAGGCGAAGACGTCCTTGTGCTCTCTTAACAACTCTATGAGGTTGCACCTCTCATCAGCATCCATCTCAGTTCCTATCTTCACTGTTTTCTCAGATCCCTCTTCGAGTATCACCTCTTCGGTATCCTCTTCTAGTTGAGCCGTTTCTTTTCCTTTCTCAGGTCTTTCAGGTCTCGCGTCAGCTTTCATATCAGTTGGGCTTTGCTGAGCTGTCAAACTGGCCTCCTTTGGCCTCTTCGCCTTAATCATAGCAAATAGCTCCTCTACAGCCCTCTTTGCCCTTTCTGACTCTTCTCTTCTTGGCAACATGACCTGAGCTAGGTTACAGGTCTTTGCTGATTCTTGAGACCCTCTTAGGCAAGCTACCTCTCCCTTATCTGTGACGTACTTGAAGCATAGGTGGTACGTTGAAGCTACCCCCTCGAACTTGTCCACAAACGTTCTTCCCATAATCACATAATAGGGTGAAGGCGTATCTACCACATGGAACCTGATCATGGAGGTTCTCCCCAGGTCATCATTCCCCAGAGTTACGGGCAGAGTGATCTCCCCTTTAGGGATGACGTAGTCTCCCGTAAACTCTGTGATGGGACCTGGTGAGGGAACAAGGAACTCGTCCTTCAGACCCATCTTCTTAAAAGTACTATAATAAATCACATTTACCGAGCTACCTCCGTCAATCAGCACCTTGTGGACCAGGTGATTGCACATCTGTACGCAGCATACCAACGGGTCATTGTGGGGATATACCACCCCCCTGCAGGCATCTGGTCCAAAGCTGATTACGGGTAGATTTGACAACATAGGATGGGCTCTCTGTCCTGCTATCATGACCGTTTCTCCTTTCAGGCCTATGATCTGGTTTTTGAGAGAGCTACTACATGGCAGGTCTCCAAAGATCACCATTAGTTCTTTTAACTTTTTTGGATCTTTACCACCTGAATCTTTGTGTTCCCTTTCCTGGTCCTGCGCCTTGGACCAGTCGAGGTAGTGCTTGAATTTCCCTTTCCTGATCAGGTCCTCGATGTTGTTCTTGAGCGACCTGCAATCGTTGGTGTGGTGCCCTTTGGCTTCATGAAATTCACAGTAGGCATCCGTGTTCCTGCCTATCCTTTCTTTCCTCTCGGGCTTTCTCCACCCACCTCCAGCTTTGTGAGTGGCGTATATAAGTGCCCTGTCAGCTACCAGAGGTGTGTAGCTCTCATACTTCTTAGGGTTTTCCTGGGGATCCGGCTTGCGTTTGTCCAGCCTCTTCTTCTTACTATCGACCTTTCTTTTTCCCCCTACTACCTCGACCCTCTGATCCTGAACATTTGTTGTGACCACCCTGTTGAACTCTTCGCTTCGTATGTACTTATCAGAGACCCTTAGAGCTTAAGCTAAGCTAGTCACGAATTCTCTGGTGAGGTGGTCTCTGAACGGACCAGGTTGCAGGCCATGTTGCAGGGATAAAACGACTACGTTTGGCTGTATGGTTGAAACTGCTACAGCTTCTCTGTTGAACCTCCCCAAGTATTCTCTCAAGGATTCATCTGGTGCGTGTTTGATCTGTATGAGTTCCACCGAGGTTTTCTCTCTTATTCTGCCACTGACGAAGTGGTCGGTGAATAATTGCGAGAGCTGCGAAAAGTTGTGGATGCTCCCAGATGGTATCCTCTTGAACCACGCTTGGGCCATTCCTGTTAACGTGGTTGGGAAACACTTGCACCACGTGGCGTCCGAATATGCGCCTAGGTGCATGCATCCTTCGTAGACTGCTACATGGTCGGTGGGGTCTCCAGTTCCATCAAACTTGAGGTGAGACGGGATTCTCACTTTGCTGGGCACTTGCATTGAGATTTCATGACTGAAAGGTGAGGAAATTGGGAGTCTTACATCTTGTCGTTGAATAGGTTCACTTCGGTGGTCTATCCTTGCCTGCTGGCATGGGCTTCCATCATGAGCCTCTGAGGACGACCTTCTTGTTACAGACCTCCCCTGATATGAGGGCTGAGGTCCTCACCTTTCCTTTGCGGATAGTCTCTCTCCTACCCTTTGCTTTACCGACAGCCTCTCGCCCAATCTGTCGAATACCGCACTTCTCTGCTGACGCGATTGAGGGGGTTGTCTGCTCTCTGGGGGCCCCATGGTCCCCCATTCTGCGGACCTGTGACTCGAATACCCCTTTCCTCTATGGTCATTACTCTCGTTCTGAGATGGAGGCGCCAGCGTGGTATGACTGGGTTCCTCGTACCACTGCGGGTTCCTTTCCTTCTGGAGGGAGGTGCACCACTCCCCTTCTTGCCAACTCGTTCCGAGCTGGGTTCCTGAGCGTGCTCTGTTTTGCTCCCTTTCATAGCGAGCTTCAGCTTTACTTCGCGAAACTCCTTCCAGATTTAGTTTCCTCTGGGTGCTTCCCATCGTCTTGGAAAGAGGTGGTTTTTTCCGAGGAGATTTCTCTTTGCTTTCCTTCCCTTTCCCTTCCTCAGAGGGGGCAGCTCTGTTCTTTCCATAGGATTGCATCACTGTTTGCATGACCCTTATGGCTGCCTCCAACTGCGAGGGTGTAGGAAGATCTGGTGTCCTCGGGGACTCACCCTCAGGCCCTTCCGGGTGATTTGATGGGGGCCCGGCGTCCTTCTCGCGGGAAGGGTACATCTTCCCCTTTCCCTTACTCGTCAATGGGAGCGTGTTCTTATTCCATTCTTCTCGTGGGTAGAGGCCGTGGCTCTTTTCCGGCGTTTTGTCAGACCGGTGGGATGTCCCCTGACCTTGGTTCACCCTGGGTATGGTGTTCGAGGACCTGGAGCGACCCCATGGGCGGTGCGTCGCTGAACGAGCCGCTTAATGGGCTGCATTGCCTGTACTCTCCCCCGACGAGGAGGAGCACGTGTCGACATGAGCCATGGCAGACCACTGACAGAGTGTCGTGGCGCTCGACCCTCCTTCTAGCGCCAATTGTTTCGGGGTGAAACTGTGCTAATGGAGTTGACCACTAGCTACGTGGGTAGAGCTACTCTGCCTGAGCCTGCAAGCTTGGAATTCCCTGCACAATAACACGTGTCACTGGCCTCGGGGGGTGTTTCCGAGGAACGCCCCTTTGACGCTCAAGTCAGTTTAGAGAGAGAATGTGTTCTTGTACAAAGAGAGTTTTTTGTCTCTGAATGTATTACCTCTTTCTAGTTATGGCTGACTTTATATAGTAGCGTAAAGGAGGTCTCCTTACTAGGACCTGATGGGGTCTGCCCCAGCTTTGCCTTAGTAGGTAGGAGGCCAGCAGGTATGACCTGCTGGTAGGTCGACCAGGTCAATTGTCACGAACTTGGGGTCATGTGAGGTCGTTATTGAGGTCACGAGCTGTGAGCAGGTCACAGCTCCTCAACAAATACTATCTAGTTTCTCCTACAAATTACATGCATTTTCACTGTTTCAACTTGTGAACTCGATGTTTCGCAATCATATCAAGTTACAGAAAAAAAAATTAATAATAATAATAATTAAACAGAAATAACTACAGAAAAAATCGCAATTATTAAACAAACAACCTAAATTAATTAAACAGGAATTGAATTACAGAATTACAAACAAAAATCGCAATTAGTTCAACATCACAATTGAATAATGGAAAAAACAAACATATGAAGTTGGTGTCATATTAATTTGCAATGAAAAACAAAAAACACACACACACACAAACTACCTTGTTAAATCAGACAATGACGAATTGTAGGGGAGGAGACCGGTGGTGGTGGCTGATGAATTACAATGGGAAGAAAAGTGGTGATAGCCTATGAATTGAAGATCTATAAGTGATTGAATGAAGTGTTCGGTTGAGGGTTGAAGGCTATAAGAGTTGAAGGCTAAGCTAGAAGTTAATAAGAAAACGTAGGTTTTTTTTTTTAAAAAAAAAATTCTTATTAGTATCGTGTTTAAGAAAAACCGATACACATCAACAATCTATTAGTTTCATTTTTCTTTAGCTTTTTTTCTCAATAACTACCTTGAAGTTGTCTGTTTTTGTCAACAACTACCTAGGTTGTGTTTTTTTGTCAACCACTACCAACTAACGTTTTCCGTCCAAGAAAGACGTTAGTGGGTCCCTTCTCTCAGCTTTCCCTCCAATAATCCCACACGAATTTACATTTTCGCCCTTGCCCTCTCCAACCAATTCAAACAGCTTCCTATTTACTTCACTCAACCTAAAATCCCTCATGAAAGTGAAGTGAAATCAATTCAGACTTCACATTATCCCCAAATTTAGCCTTCTGAAAAACACTGAGAAACAACATTCTCAATTGCGACCCCTTATTCGCTGTAACCCTAATTGTTGAAGCAATCGAAATTGCAATGGAGGAAAAGAGGTTTGATAGTGCTGAAAAGCCCGTTATAAGTGGAACTGTAAGCAGGTAAATTAACTTCCTACTTTAAATTAGCTTTGAATTAGCTTTTAATTACTATAGTTTATGTTTAATGGAGTGACAAATGGTGTGAATTATGTTTGATATTTCAAGTTTGGGTTTTGTTTTTGTTTGGCTAGCTTAGTTATTGATCATTAAATTTCCATTTACATGAGTATTTTGATTGTATTTGATGAACATGTGGGTTTAATTTCAAATTTGCAATTACTTTGATAACAAATTCATTCATGTCAATTTTTGGGTAAATGGGAAATTTGTGTTGAAGCAAAGGAAAACTAGGTATGTAGGTGGAGAAATAGTGAAGAAGAATAATTTGATTGTTGATAATATAAGTGTTGATTGCTTAATGGAGATAGCTGGTGGCATAATGAAGTTGTTTCAACTTAAGCCATGGCCATTGTTCAGCTTATGTTTTAAGAATGAAAAAGGTGCTGTCAGTGTGACTGAAACTGAAGCAGATGTTGATGGCTTAGTTAAGTCTAGGGACAAAGATGGAGTAGTTGATGTTTATGCAAGAGAAGAATCATCAGGTGTTAGTTCATCTGTCAACATGGAATGTAATGCCACAACAAGAAAGGGCAAAGCTGCTGAGTTCAGTTGCAAACAGAAGGCTTCTGGGCAAGCTACTGTTAATGATGAGTGGGTTAACAATGAAAGGAAAAAGAAGGCAGCAAGAACTTGTAGGGAGGTATGTTGTTATGGATTTGTTACTCAACTATCTTTTGTAGCAAATTATACAGCTTGCTTACATAATTGCAAACTGATGTTCACTGTTTTGTACTTGAAACAGATACTTGCTCCTCAACCTAGCACTGATGTCCACCAACAACAACCAACTGATTGAGCATGGGAATTCACTGCATCTGCTCCACCTCAGCTAAGCCAGATAGATAGTTGTCAACCTTCTGTTTCTCAGGCTACAAGAAGCAAGGGTCCACCTAAGCAACAACAACCAACTGCAAAACCTCCAAGAACAAAGCAACAAACAACATCCAAAACTAAGAGAAGCAGCAAAAATCCATAGACTGTTGTGGCACTTTGTATTGTTAATGGTTCATTGTTAGTCTTTATGTTGAACAATTTCTGTTTTGAATGTATTAAAGTAGTAAAACTTGTGTTTAACAAGTATTTTGAGTAACACTTGAATGTTACTGAACAGCTGAACTTGTATGCTCTTGATTGACAATAACCAGAATCTATACAAGCAAACCATCTTTATTATTCATTGCTTAAATTTGAAGTACATACACCCACTAACATTACGTCATACATGACTACAAGTCCTTCTCTAGCATAAGACAAAAAAAACTAAAAAAATGTAGAAGGGTGAGGTCTACATTTTGAATAAATGCATCAGAAAGCAAAAACAAACAACAACAATGGCCAAATGCAAACCAACAGTCAAAATACTCCATCCCCTGTTGCCATTAGCAGCCATGGTCTTCAACTTCCTCACCAACTTTTCATTCTCCTTCACCTTCTTTGCATTTCCATCCTGAAGTCTACACACTTCTCCCCTTAAAAAATCAGCTTCTTGTTTAGCAAGTGTTTTTTTCAAGCATTAACTCATTTGCAATAACCCTCTGCCATTCCAACTTCTCCTCATCAACCCACCTAAAAAACCCACAGCCATTCCTACCAGTGTATGCATCAGAGAACTTGCAACACAAGAACCTCCTTCCAGGATTATCACTCATTCAAGAAGTTAACATCTTTGAAGGGATTCCACAGTTGCACCTATCAATCCTAAAATTGGTTTTGTGTACAAGAACAAACAACAAAAAACTAAATCAAAACCCTAATTTCATAAACACAAAAATCAATTTCAGAAATTTTGAATTTTATTGACAGAATTTTTGGAAGATATGGTGGGTGAAAATTAGCCGTTACAACTGATAAAAAGGGAGAATCAATTGGGATATAATTTATATTTATAAGGAGGGAAAGCTGAGAGAAGGGACCCACTAACGTCTTTCTTGGACGGAAAACGTTAGTTGGTAGTGGTTGACAAAAAAACACAAACATGTAGGTAGTTGTGTAAATTAAAATACAACCTAGATAGTTGTTTACAAAAACAGACAACTTCTAGGTAGTTATTGACAAAAAAAGCTTTTCTTTAAAAACAATACTAATAAGAAAATGTAAGGTTTTGGTGATCATAAAGCCATGTTATTAGTATCCTTTTTTAAAAAAAACAACAACACTAATAATAGTTATATTACTCTCGTTTTTATGAAAAACAATATTAATATACACATTATTAGCTTCATTTTTATAAAAAAACAATACTAATAACAAAATATTGGTATCGCTATTGTTGTGGGGTAGTTTACCCCAATACGTGGCCCAATGACTGGGTGGCATGTGGCCCAATAACTGAGTGACACATGGCCCAATGACTGGGTGACACGTGGCCTAATATGGGAGTGACATGTGGCAATACTAAGTTAGCTGAAAAAGGAATGACACCTTGATCTACTGGACAAAGCCCATCACTATCAGGCCCATCAAGTTAACCTAATAGTTAATTCAACGATCACAAATGTGACACGTGTCAACATCTTAGGCATGGTGCAATTCTCGAGAAGACTATAAATAGGTCCCTTTTTACTGCTTTAGGGGACAGATTTACATCAGCAAAAAATCACTCATAATTAAGAGTTTCTCTGTCTAGGATTAGAGTTTCTCTCTCTAGATTAATGTTAATTGATTGTTCAAACTGCAATTAGTGATTAAATATTTGATTATATAAAAGCAAATCACTCTGTGTTGTAGCATTGTACTTGAGTCCTGATATCTCCCTCGATATTATACAAATTTCCCCAAAACAGGTGGCGCCTGCCCGCTTCCTGAAAAGGTTCCGAAACAATGATTGCAATAACCTGAAAAGGTTGTTGGACAAGCTGGCAGGGAAGGGTATGCTGGATCAATATGTCGTAAAGTCGAAGTATAAGTTTCAAAGAAAAGGCACAGACAAGGCCATTGATGACCCAAACACCGACTTGGATGTAGTGCATGTGATTGTTGGGGGGTTTGCCTCTGGAGGTCCTACCATAAAAGGGACGAAGGAACACCTGAGAAATCTTTCCCAAGTGGGGGTTCCCAGCAAAGAAGAGAACGATGAAGACTTCCCTGATGTTATGATCTGTGAGAAAGATAGGGGTGAGGTGAGAACTCCCCACGATGACCCTCTAGTAGTTGAAATGAAGGTAGCAAATCTGCGAGTCAGACGAATCCTTATAGATACTGGCAGCTCAACAGACATCATAAGTATGACCTGCTTGGAGAAGCTAAAATTCCCTGAAAATACTCTCCAGCCAATAAGACATCCAATTATTGGTTTTGGGGGCGGTATAATCCATCCTGTTGGCTCGGTTACCCTGCCATTAAGGGTGGGTACCAAAGAGCAACCAAAAAATCTCTTTGTGAGACTTCTTGTAGTTCATGAGTACATGGCTAATAATATCATTTTGGGGAGACCCACCTTGAATTCGATCAAAGTAGTAGTAGTTCCTCACCTTATGTTGATGAAATTTGTTTGTAATGATGGGACAATCGGCACTCTACGGGGTGATCAACAGACTGCAAGAGAGTGCTACTTGACGATGTTAAAGGCATCAACCCCCAGTCATGCCAAAGAGAATGCGCCGCAGGCCAAGAAGCAGAAAACAGATGAGATTGAGCCTAAGCCAGTTATGATCATTTGTGATATGTGCATACCAGATGAGTTGAGGCCTCAGCCATCGGGGAAGTTTGTTGAGGTTTTCTTAGAAGAAGCAAGACCTGACAGGGTTCTCAAGGTGGGACAAGTACAGGCTCCCGAACAGCAAGAAAAAATGGTAAATTTGTTGAAGGAATTCAACGATGTGTTTGCCTTCCATGTGAGTGAAATGTCGGGCATAGATCCTGAGGTAATGGTTCATCGTCTGGAAGTCAGGCCGGATGCTAAGCCTGTTAGGCAAAAGAAGAGAAATCATGGAGAGGAAAGGAACAAGGCAGCAGCCGAGGAGGTCCAAAAGTTGTTGGACGCTGGATTCATTCGTACATGTGACTATCCTGATTGGGTTGCCAATTTGGTCTTAGTGCCAAAGCCCAATGGGACATGGCGTATGTGCGTTGACTATACTGATTTGAACAAGGCATGCCCCAAGGATAGTTTCCCTTTGCCTAAAATTGATCATTTGGTTGATTCGACGGCGGGGCATGCCCTAATGAGCTTTATGGCCGCAAACTCTGGGTTTCATCAAATTCCTTTATGGCCCGATGATTAGGAGAAAACGGCTTTTGTGACCGAATATGGACTATATTGTTACAAGGTGATGCCCTTTGGATTGAAAAATGCACCAGCCACGTTCCAAAAGCTCGTCACTAAGGTCTTTAAAGATCAGCTGGGAAGAAACGTTTAAGCCTACATTGATGACATTATTGTAAAAAGCAAAGGAAAGGAGGATCATGTGGATGATTTGAGAGAAACTTTTGAAAACCTTCGCAAGTATAATATGAAACTAAATCCAAAAAAGTGTGTTTTTGGAGTGGATTCTGGAAAGTTTCTTGGATTTTTTATTGATCAAAAAGGAATTGAGGCCAATCCGGACAAGATACAAGCTGTCACTAATATGACTTCCCCACGCACTGTGAAAGAAGTCCAACGGTTGACTGGATGTCTGGCAGCACTTGGTAGGTTTTTGTCTAAGTCTAGAGACAAGTGCCACTTTTTCTTCGACATTATTAAGAAGAAAGCTAAGTTCGAATGGACGGAGGATGCTGAACAAGCCTTGATACGCCTAAAATCCCATTTACATACCTTGCCACGGCTTGTCAGTCCCTTGCCCAAGGAACCCCATTATATGTATCTTGCCATTTCAAAGTGGTCGTTTAGTGCTTCTAGTGGCAGAAAGGGAGGGGGTGCAGATGCCAGTCTATTTTGTAATTCATGTCCTCAGAAATGCAGAGCTAAGGTATTCTGGGGTTGAAAAGTTTGGTCTGGCACTTTTCATGGCATCAAAGAAGTTAATGCCATATTTTATGGCACACCGCATTGTTATATATACTGATCAGCCGTTAAAGCTACCATTCACCAAAATGGAATCTTCGGGAAGGATGCTCAAGTGGGCGATAACACTGCGAGGGTTTGACTTGGTATTTGAACCCCGAAAAGCTATAAAGGGGCAGGCATTGGCGGATTTCATAGCATAACTGACAAGGCCTCAATTACCACCAAACCTTTCAAGGGTGTGGAAAGTCCATGTTGATGGGTCCTCCACCCAAAATAGCTGTGGAGCAGGGCTGATTTGTGAATCTCCAGAAGGAGATAAATATGAGTACACTCTTCGTTTCAAATTCCATGCCTCCAACAACGAGGCGGAGTACGAAGCTGTTTTGGCAGGTGTTCAAATGTGCAAAGCGGCAGGTGCCGAAGAAATTGAAGTGATTTCTAATTCACAGTTAGTTGTCAGTCAAATTAATGGAGAATATGAAGCTAGGAATGATACCATGGCTCGGTATTTGGAACTTGTAAAGGGGGAAACCAAGGTTTTGAAACATTTCTTTATCACACAAGTACCCAGATCTGAAAATCATCAGGCGGACGCCCTTTCAAAATTATCTTCTTCAGCACTTTCCGACACCCCCAGGACGGTATTCTGGGAAGTTAAACAACAAAGAAGCATTGATGTACTGGAAGTCCAGGTGCTAGATAGGACTTCCACATGGATGAATGATATCTGGGCATACAAGCTGAATGGCACACTACCAGCTGATCGGAATGAAAGTAAAAGAGTAAAAAAGAACACTGAAAGGTTTGAGATTATCAATGGGGAGTTGTTCAAGCAGGCATACTCCAAGCCCTTGCTTAAGTGTATCAAACCAGAGGCTGGACGGGAAGTTCTTGATGACTTGCATAGAGGGGTATGCAGCAACCACATAGGTGGAAGGGCCCTACCAGAAAAGGCATTAAGGCTTGGTTATTTTTGGCTAACCCTAAGCGAGGATGCGATAAGGATGGTGAGGACATGTGACAAGTGTCAAAAGCATGCTCCATCAATCCATCAACCAGTAAACGTTCTAAACCCCATCGATAGTCTAGTACATTTTGCAAAGTGGGGGATGGATATCTTGGGTCCCTAACCTCCGACGTCTGGACAGAGAAAATATGTTTTTGTGTCAATCGACTATTTCACGAAGTGGGTCGAAGCCGAAGCGGTAAAGAATATCAACACGAGTGATGTGAAAACGTTCATCTAGAAGTTCATTCTAACTAGGTATGGTATGCCTCAGGCCATGGTGTTTGACAATGGTATGCAGTTTGAGACAGATAAATTAAAAGACTGGTTAGCTGATCAAGGTGTATCAAGTTATTTTGCTTCAGTAGGTTACCCGCAAGCAAATGGTCAGGTAGAGTCATTTAACAAAATCATCACTGTGGGAATCAGAACGAAGTTGGAGAAGGCGAAGGGTTTATGGGCTGATGAGCTGCACAATTTTTTTATGGTCAATACGTACAACAGCTAAGAACTCCACTGGGGAGACACCCTTTCTCCTTGTGTATGGGGCAGAAGCGGTCTTACCAATCGAGCTATGTGAGCCAACCCTTCGCGTAATGCTGTATGATGAGGAGGCCAACTAGGAGGCCATGAAGATTGCATTAGATTTGCTACCAGAGACAAGGGACAATGCTACCCTAAGGCATGAGATATATAGGTTAAGAATGACTCGGGCATACCAGAAGAAGGTTAAAATTAGGCCGCTCAGAAAGGGGGATTTTGTATTGCGCAAGATGGAAGCCGTAGGACGAGCCAATGACGAAGGGAAGTTAACTCCGAACTGGGAAGGACCATACCGTATTGTTGAAGAAATTCGGGACGGGACATACCGTCTTGAAACGCCAAATGGAGTACCAGTCTTAAGGACTTGGAATGCTGCTAATTTAAAGAAATACCATTTTTAGCATGCCTTAGATGTTGTTTTACAACTAGGCAGCCTGGAAACCTTAAAGCCAAAGATGCTGCTTAGCAGCTAGGCCTCTTTTTGTATTTGCCTTAGATGTTTTGTACTTAGGCATTTTGATGAATAAACTCGTTTACCCATGTCATATTGAAGAACTTGAATGCATGGTATGGTTTAATTAGTTAAATTAAATGCATAATTGATTCTGTTTTTGTTCATCACTTAGGTGCTAAATATACAGGATAAACAGAGAAGTTCATAGTGATCCCCTGTCCAATCAAAGCCACTCACAGAGAGCAGCTCGGACAACATATTTTTTTTCCCTACCATAACAATCAGAGAAGAACACCGATAGTCCGGAGACTTCCATTTTTTGTTATAGGAGAAGAGTTTGGCCACCCATGCCTTCTCGTCCCAAAGTTGGCTTAAATCTTGTTGGCCACGTAAGGCCAATAAGTAGCTAGCTTACTCAAGTCCTTACCTGGTGTTTAGAGACCGTGGAGGGATATACATTGCAAAGACTCAATTCAGCATATAGAAACCGAATTGATAGCAATATCAAACTTCATTGCAGAGACTCAATTCGGCATATAGAAACTAGAGCTGGGCATAAGTGGCATGACCCGCCAACCCGACACGCTATAAGCGGGTTTGGGTTGAGCAATCCAACCCGTTTATTATATTGGCACGACCCGACCCGACATGTGTAATAAATGGGCCGGGTTAGGGTTGAGGGACCTCAACCCGTTTAACCCATATAACCCGTTTAATTGCTGGATCATATACTTCAATTTTTAAGGTTGGCCCATTTTTTTATGTTTGGCCCATTTTTTTTCTCAGCCTTTTAGGGTTAGGTTTAATTCAGCCTCACTTCATTCCGCCTCATTCTCTCACTTCATTCTCTCAATCTCAATCTCGCCTCTCTCAATCTCTCATTCTCTCACTTCATTAGTTCATTCTCTTATTTCCCTCTCATTATTTCACTCTTTTTTTTTCCTTTTTCGAATCATCCTTCTAATTTCATAAGGCTAAGGTATGTTTTTAGTTCATTTTTTCGGATTTTGGTGTATTTTATTATATTTTTGTTTCGATTTTTTGTATTTCGATTTTAATTTGTTTTGTTAACGGTTTTGTTGATTTACTTTAACAATTTGTTGGTTTTGATTTGTTTGTTTAACGATTCATTGATTTTGATTTGTTTGTTGATTTCGTAATTTTTTGATTTATTTTGGTTCGTAATTTGCTTATTTTTCGATTTATTTTATAGTTGATTTATTTTTCGATTTGTTGATCTGTTTATTTGTAGATTTGTTGATCTGTTTATTTGTTGATTTGTTGATTTGTTTCGATTTTAGTTATCTTAGTCAATTTTTTGTTTCGATTTTAGTTGATTTGTGTTGATTTTTTGTCATCTTTACTTGGGGATTTTTTGTGATCATAATTTTTTATTAAATAATTTGAAATTAATTTGCTAATTTGATACTAATATCTTAATTAAGTCACTGAGTCTCCCATGTTTTTGTTACTGAAATTAATTTGATATCTTTATTAAGTCACTCAGACTCAAACTCTACTAGACAATAAAACGTTTGATAATTATTATTCAGCGTATTGTTTAAAAGGAACATATGTTAATTATTTTCACTCAGACTCATATGTCTGTGACAATGTTTAAAAGGAAAATTCATAGCCTGAGCATATGGTTTTGTTAATTAAGTCACTGATAATTTGATACTGAAATTAATTTGATACTGCTAGGCTGATTTGTTGGTTTTGTTTGTTAATTAATTTTTTTTGTTGTTATTATGTAGCCATGGAATCTCCCATGGACTCTCCCATAGACTCTCCATTGGATTCTCCCATGGAGTCTTCCAAACCACAACCTGTAAGAGTTGACGTTGAAATCCAATCCGATGGTGATGAAGTCAACACTGCAGGGGAAACAGCACCTCCAAAAGAACCACCAAAAATCAAACCTAATCTCACTGGTAATCCCTTAAAACGCCAAAGAAAATTGAATTCTCCTGTGTGGGAATATTTTGAAATGATTGATGAATTAGATGTTAGTGGAAAAATGCAATATAAGTGCAAAAAATGTGGGACAACATATATTGCTGAAAGTACTCATGGGACGGGAAACATGAATAGACATTTAAGAAGCTGTAAAGGAAGGTCTATTAGAGATATAGGTCAATTACTTTTACATTCTAATGTCTCTGGTTCCATGGAAACTAGGCAGCCTAATTTTAAGGTTGAAGATTTTCGTGAGTTAGTTGTTGTTGCTATTGCTAGACACAATCTCCCTCTCCAATTTGTTGAGTATGAAGGAGTTAGGAATTGTTTTTCTTATTTGTGTCCTGATGTGAAATTCTTTTTTAGAAGAACAATAAAAAATGATATAATGAAAATGTATAACAAGGAAAAGACAAAACTAAGTGAAATGTTAAACCGTGCCCCTAGTAAAATTTGTTTTGACTTCTGATTGCTGGACTTCTGTAACTACTGATGGTTACATTTCCCTTACTGCCCATTTCATTGATAAAAATTGGAATTTGAAGAAATTTAGCTTTTACTTTTATTCCCCCTCCCCACACTGGAGCTGAGTTGGCTGAAAAGATGATGTGCTTGTTGAAAGAATAGGGTATTGAGAAGAGAGTGCAATCCATAACCTTAGATAATGCTTCTTCTAATAATTCTATGGTTGATGCTTTGAAATTTGATTTGGATTTGTCTAATAATGGAGATTACTTTCACGTTAGATGTTGTGCACATATACTTAATTTGATTGTGCAAGAGGGTTTAAAAGAAATAGATGAGGCGGTCTTGAAAGTTAGGGAGAGTGTAAAGTATTGTAAAGGTTCTCAAAGTCGAAAGCAAAAGTTTTTACATTGTATTCAACATGTTAGCTTGGGGTCTTCTAGAGGATTAAGACAAGATGTTCCAACTCGTTGGAATTCAACCTTTCTTATGCTAGACGGTGCATTATATTACAAAAAAGCTTTTCTTCATTTGCCAAAAACTGATGCTAATTTCATTCACTGTCCAAATTCAGAGGAGTGGAGTAGGATTGAAAAAATTTGTAAGATGTTGCAAGTTTTTTATGAGGTGACTTTAGCTTTTTCTGGTTCAAAATATCCAACCTCCAACCTTTACTTTCCTAATATTGTAAAAGTGAGGTTGCTTTTGAAAGAGCACATGGATAGTAGTGATAGGTTTTTGAACACAATGGCTACTAGAATGTGGGTTAAGTTTGAGAAATATTGGTCCGAGTGTAGCATTATAATGGCTGTTGCTGCTTTTTTTGACCCGCGCTTTAAATTTCAATTTGTTGATTGGGCTTACAACAAAATATATGGGCCCTCTGCCCAAGTTGAATTACATGGATTCAAGACCAAGTTGTTTGCCCTCTTTGATGAATATGCTTCTACAAATCCTTCAACCTCAACTACACCTCGCCAACATGTTGGGGCTTTTACTACTACCAAAAAGAACTCTGATACCCTGATGGAGGTGATCTCTATTTAATCTTTTTCTTTCCTCTTTATTTATTTTGCTTCTGCCTCTGTTGTTTACCTTTTTATTTATTAGTTCTTGCTGGCTTACTGCTCTTTTATTATTGAATATGCAAGGACTTTGATTGCTATGATAGCAATGAGTTTGCTTCTTCTGGAAAATCTCAGCTCCAAATGTATTTGGAAGAGCAAAAGCATCCTCGCACAAGTGATATAAATGTGTTAGAGTACTGGAAAGCACTTCAAGGGCGTTATCCTGTTGTTGCTCGCATGGCAAAAGATNAATGGCAAAAGATATTTTAGCAACCCCTATTTCTACTGTGGCTTCAGAATCAACTTTTAGCACTGGAGGAAGAGTGCTAGATGCTTATCGGAGTTCATTGAAACCAAGTACAGCAGAAGCGTTGGTTTGCTTAAGGGATTGGGTGTTTGAAAAAGGTAGTAACCTTGGTTATATAAATATATTTTTCTGTTTAAATTTAAGTATATCATATTTTTCATTCAAGTTCTAAACTTTTAAACTACTTTTTTTTGGAAAGATTCGCTACAACCTGATGTTGAAGAATTGTGCAAGTACCTTTTGGGAGCGAAAGTAGAAGATGAAGAAGATGATGATGAAGACCAAACTCAAGCCTCACAACACTCCGTATTGGATTGAGCTTTAGAGAGTAGAAGAATGAAGATGATGAATGAAAATTTGTAATGGATTGTATCTTATTAATTGGCAGAACTTCTGACTTGTTTATTGGATATTTAGACATGAATTTGGTGATTTTATATTTTTATGAGATGTATTATCTTTAGTTTTTAATTTTAGATTTTTTTTATTGACTTTAAATTATGTAATATATGCTACTGCAGGTTATTAGATGAAGAATAATTAGAAATAATTAGATGCTTTAATTAGAAATATAGAGTTGTTTAGGCACTTGTTAAACGGGTCAAATGGGTCAAACGGGTTAAGCAGGTTATAGCAGGTCGTGCTCAGGTTGGACATTCTGACTCGCCTAATTAAATGGGCCGAGTTCAGGTCAGGCTATGACAACCCGTTTAACTTTTGACCCGGCACGATACGACCTGTTACCCACCTCTAATAGAAACCGAATTGATAGCAATATCAAACTTCATTGCAGAGACCCAATTCGGCATATAGAAACCAAATTGATAGCAATATCAAACTTCATTGCAGAGATCCAATTCGGTATACAGAAGCCGAATTGGTAGCAAATTCAAAATTTATTACGGAAACCCAAGTCGGCATACAGATTCTAAATTGGTAACGAATCTAATGCATTCCCCAACAAACTTATTTAGTACTAAAAGGCCAAATTGGTACTTAACTACTGCTACTCACCTAGATCTCATCCGGTGTTTATGGAACTATCCACTCGGGATCTGAACACCGAAGAGTTCACGAGTTTACTAACTCTACACTTTGGTATAAGGGATGTGACTAACACTGATGTGTTAATACGAATCACGAATAAATCCCCATACTTGAATGTGCTAGAATTGAAATTGCTGAAGGTTCCATCCATACATACTCCCTTGATCAACACAATCTAGTTTAGGGACAAATTTGGTAGTAAACTAGATTTATTGCCTAGGGCGTGGAGACCAACATATTCACCAATTTCAGGGGCAGCAATATGCCAAGGGATGGTTTACTTGGGAAAATTCAAAGTTTACAAGGACAAAGGGTTAAACTATGTGGAAGGTCGAGTGATCATCCTTACTTCAGAAATTCAAATGCTAAAATGAAAACAAATTCTAGCATGCTGAATGATGAATCGCACTTGTAAGTTTTTGCAAAACGAAATGCAAAAATGAGTAAACCCAAAAATATATGATAATACCAAAAGTAAATATCATATATATATATATAGCACATGGCACGGTGTTAAGAAGCACCGAACCATTAATATTCAAAAGTCTGGTGAGTGAATCACCAGACCAAATCATTGTTAAAAAATAACAAACTGGTCATAAAAAGACCAGCCAATACCCAAAGTTTGATAAAAGCTAAAAATATTAAAAAGCTTGAAGGAAGGGGGGAGGAGCTTCATTCTTCGTCTTCTTCCTCATCATCATCGTCCTCCTCGGGCTCCTGGAAGAAAGGCTCGGGTTGCCCGGCAGCATCTGCAGCAACCTTCAAGGGAGCCCAATCCAGATAGGGCTGGAACCATGAGAAGGCGTTTTCAGGGAAAGCTTTTTCCCACGCCACCTGAACCAACTTCTGTTGAGCGATTTCAGCCTCCTGGACGGCGGCTGTGATCTTCACTAGGACGAGCAGGTTGGCCTGCTCGTGCTCCTTGACAGCTTGGTTCAGTGTCTCTTTCTCTTTGAGGAGGGATGCATTCTCCTTCTCTAAGTCATCGGCCTTTTCAGCCGATGCCTTCCATTGTTCAGCATTGGAGAGGGCGTCATCCCTCTCCTTTATGAAAGCATCCCTCTCCAATTCCACCTCCCTACATCTCGCCTCGGCCTTAGCAAGTTTGGCCTGGAGGTTGACAATGCTGGACGCCTGTGCATCCATGGTAGCACGAGAGGTTAGGTCAAGTTTACAAGTGCTAAACATGGCGGTATCAATCACCGTCTTTACCTCTCCCTGAGCCTCCTTAAGCTCTCGCTCAGTTCGGGCTTTCCATTCTTTGACTGCATCTAGCCGAATGATAGCCTGCACTTAACAAATTCAGTTAGAAGAATGGGAGAAGTATATACTGATAAAGGACGAAAATGAATGGGTAAACATACCTCTAGGAGAGCATACTGCATAGGGTTAATTGCCCCCTCATAGCAATTTTTCATACAGCTTCCGTATTCAGGGGGGACGATCTTCATGATCTCCTTGATGAGCTTTGGCCTTTCAGGGCCGGGAATGCCTTGAAGAGGACGAAGATAGTCACCCTCCTCTCCTTCGATCTCCACCGATTCTGCAATAGCCAAAGGCATTGATTTAGAGCCATCAAGACCTTGCGATCCAACATCACTTGCTTATGCAAGTAATGCTTGCACGCGGTCAGTAAAGAACTTACCACCAATGCGGGCATGGAGATTCTGTGCCAGTTCTTGCACAGATGAAGGGATGACTTATTTTGCCCCTTGACTAAGGCCGGCTAGAGCATCGGAGGAAGGAGCGGCAACCCCCTCTTTCCCCTTCTGGGAGACGCCAGTCAACACCACTGCTCCAGTTGGAGGAGCAGTAGTGGACACCTCCGCCTCCGCGGCGTCCCTCTGACGAGGTTTCTTGCTTTTTTTGGAAGAGGCCGAAATGGCCGGCCTCTTCTTGCTAACCTTCCTCGTCACCTGGGAAGGGGCACCACTCTCCTGAAAAGAACACAAGAAACAAGAGATGAGTAAAAATCCTCTAACACAAGGACTCAATTCGGTATCTCTAATCCGAGTCAATAAAATATTAATGTGTTTCATTAACACCCTACTCGGTATGCTAATAACGAATGGGAAAGATTTTGGTACTCCACACATTCCTAATTCAGTACCCTAATGGAATAAGAGGATAAAACCAAAACTAAATCACTCCACAACTTACCTGTTCGGCCTATGCATGCCGAACAGGGTGATCGTGAAATCACTTCACAACTTATTTGTTCGGCCTATGCATGCCGAACAGGGTTATTGTGAAATCATTCCAACAACTTACCTGTTCGGCCTATGCATGCCGAACAGGGTGATTGTGAAATCACTTCACAACTTACCTGTTCGGCCTATGCATGCCGAACAGGGTGATTGTGAAATCACTTCACAACTTACCTGTTCGGCCTATGCATGCCGAACAAGGTGATTGTGAAATCACTTCACAGCTTACCTGTTCGGCCTATGCATGTCGAACAAGGTGATTGTGAAATCACTTCACAGCTTACCTGTTCGGCCTATGCATGCCGAACAGGGTGATTGTGAAATCACTTCACGACTTACTTGTTCGGACTATGCATGCCGAACAGGGTGGTTGTGAAATCACTTCACAACTTACCTGTTCGGCCTATGCATGTCGAACAGGGTGGTTGTGAAATCACTTCACAACTTACCTGTTCGGCTTATGCATGCCGAACAGGGTGATTGTGAAAGCACTTCACAACTTACCTATTCGGCCTATACATGCCGAACAGGGTGATTGAGAAATCACGTCACAACTTACCTGTTCCGCTTATACACGCCGAACAGGGTGATTGTGAAGTCACCTCACTAAACATCTATTCAACATATAGAGGTCGAATAGGGTGGCTGAATAAAAGTTTAAAATGCATGCTCATGGTCCACATATACCGAATGAGTAGTTAAAAAACAGGAGCTCATTTTCAGGTTACATGTCGAATACAAAACAACCCTGAAAACCTAGAATTGTTCAGAAGTATGAGCAAGACGAAAGTTACCTCAGTCACCTTGCGACGGTCCCGCCATTCTTGGTTCTTTAGCTCAAAAGGATACTCCAAGTACTCATCACCCGTCTTTTCTCCCTTCTGGCTCGGGGTTAGTTGGCTCATTGCTTCGTCTGCAATCAACTAGGAAAAATTGATTAATTATGTAAAACTTTAACAAAAATTAGCAAGTATGAGAAGACTGACGGTATCTGGACTACCTCTAGGCATGCTCAAAGAAAGGCCACATGCTGACAGAAAAGTGTTGCTCCTAAACAAAGTAAAATCTGGCACCCACACCACTGGAACAAAGAATTTCTTGTTCCTACCTCCCCTCGTTTTCACAGTCACTTGCCGGTTACCGAAATGCTTGTGTTCAAAAATAAAGTCAAATTTTGGATGAATGGGGGGAAGGTATGGGTTCCTACCAGCCATATAGGGGTTCTTAATCCACTCGTTCAAAGAGTCGGCCAGACCCTCTTGGCTGATGTGAACATGGAAGAAGCGGTGTCTCCACCTTTTCCATTTGTTTGGCTTGGAGGCTGTCATCATGAAGTTTTTTCTGGAAGAGATGACGTACCAGTCATCTCCCTCTGCGTCCACACGCGTGATCGAATGCATGTGGCAAAAAACAGCAAAGTCCAGGGGGATCCCCCTCGACTCACATGTGGCAATATAGCCAAGAATGTTCTTCCAGGAGTTGGGGGTGAGTTGCCAGAGTGCAACTCGGTATCCCTCAAGGAGGGTAGTGATAAAGGGATGAAGGGAAAATCTCAACCCTAGGTTAATGGCCGTCTCGTATACCGGGACGGTCTTATCAGAAAGAACGATGATGGATGCCCCAGCAGGGGGCACCCTTATCTTAAAACCAGGTCCAAAGGCACATGTCCTCCTATAGACCTCTAACTCACTCTTGTAATAATCCCTAAAACTTTTCTCTAAGAAACAATTGCTGGGTGTATAGACTAGCTTGGATGACGATTCTCCTTCGTCTTCCTCACCATCCTCTTCACTTGAAGAAGATGAGGCTTCGGGCTCCTTCTTCTCAGGGGCCGAATGAGGGTCAATCAAGTGTTGTTGAGCAACTGTAGAATTTAATAAAGGATGATACTCTTCTACTGATACGGCATCTGAAACTTCATGAGCAGGCACCTAGAAGCTGCCTGATCCTTCAGACACCATGGCCGTTTGCTTTGTCCGTGCCATCGAAGTACCCTGCACAAGTACAGGCACAAAAGCAGGCCCATCAGCATAATGATCAATCATACAAAACTCTAATGTATGAAAAGGTCCATATACGAACGATCCCTCTGTCTCCATGGAAGGGTTTGACCTTTCAAGGGACGGAATCAGTCTGTAAGACTCAATGGGAGTAGAGGTGAGTGATTAACCCAAGGCACTAGATTCGGTGTCCGAATTAAAAAACATAAGTACTAAAATGAAACGTAAAGAAAAAGAATAGATGGAGTGGAACCTGAGTGCATGGAAAAAGCCTGATATAGGAATGCCGAGCCAAAGGATGGTCTTGAAGGAGAAATGTCAGTAAATTTGCAGGCTTGAAATGATGCGTTTCACACTTCTCTCTCTAAAAGGTTCACCACAGCTTCTCTCTCTTCAGCTCTGTAAAATCTCTCTCAAGAAATAGAAATGCAAGTAAAAATGGAAAGTGGATGAAGATTGTTAGTATTTATAAGAAATGAAAAGAAGGTGAAAAGTTGCTGCTTATTTTCCCCCCAAAAAATTTGGATTACTCCATGGGCTTAGGCCCATGGGAGTCTTTGAGGCTTGTTCAAAAGGGGTTTAAAGTGGGGTCCAGGTCCAGTTCGACACCCCTTTTGAAGGGGAAAATGTTCTGGGGTAGTTTACCCCAATACGTGGCCCAATGACTAGGTGGCACGTGGCCCAATAACTGGGTGACATGTGGCCCAATGACTGGGTGACACATGGCTGAATATGGGAGTGGCACGTGGCAATACTAAGTTAGCTGAAGAAGGAATGACACCTTGAACTACAGGACAAAACCCATCACTATCAGGCCCACCAAGTTAACCTAGCAGTCAATCCAACGATCACAAATGTGACACGTGTCAACATCTTAGGCATGGTGGAATTCTCGAGAAGACTATAAATAGGTCCCTTTTTACTGCTTTAGAGGACAGATTTACGTCAGCAAAAAAGCACTCATAATTAAGAGTTTCTCTGTCTAAGATTAGAGTTTCTCTCTCTAGATTAATATTAATTGATTGTTCAAACTACAATTAGTGATTAAATATTTGATTATATAAAAGCATATCACTCTATGTTGTAGCATTGTATTTGAGTCCTCACATCTCCCTCGATATTATACAAATTTCCCCAAAACAACTATTATTAAGGATCTATTACTACCGTTTTATCAAATACACGATACTATTAGGGTGTTACTAATAATCATTTTTCTACTAGTGACTGGAACATCTTTGCGGGTTATCTCCCAGCAGCCTCTTTAAGTGTTTATGGAATGGAGCACCATCAGGAGGTTTTATCATTTCTGCAACTTTAAAAATAATTAGAGGGGAAGTAACGAACATGGATTCTAATGATACATGTATGCTGGACATGAATTTGGAAATTGTGTGTTCCATAGAGGATTGAATTCTTCCTATGGTTGGCAAGTTTAGAAAAGTTGATGATGAACAAAGAAAGATTCATAAGACACCTTATTGATAAACCTCGTTGTCGTGTGTGTGGATTCTAAGAGGAAAAAATGACCCATATATTGCTTCACTTCCCTGCTAGTACAATGGTTTGGAGGAAGATGAACTTTGATGCAAATAGTGGATATTTAAACAAACCTTTGAAACAGTAGGTATTTAATAATTTGCGTGGCACAAGAAGTGATAATTTGGAATGGCAAATGGTGTTTGGAGTAACGTGTTGGTGGCTGTGGAGATTGCGAAATGCTAAGAGTTTTGAGAGAAGTTTCGATATTCCACTTGATCAATTGAGCGTTATATGATGCAAGAATAGGAGAAATTAAAAGAGCTTTTGAGAATCATGAGGAAAACAGAATAAAACGCGCAAGGAAGCAGGTTTTTGTTCGTTGGGAACCACCAAGAACAGAATGGGTGAGACTTAACACAGATGGGGCTTTAAAAGGAAACATGGGACCAAGTGGTGCATGAGGAATTATCAAGGATATCATCGAGGAGCTTTTCTGACATCGTTCGTATCTGATTGCAGGTGGTCGATGGTAACTCGAGCAGAGTTATTAGGGGTGATGAAAGGATTAAGTTTAGCGTGGAATAAAGGTTATCGAAACATAGCTTTAACGGTTGATTCGAAAGTTGTTGTTCAATTGATGGTAGGCCGGAACCAACCAACTCCCCTTATTATCATTTGATAAAGAAATTCCATTAACTTATAACTCACTCGGCTCGAAATGAGTGGGAAGTGTCGGTCGAGCATTGTTACCGAGAAGCGAATAGAGCGGCGGATTGGCTTGCAAACAATGTTGGCATGGATTCAGTTCAAAGGCTCGACATTTTGGAGGCGGTCCATAGGGAACTTTATGTTGTTTTATTGGAAGATCTAGGGGAAGTGGCGTGGCCACGGGCTGTTCCAATAGCTAAGTAATAGTTGTGGCTTAGTCTTCTATAAGATTAGTAATAGAAGAGTCTTTGTGTGTTTTTTCTTCTTACTTTCTAGTCCTTTTTCTTTTGTTATTTGCGTTTGCTTTGCTTTGCTTTGTATTTTCTTTTGAGTTTTTGAACTCTCGTAGTCTCGTTTTTCCACCAAAAAAAAAAAGATATATACAAGAATTATATAGTTTTGTAGTTACAAAATTGTCAAATAAAGAAACAAACTTAACAATGTTACCCTCTGCGCCTCTCAGAGTGTTTGTTATGTTTAGAATAAAGGGTACAAGAAGAGAGAAACTTTGACTTTGAAATCCTTCATGATATTTAAGAAAAAACATATTCATATGAGCTATTGTTAGATTTGTCTAGAGTAGTTTTTTAATGTCGAGTTTTTTTAATTTTTTTATATAATGTTATGGAAGATATTAAGTTTAAAACAAATGCATTAAAAACTTTACAGAAAGTAAGCGTAACAAACATTGTAAAAACGAGGGAGTACAAATTTTATTATAATTTTTAATAATCAACTTAATGGTTATTACAAATTTTACAATAATACTTATTAATTGAAGAATATGCAAAAATGTCATTGATGAGATAGGTAGGAAAAAGTGAAGGCACCTATTGATGATGGAAAACAAATGTGGTTTCGTTTGAGAAAGATCTAGAGACACAAAGAGATCGAAGGAGATGAAGAGAACTTAGATGATATATACTCCCTCCGTTCTCATTTGTTTGATACACTTTGACTTGCACAAATGTCAATGTACTTGTTTAATCTTAAATATTATTTGTTGTGTATATGTAAAAATTATAATAATCGGATATAATAAAGTACTCATTAAAATAAATCAAATAAGATCCCATATCACTATATTATGTTTAATATATTGATAGTAATTTAAAAAATTCTTCTATCGATAAATAGTGCCAGATTCCAAACGTATCACACACAATGATACTATGTCATTATCTACATGGAGTCTACTTAGCTTTTTAATGCAGTAAAAAAAGTTGATTGATTGATTTCAATTTTGGAAAGGTTATAGTTTGCATTAAGTAAAGCAAATAAATAGGTGTGGACCGTGTGGCTTGAATATGCTTCGTATCAATTGGATCTCATGAATACAAAGTACTTAACACAATTAATCTGTAAGAAAATGAGCAGTCAACTGCATAATGAAAGATCATATGAATTCAAGGTGTGAAAAATACTATTTTACACTAGTTAAAATGCTACCCTAGAATCATGACATGAGCTACAACAAATCTCAAGTCACCATAATTGAAAAATTACTGCCATTATTGTAAATAAAATCAGAGCAGTCTAGTACTCCATAATTGAAGATTTCTACTAAAGCATAATGGCTATGTGCAATTCACTGTAGAATATAGAGTCCAGCTATGCGCCTATGCCTGCTTTTTGCTCAGTAAAACAATTGTGGTAGGAAGTCTTGATAGAGTTAATTTTTGGAAAGCTCTTGACCACGCTTTGCAGCTGCAACTACAGCATTAATCAATGTTCCACGAAATCCACCTTTCTCCAATTCATGAATGCCGGCAATTGTTGTACCACCAGGTGAAGCAACATCATCTTTCAGCTGCGCAGGATGTTTTCCACTGTCAACCGCCATGGATGCCGCTCCCAGGACCTGCAAGATAAGTACATAACCATCAACAATACATAGCCAAAACAATAAGATAGTTTGAGACTGAAAGAAGAAAATCTTGCTGTATTGGCCATTGTCTACTTGTTCAGATGTTCTCCCTCAAATGTAGCCCCTAATGCTATTTAATAGCCTTACTCTTTATATTATCTTTTTTTGTAAGCCCACACATTCAACATAGCAAGTGCATTTCTACCATGTTCATCATACGAATGCGACAATATTTCAATACCTAATATTCTGTAGCATTAGCACATAGTAGTGGCAACCTAATAGCAGCAGAACTTTCCCTTTAGTCTATAGGGCACACCACAATCACAAAGAAAGCCTCTAGCTCCCTTACACTATGGGCTAAATCCCTATCAATTCAACATCCATTTGATTAGTAAATCATAATGTTAAACACTTCTCCATCCAAATTGATCAAGCTTGTCCCAATACTTGACCCACTAAATTTGCACTCCATATATATGCTTAGATAAAAGCCTTGATTCCAAGGCTTTCCTCCACAAATCCTTGCTTTCCACCTTTTGTCTTATCAACCAACACAATATTATGTCACATGCAAATATTATGCACCAATATCATCTTAAATTGAACATGTCAATTCAACCATAGAACTACAACAAAGCCTTAGTCCCAAATTAATTTGGGGTCACCTAGAGAATCAATATGAGGAGTCACAAAAGCCATCAGCACAAATCTTCCTCCTCCTCCACTCTTCCCAGTTTGACACCAAATGTCCAAGTCCCAACACCCTCATCTCCCCCAACAACCCTCATCCAAGTTTGCTTTGGTCAGCCTCTACCTCTCTTCCTTCCCTCTTGTTGCCACCCTTCCAACCTCCTTACCGGAGCGCTACTCAGTCTCCGTCTTATATGAGCAAACTATCTTAGCGATTTTCCTTCATTTTATCTTCAATAGAAGCAACCCCCAACTTCCTCCTAATTACCTCATTTCGTATTTTGTCCTTTCTTGTATGCCCACACAATACGCATCTCTGCCACACGCATATTATGGAGTTGGCAATACTTCAAAGCCCAACATTCAGTCACATAAAGCAATGCTGGTCCCATAAAGCAATTCAACTATGACTAAGCAAAAAATTAAGAGCCAAGTGTAGACCTTGATGTAACTATTTTGACTAGTATTTTGTTTTTTCACCATCCATTTGCACACTCATGCATATTTCAAGATGCTCTTTAAGAACCCTTTCAGCAGAATAATCTTAGATTATTTGTGGCTTCACGAAGTTTGCAGAGTAAGCTTAGTTTTGACTTGATTTATCTTTATGGTCGGTCAGAAGAGACTAATTGTTCCCCAAAACTTGACATGTGAAGGTGAAGTGAATCATTGCAAATATCAATAATGTGCACTTGAAATTATCCAGGGCATAAATTGTCACTTAGACATTATAAGTGCAGTAGAGAACAGCAAGGTTCCGTCAAAAAAATAAAAGAGAACACCAAGGTTCCGTCAAAAAAATAAAAGAGAACAAATTGCACTATGTAAGAGGGCGAGAGAGGGGGCGGGGGGAGAAACAGATATTAAACAAAAATCTTGCTCTACGGTTACTTAAAGTAGCCGAACCCAAGTCTCAACAAACAGTAAGCAATCCAATGCTAAAGCAGATTACGTATTCTTAAATCAGCAAAGGTGAGATGTTGAAAACGAAATGACTAACAGTTTGAGCAGCTAAACCCTTGGCAAGTTCTCGTGGCAGACCTGCAGCAACTCCTCCGTCAGCCAAGGCTTCTATGGCCAAGAATATATATGCTGGCCCACTTCCACTGCTCATGTCATGGACGATAAAGTTATTAGAGATTTCATCTGATTAACCTTAATCTATTACAGAAATATGAAAACCAACTTGAGCTTAAGGTCCTAATATTTTTGTGAATTGAGATGTTTATAAGCTATTTTATCTGAGAAAGTGGCAAGGTTCAAGTACTTTAAAGTTCAGACATACCTCAGACCAGTAATTGCATCAAACAATTTTTCATTGGCTCTCCAAACCTTGCCGATGGCTCCAAATAATCTTTCTATAAGTTCACCATCCTGTTCAGTTGCTGCCTCTCCCAAACTTAGCACTGAAACAATGTAAGCATATTAACAAAAATTGATCTGAAGCAACCACATTAAGACAGCAAAGCACAGTCCAGAGATTTTTTCATGAACCAAAGATGATATCTTACACATATGAGCTTCAGAAATTGCACACAAATAGCAAAGAGCTAATAAAATTCTGTATGGATCTCACATATCCCACCTACAGGTCAGTTTTACCATATCCGAGGAAACCAGGAAATACAGCCAGCTTATGATTTAAAGGATTATGTTTCTTGTCGACCAAACAGCAATAAATATTATATATGACTAGCAACTGGACTTGTAACTTTGAAAGATCACCTAAGATCTCACCTATACAAATTTTTATATGCAAAATCTGACTTCCCCTCTTAGGCACTATTACTCCAATAAAATCACAAATAATATACTCTCTTGTAAAAAACTATTTGGCTTGTTCTAGTCTATAATAACAATAATAACAATAATAACAATAATAACAATAATAATAATAATAATAATAATAATAATAATAATAATAATAATAATAATAATAATAATAATAATAATAATAATAATAATAATAATAATAACTTCTTACTTCTTCTTCTTCCTTCATTCTTCTTCTTCCTTGTTCTTCTTGTTTTCTTCCTGTTATATTGTTATTATAGACTAGAACAGCCAATAGTTTTTTCCAAGGGGTATATTTTGTGATTTTATTGGGTATATTGCCTAAGAGGGGAGTCAGATTTTGCATATAAATTTGTATAGGTGAGATCTTAGGTGATCTTTCAAAGTTACAAGTCCAGTTGCTAGTCTATATAATATTTATTGCTGTTTGGTCGACAAGAAACATAATCCTTTAATCATAAGCTGGCTGTATTCTGGTGTTTCCTCGGATATGGTAAAACTGACCTGTAGGTGGGATAGGTGAGATCCTACAGATTTTATTAGCTCTTTGCGATTTGTGTGCAATTTCTGAAGCTCATATGTTAAGATATCATCTTTGGTTCATGAAAAAATCTCTGGACTGTGTTTGCTGTCTTAATGTGGTTGCTTCAGATCATTTTTGTTAATATAGCTACATTGTTTCAGTGCTAAGTTTGGGAGGCAGCAACTGAACAGGATGGGTACTATAGAAAGATTTTGGAGCCATCGGCAGGTTTGGAGCCAATGAAAAATTGTTTTGATGCAATTACTGGTCTGAGGTATGTCTGAACTTTAAAGTACTTGAACTTGCCACTTTCTCAGATAAAATAGCTTATAAACATCTCAATTCACAAAAATATTAGGACCTTAAGCTCAAGTTGGTTTTCATATTTCTGTAATAGATAAGGTAATCAGATGAAATCTCTAATAACTTTATCGTCCATGACATGAGCAGTGGAAGTGGGCCAGCATATATTCTTGGCCATAGAAGCCTTGGCTGACGGAGGAGTTGCTGCAGTCTGCCACGAGAACTTGCCAAGGGTTTAGCTGCTCAAACTGTTAGTCATTCGTTTTCAAACATCTCACCTTTGCTGATTTAATACGTAATCTGCTTTAGCATTGGATTGCTTCTGTTTGTTGAACTTGGGGTCTGCTACTTTAAGTAACCGTAGAGCAAGATTTTTGTTTAATATCTGTTTCTCCCCCCGCCCCCTCTCTCGCCCTCTTACATGTGCAATTTGTTCTCTTTTATTTTTTTGACGGAACCTTGGTGTTCTCTTTATTTTTTGACGGAACCTTGCTGTTCTCTACTGCACTTATAAGTCTAATTGACAATTATTCCCGGATAATTTCAAGTGCACATTATTGATATTGCAATGATTCACTTCACCTTCACATGTCAAGTTTTGGGGAACAATTAGTCTCTTCTGACCGACCATAAAGATAAATCAAGTCAAAACTAGCTTACTCTGCAAACTTCGTGAAGCCACAAATAATCTAAGATTATTCTGCTGAAAGGGTTCTTAAAGCATCTTGAAATATGCATGAGTGTCAAATGATGGTGAAAACAAAACTAGTATCAAAATAGTTACATCAAGGTCTACACTTGGCTCTTAATTTTTGTTAGTCATAGTTGAATTGCTTTATGGGACGCATTGCTTTATTGTACTGATGTTGGGCTTTGATTATTGCCAACTCCATAATATGGCGTGTGGCAGAGTGCGTATTTGTGGGCATACAAAAGACAAAATCGAATGAGGTAATTAGGAGGAAGTTGGGGGTTGCTTCTATTGAAGATAAAATGAAGGAAAATCGCTAAGATAGTTTGCTCATAAGACGGAGACTGAGTAGCGCTCCGGTAAGGAGGTTGGAGGGTGGCAACAAGAGGGAAGGAAAGAGGTAGAGGCTAACCAAAGCAAACTTGATAGGTTGTTGGGGGATGAGGGTGTTGGACTTGGACATTTGGTGTCAAACTGGGAAGAGTGGAGGAGGAGGAAGATTGTTGCTGATGGCTTTTGTGACTCCTCATATGATTCTCTAGGTGACCCCAATTAATTTGGGACTAAGGCTTTGTTGTAGTTCTATGGTTGAATTGACATGTTCAATTAAGATGATATTGGTGCATAATATTTGCATTGTGACATAATATTGTGTTGGTTGATAAGACAAAAGTGGAAAGCAAGATTTGTGGAGGAAAGCCTTGGATCAAGGCTTTTATCTAAGCATATATATGAGTGCAAATTTAGTGGGTCAGTATGGGACAAGCTTGATCAATTTGGTGGAGAAGTGTTTAACATTATGATTTACTAATCAAATGATGTTGAATTGATAGGGATTTAGCCCATAGTGTAAGGGAGCTAGAGGCTTTCTTGTGGATTGTGGTGTGCCCTATAGACTAAAGGGAAAGTTCGCTGCTCATTAGTTGCCACTACTATGTGCTAATGCTACAAAATTAGTATTGAAATATTGTCGCATTCGTATGATGAACATGGTAGAAATGCACTTGCTATGTTGAAGTGTGGGCTACAAAAAAGATATATAAAGAGTAAGGCTATTAAATGCATTAGGGTCTACTTGAGGAGAACATCTGAACAGTAGACAATGGCCAATACAGCAAGATTTTTCTTCGTCAGTTCCAAACTATCTTATTGTTTTGGCTATGTATGGTTGATGGTTATGTACTTATCTTGCGCAGGTCCTGGGAGCGGCATCCATGGCGGTTGACGTGGAAAACATCCTGCGCAGCTGAAAGATGATGTTGCTTCACCTGGTGGTACAACAATTGCCGGCATTCATGAATTGGAGAAAGGTGGATTTCGTGGAACATTGATTAATGCTGTATTGCAGCTGCAAAGCGTGGTCAAGAGCTTTCCAAAAATTAACTCTATCAAGACTTCCACCCCAATTGTTTTACTGAGCAAAAGCAGGCATAGGCGCATAGCTGGACTCTATATTCTCACGGTGAATTGCACATAGCCATTATGCTTAGTAGAAATCTTCAATTATGAGTACTAGACTGCTCTGATTTATTTACAATAATGGCGTAATTTTCAATATGGTGACTTGAGATTTTGTTTTAGCTCATGTCATGATTCTAGGGTAGCATTTTAACTAGTGTAAAATAGTATTTTTCACACCTTGAATTCATATGATCTTTCATTATGAAGTTGACTGCTCATTTTCTTACAGATAATTGTGTTAAGTACTTTGTATTCATGAGATCCAATTGATACGAAGCATATTCAAGCCACACGGTCCACACCTATTTATTTGCTTTACTAATGCAAACTATAACCTTTCCAAAATGAAATCAATCAATCAACTTTTTTTACTGCATTAAAAAGCTAAGTAGACTCCATGTAGATAAGGACATAGTATCTTGTTGTGTGATACGTTTGGAATCTGGCACTATTTATCGATAGAAGAATTTTTTAATTACATCAATATTAAACATAATATAGTGATATGGGATCTTATTTGATTTATTTTTAATGAGTACTTTATTATATCCGATTATTATAATTTTACATATACACAACAATAATTTTAAGATAACAAGTACATTGACATTTGTGCAAGTCAAGTGTATCAAACAAATGAGAACGGAGGGAGTATAATCATCTAAGTTCTCTTCATCCCTTCGATCTCTTTGTGTCTCTAGATCTTTCTCAAACGAAACCACATTTGTTTTCCATCATCAATAGGTGCCTTCACTTTTTCCTACCTATCTCATCAATGCAATTTTTGCATATTCTTCAATTAATAGTTTATTGTAAAATTTGTAATAACCATTAATTGTTGATTATAAAATTATAATAAATTTGTACTCCCTCGTTTTTACAATGTTGTGTTACGCTTACTTCTGTAAAGTTTTTAATGCATTTGTTTTAAACTTAATATCTTCCATAACATTATATAAAAAAATTAAAAAAACTCGACATAAAAAACTACTCTAGACAAATCTAACATAGCTCATATGAATATGTTTTTTCTTAAATATCATGAAGGATTTCAAAGTCAAAGTTCTCTCTTCTTTTACCCTTTTCTAAACTAACATAACAAACACTCTGAGAGGCGCAGAGGGTCATTGTTAAGTTGTGTCTTTATTTGACAATTTTGTAACTACAAAACTATATATTCTTGTATATATCTTTTTTTTTTTGGTGGAAAAACGAGACTACTAGAGGTTCAAAAACCACAAAGAAAATACAAAGCAAAGCAAGCAACGCAAAAAAAAAGAAAAGGACTAGAAGTAGAAGAAAAACACACAAAGACTCTTCTATTCCTAATCTTATAGAAACTAAGCCCACAACATTACTTAGCTATTGGAACAGCCGTGGCCACCCACTTCCCCTAGATCTCCAATAAAACAACATAAAGTTCCCTATGGACCGCCCTCCAAAATGTCGAGCCTTTGAACTGAATCCATGCCAACATGTTTGCAAGCCAATCCGCCGCTCTATTCGCTTCTCGGTAACAATGCTCGACCGACACTTCCCACTCATTTCGAGCCGAGTGAGTTATAAGTAATGGAATTTCTTTATCAAATGATAAAAGGGGAGTTGGTTGGTTCCGGCCTACCATCAATTGAACAACAACTTTCGAATCAACCGTTAAAGCTATGTTTCGATACTTATTCCACGCTAAACTTAATCCTTTCATCACCCCTAATAACCTGCTCAGTTACCATCGACCACCTGCAATCAGATACGAACGATGTCAGAAAAGCTCCTCGATGATATCCTTGATATTCCTCATGCACCACTTGGTCCCATGTTTCCTTTAAACCCCATCTGTGTTAAGTCTCCCCATTCTGTTCTTGTGGTTCCCACGAACAAAAACCTGCTTCCTTGCGCGTTTTATTTCGTTTTCCTCATGATTCTCAAAAGCTCTTTTAATTTCTCCTTTCTTCCATCATATAACGCTCATTGATCAAGTGGAATATCGAAACTTCTCTCAAACCTTAGCATTCGCAATCTCCACAGCCACCAACACTTTACTCCAAACACCATTTGCCATTCCAAATTTCACTCTTGTGCCACGCAAATTATTAAATACCTACTGTTTCAAAGGTTTGTTTAATATCCACTATTTGCATCAAAGTTCATCTTCCTCCAAACACTTGTACTAGCAGTGAATGAAGCAATATATGGGTCATTTTTTCCTCTTAGAATCCACACACACACGACACGAGGTTTATCAATAAGGTGTCTTATGAATCTTTCTTTGTCATCATCAACTTTCTAAACTGCCAACCATAGGAAGAATTCAATCCTCTATGGACACCACAATTTCCAAATTCATGTCACCATACATGTATCATTAGAATCCATGTTCGTTACTTCCCCTCTAATTATTTTAAAGTTGCAGAAGATAAAACCTCCTGATGGTGCTCCATTCCATAAACACTTAAGAGGCTGCTGGGAGATAACCCCCAAAGATGTTCCAGTCACTAGTAGAAAAATGATTATTAGTAACACCCTAATGTATCGTGTATTTGATAAACTATAAGAAGAAAGATCCTTAATAATAGTTGTTTTGGGGAAATTGTATAATATCGAGGAGATGTGAGGACTCAAATACAATGCTACAACATAGAGTGATATGCTTTTTATAATCAAATATTTATCCATAATTGTAGTTTGAACAATCAATTAATATAATCTAGAGAGAGAAACTCTAATCTTAGACAGAGAAACTCTTAATTATGATGCTTTTTTGCTGACGTAAATCTGTCTCTAAAGCAGTAAAAAGGGACCTATTTATAGTCTTCTCGAGAATTGCACCATGCCTAAGATGTTGACACGTGTCACATTTGTGATCGTTGGATTGACTGCTAGGTTAACTTGGTGGGCCTGATAGTGATGGGTTTTGTCCTGTAGTTCAAGTTGTCATTCCTTCTTCAGCTAACTTAGTTGCCACTGCCACTCCCATATTCAGCCATGTGTCCCCCCCAGTCATTGGGCCCATGTCACCCAGTTATTGGGCCCGTGCCACCTAGTCATGGGCCCGTATTGGGGTAAACTACCCCAGAACATTTCCCCTTCAAAAGGGGTGTCGAACTGGACCTGGACCCCATTTAAACCCTTTTGAACAAGCCTCAAAGACTCCCATGGCCTAAGCCCATGGAGTAATCCAATTTTTTGGGGGGAAATAAGCAGCAACTTTCACCTCTTTTCATTTCTTATAAATACTAACATCTTCATCCACTTTCCATTTTTACTTGCATTTCTATTTCTTGAGAGAGATTTTACAGAGCTGAAGAGAGAGAAGCTGTGGTGAACCTTTTGAGGAGAGAAGTGTGAAACGCTCATTTCAAGCCTGCAAATTTACTGACATTTCTCCTTCAAACCATCCTTTGTGCTCGGCATTCCTATATCAGGCTTTTCCATGCACTCAGGTTCCACTCCATCTATTCTTTTCTTTACGTTTCATTTTAGTACTTATGTTTTTTTAATTCGGACACCGAATCTAGTGCCTGGGTAATCACTCACCTCTACTCCATTGAGAGTCTACAGACTGATTCCGTCCCTTGAAAGGTCAAACCCTTCCATGGAGACAGAGGGATCGTTCGTAATGGAACCTTTTCATAATTAAGTTTTGTATGATTGATCATTATGCTGGGCCTGCTTTTGTCCTGTACTTGTGCGGGACTTCGATGGCACGGACAAGCAAACGCCATGGTGTCTGAAGGATCAGGCAGCTCTAGGTGCCTGCTCATGAAGTTTCAATGCCTATCAGTAGAAGAGTATCATCCTTTATAAATTCTACAGTTGTCTCAACAACACTTGATTGACCCTCATTCGGCCCCTGAGAAAGGAGCCGAAGCCTCATCTCTTCAAGTGAAGAGGATGGTGAGGAAGACGAAGGAGAATCGTCATCCAAGCTAGTCTATACACCCAGCAATTGTTTCTTAGAGAAAAGTTTTAGGGATTATTACAAGAGTGAGTAGAGGCTATAGGAGGACATGTGCCTTTGGACCTGGTTTAAGATAAGGGTGCCCCCTGCTGGGCACCATCATCGTTCTTTCTGATAAGACCGTCCCGGTATACGAGACGGCCATTGACCTAGGGTTGAGATTTTCCCTTCTCCCTTTATCACTACCCTCCTTGAGGGATACCGAGTTGCACTCTGGCAACTACACCCCCAACTCCTGGAAGAACATTCTTGGCTATAGTGCCACATGTGAGTCGAGGGGGATCCCCCTGGACTTTTGTTTTTTGCCACATGCATTCGATCACGCGTGTGGGACGCAGAGGGAGATGACTGTACGTCATCTCTTCCAGAAAAAACTTCATGATGACAGCCTCCAAGCCAAACAAATGGAAAAGGTGGAGACCCGCTTCTTCCATGTTCACATCAGCCAAGAGGGTCTGGCCGACTCTTTGAACGAGTGGATTAAGAACCCTATATGGCTGTAGGAACCATACCTTCCCCCCATTATCTCCAAATTTGACTTTATTTTGAACACAAGCATTCGGTAACCGGCAAGTGACTGTGAAAACGAGGGAGGTAGGAACAAGAAATTCTTTGTTCCAGTGGTGTGGGTGCCAGATTTTACTTTGTTTAGGAGCAACACTTTTCTGTCAGCATGTGGCCTTTCTTTGAGCATGCCTAGAGGTAGTCCGATACGTCAGTCTTCTCATACTGCTAATTTTTGTTAAAGTTTTACATAATTAATCAATTTTCCAGTTGATTGCAGACGAAGCATGAGCCAACTAAACCCCGACCAAGGGAGAAAAGACGGGTGATGAGTACTTGGAGTATCCTTTTGAGCTAAAGAACCAAGAATGGCGGGACCGTCGCAAGGTGGACTGAGGTAACTTTCGTCTTGCTCATACTTCTGAACAATTCTAGGTTTTCAGAGGTTGTTTTGTATTCGACATGTAACCTGAAAATGAGCTCCTGTTTTTTAACTACTCTTCGGTATTGTGGACCATGAGCATGCATTTTAAACTTTTATTCAGCCACCCTATTCGACCTCTATATGTTGAATAGATTGTTTAGTGAGGTGACTTCACAATCACCCTGTTCGGCGTGTATAAGCGGAACGGTAAGTTGTGACGTGATTTCTCATCACCCTGTTCGGACTGTTAGGCCGAATAGGTAAGTTGTGAAGTGCTTTCACAATCACCCTGTCGCCATGCATAAGCCGAACAGGTAAGTTGTGAAGTGATTTCACAACCACCCTGTTCGACATGCTATGCCGAACAGGTAAGTTGTGAAGTGATTTCACAACCACCTGTTCGCCATGCATAGTCCGAACAAGTAAGTCGTGAAGTGATTTCACAACACCCTGTTCGGCATGCATAGGCCGAACAGGTAAGCTGTGAAGTGATTTCACAATCACCTTGTTCGACATGCATAGGCGAACAGGTAAGCTGTGAAGTGATTCACAATCACCTTGTTCGACATGCATAGGCCGAACAGGTAGTTGTGAAGTGATTTCACAATCATCCCTGTTCGCATGCATACCGAACAGGTAAGTTGGTGAAGTGATTTCACAATCACCCTGTTCGGCATGCATAGGCCGAACAGGTAAGTTGTTGGAATGATTTCACAATAACCCTGTTCGGCATCATAGGCCGAACAAATAAGTGGTAGTGATTTCACGATCACCTCTGTTCGGCATGCATAGGCCGAACAGGTAAGTTGTGGAGTGATTTAGTTTTGGTTTTATCCTCTTATTCCATTAGGGTACTGAATTAGGAATGTGTGGAGTACCAAAATCTTTCCCTTCGTTATTAGCATACCAGTGTAGGTGTTAATGAAACACATTAATATTTTATTGACTCGGATAGAGATACCGAATTGAGTCCTTGTGTTAGAGGATTTTTACTCATCTCTTGTTTCTTGTTTTCTTTTCAGGAGAGTGGTGCCCCTTCCCAGGTGACGAGAAGGTTAGCAGAAGAGCCGGCCATTTCGGCCTCTTCCAAAAAAAGCAAGAAACCTCGTCAGAGGGACGCCGCGGAGCGGAGGTGTCCACTACTGCTCCTCCAACTGAGCAGTGGTGTTGACTGGCGTCTCCCAGAAGGGAAAGAGGGGGTTGCCGCTCCTTCCTCCGATGCTCTGGCCGGCCTTAGCAAGGGGCAAAAAATCATCCCTTCATCTGTGCAGAACTGGCACAGAATCTCCATGCCCGCATTGGTGGTAAGTTCTTTACTGACCGCGTGCAAGCATTCTTGCATAAGCAAGTGATGTTGATCGCAAGGTCTTGATGCTCAAATCAATGCCTTTGGCTATTGCAGAACGGTGGAGATCGAAGGAGAGGAGGGTGACTATCTTCGTCCTCTTCAAGGCATCCCGCCCTGAAAGGCCAAAGCTCATCAAGGAGATCATGAAGATCGTCCCCCTGAATACGGAAGGCTTTATAAAATTGCTATGAGGGCAATAACCCTAGCATATGCCTCTCCTAGAGGTATGTTTACCCATTCATTTCGTCCTTACAGTATATACTTCTCCCATTCTTCTAACTGAATTTGTTAAGTGCAGGCCTATCATTCGGCTAGATGCAGTCAAAGAATGGAAACCCGAACTGAGCGAGAGCTTAAGGAGGCTCAGGGAGAGGTAAGACGGTGATTGATACCGCCATGTTTTAGCACTTGTAAACTTGACCTAACCTCTCCTGCGTGCTACCATGGATGCACAGGCGTCCAGCATTGTCAACCTCCAGGCCAAACTTGCTAAGGCGAGGCGAGATGTAGGGAGTGGAATTGGAGAGGGATGCTTTCAATAAGGGAGGGATGACGCCCTCTCCAATGCTGAACAATGGAAGGCTCGGCTGAAAAGGCCGATGACTTAGAGAAAGAATGCATCCCTCCTCAAAGAGAAAGAGACACTGAACCAAGCTGTCAAGGAGCACGAGCAGGCCAACCTGCTCGTCCTAGTGAAGATCACACGCCGCCGTCCAAGGCTGAAATCCTCAACAAAGTTGGTTCAGGTGGCGTGGGAAAAAGCTTTCCCTGAAACGCCTTCTCATGGTTCCAGCCCTATCTGGATTGGGCTCCCTTGAAGGTTGCTGCAGATGCTGCCGGCAACCCGAGCCTTTCTTCAGGAGCCCAGGAGGACGATGATGATGAGGAAGAAGACGAAGAATGAAGCTCCTCCCCCCTTCCTTCAAGCTTTTTAATATTTTTAGCTTTTATCAAACTTTGGGTATTGCTGGTCTTTTTATGACCAGTTTGTTATTTTTTAACATGATTTGGTCTGGTGATTCACTCACCAGACTTTTGAATTAATGGTTCGGTGCTTCTTCAACACCGTGCCATGTGCTATATATATATATATGAATTTACTTTGGTATATCTATATTTTTTGGTTTACTCATTTTGCATTTCGTTTTGCAAAAACTTACAAGTGCGATTCATCATCTTCAGCATGCTAGAATTTGTTTCATTTAGCATTTGAATTTCTGAAGTAGGATGATCATCCCGACCTTCCACATAGTTTTAACCCTTGTCCTTGTAAACTTGAATTTTCCCAAGTAAACCATCCCTTGGCATATTGCTGCCCCTGAAATTGGTGAATAGTGGTCTCCACGCCCTAGCAATAAATCTAGTTTTACCAAATTTTTCCCTAAACTAGATTGTGTTGATCAAGGGAGTATGTATGGAGGAACCTTCAGCAATTTCAATTCTAGCACATTCAAGTATGGGGATTTATTCGTGATTCGTATTACACTCATGTTAGTCACATCCCTTATACCAAAGTGTAGAGTTAGTAAACTCGTGAACTCTTCGGTTCAGATCCGAGTGGATAGTTCCATAAACACCGGATGAGATCTAGGGTGAGTAGCAGTAGTTAAGTACCAATTTGGCCTTTTAGTACTAAATAAGTTTGTTGGGGAATGCATTAGATTCGTTACCAATTTTAGAATCTGTATGCCGACTGGGTTTCCGTAATAAATTTTGAATTTGCTACCAATTCGGCTTCTGTATACCGAATTGGATCTCTGCAATGAAGTTTGATATTGCTATCAATTTGGTTTCTATATGCCGAATGGGTCTCTGCAATGAAGTTTTATATTGCTATCAATTCGTTTCTATTAGAGGTGGGTAACAGGTCGTATCGTGCCGGGTCAAAAGTTAAACGGGTTGTCATAGCCTGACCTGAACTCGGCCCATTTAATTAGGCGATTCAGAATGTCCTCCAACCTGAGCACGACCTGCTATAACCTGCTTAACCCTTTTGACCCTTTTGACCCGTTTAACAATGCCTAAACAACTCTATATTTCTAATTAAAGCATCTAATTATTTCTTAATTATTCTTCCTAATAACCTGCAGTAACATATATTACATATTTAAAGTCAATAAAAAAAGATCTAAAATTAAAACTAAAGTAATACATCTCATAAAAATATAAAATCACCAAATTCATGTCTAAATATCCAATAAACAAGTCAGAAGTTCTGCCAATTAATAAGATACAACCATACAAATTTTCGTTCATCATCTTTCATTCTTCTACTCTCTAAAGCCATCCAATACAGAGTGTGTGAGGCTTGAGTTTGGTCTTCATCCATCTCTTCACTCTACTTTCGCTCCCAAAAGGTACTTGCACAATTCTTCACATCAGGTTGTAGCGAATCTTTCCAAAAAAAGTAGTTTAAAAGTTTAGAACTTGAATGAAAATATGATATACATAAATTTAAACAGAAAAATATATTTATATAACCAAGGTTACTACCTTTTTCAACACCCATCCCTTAGCAAACCAACGCTTCTGCTGTACTTGTTTCAATGAACTCCGATAAGCATCTAGCACTCTTCCTCCAGTGCTAAAGTTGATTCTGAAGCCACAGTAAAATAAGAGGGTTGCTAAAAATCTTTTGCCATTCGAGCAACAACAGTGATAACGCCCTTGAAGTGCTTTCCAGTACTCTAACACATTTATATCACTTGTGCGAGGATGCTTTTTGCTCTTCCAAATACATTTGGAGCTGAGATTTTCCAGAAGAGCAAACTCATTGCTATCATAGCAATCAAAGTCCTTGCATATTCAATAATAAAAGAGCATATAGCCAGCAAGAACTAATAAATAAAAGGTAAACAACAGAGGCAGAAGCAAAATAAATAAAGAGGAAAGAAAAAGATTAAATAAGATCACCTCCATCAGGGTATCAAGTTCTTTTTGTAGTAGTAAAAGCCCCAACATGTTGGCAGGTGTAGTGAGTTTGAAGGATTGTAGAAGCAATTTCACAAAGAGGGCAAACAACTTGGTCTGAATCCATGTAATTCAACTTGGGCAGAGGGCCCATATATTTTGTTGTAAGCCCAATCAACAAATTGAAATTTAAGCGCGGGTCAAAAAAAGCAGCAACAGCCATTATAATGCTACACTCGGACCAATATTCTCAAACTTACCCACATTCTAGTAGCCATTGTGTTCAAAAACCTATCACTACTATCCATTGCTCTTTCAAAAGCAACCTCACTTACAATATTAGGAAGTAAGGTTGGAGGTTGAATTTTTGAACCAGAAAAAGCTAAAGTCACCTCAAAAACTTGCAACATCTTACAAATTTTTTCAATCCTACTCCACTCCTCTGAATTTGACAGTGAATGAAATAGCATCAGTTTTGGCAAATGAAGAAAAGCTTTTTTTGTAATATAATGCACCGTCTAGCATAAGAAAGGTTGAATTCCAATGAGTTGGAACATCTTGTCTTAATCCTCTAGAAGACCCCGCTAACATGTTGAATACAATGTAAAAACTTTGCTTTCGACTTGAGAACCTTTAAAATACTTTACACTCTCCCTAACTTTCAGACCGCCTCATCTATTTCTTTTAAACCCTCTTGCACAATCAAATTAAGATAGTGCACAACATCTAACGTGAAGTATCTCCATTATTAGACAAATCCAAATCAAATTTCCAGCATCAACCATAGAATATAGAAGAAGCATTATCTAAGTATGGATTGCACTCTCTTCTCAATACCCTATTCTTTCAACAAGCACATCATCTTTCGCCCAACACAGCTCCAGTGTGGGGAGGGGATAAAAGTAAAAGCTAAATTTCTTTCAATTCCAATTTTTTATCAATGAATGGGCAGTAAGGGAAATGTAACCATCAGTATTTACAGAATCCAGCAATCAGAAGTCAAAACAAATTTTACTAGGGGCACGGTTTAACATTTCACTTAGTTTTTTGTCTTTTCCTTGTTAACAGTCATTATACATTTTATTGTTCTTCTAAAAAAGAATTTCACACTCAGGACACAAATAAAAAGCAATTCCTAACTCCTTCCTACTCAACAAATTGGAGAGGAGATTGTGTCTAGCAATAGCAACAACAACTAACTCCGAAATCTTCACCTTAAAATTAGGCTGCCTAGTTTCCATGGAACGAGACATAGATGTAAAGTAATTGACCTATATCTCTAATAGACCTTCCTTTACAGCTTCTTAATGTCATTCATGTTTCCCGTCCCATGATACTTTCAGCAATAATGTGTTTCCCACATTTTGGCACTTATATTCATTTTTTCCACTAACATCTAATTCAAACAATCATTTCAAAATTCCCACACAGGAGAATTCAATTTCTTTGGCGTTTTAAGGGATTACCAGTGAGATTAGGTTTGATTTTGTGGTTCTTTTGGAGGTGCTGTTTTCCCCTCCAGTGTTGACTTCATCACCATGGATTGATTTCAACGTCAACTCTTACAGGTTGTGGTTTGGAAGACTCCATGGGAGAATCCAATGGAGAGTCATGGGAGAGCCATGGGAGATTCCATGGCTACATAATAACAACAAAAAAAATTAATTAACAAACAACCAACAAATCAGCCTAGCAGTATCAAATTAATTTCTTATCAAATTATCATGACTTAATTAACAAAACCATATGCAGGCTATGGAATTTTCCTTTTAAACATGTCACAGACATATGAGCCTGAGTGAAATATTAACATATGTTCCTTTTAAACAATCGCTGAATAATAATTATCAAACGTTTTAATTGTCTAGTAATTTGAGTCTGAGTGACTAATAAAGATATCAAATTAATTTCAGTAACAAAACGGGGAGACTCAGTGACTTAATTAAGATTTAGTATCAATTATCAAATTAATTTCAAATTATTTAATAAAAAATTATGATCACAAAAAATCCCCAGTAAAGATGACAAAAATCAACACAAATCAACTAAAATCGAAACAAAATTGACTAAGATAACTAAAATCGAAACAAATCAACAAATCAACAATAAACAGATCAACAAATCTACAAATAACAGTATCAACAAATCGAAAAATAAATCAACAATAAATAATCGAAAATAAGCAAATACGAACCAAAAATCAAAAAAATTACGAAATCAACAAACAAACAAAATCAAATAACTAAACAAACAACAAAACCACAAAAGAAAGTAAATCAACAAAACCGTAACAAAACAAATTAAATCGAAATACAAAAATCGAAACAAAAATATAATAAATCACACCAAAATCCGAAAAATGAACTAAAAACAACCTAGCCTTATGAAATTAGAAGGATGATCGAAAAAGGAAAAAAAAGAGTGAAATAATGAGGGGAAATAAGAAATAACTAATGAAGTGAGAGAAGAGAGATTGAGAGAGCGAGATTGAGATTGAGGAATGAATTGAAGAATGAGGCGGAATGAAGTGAGGCTGAATTAACCTAACCCTAAAAGGCTGAGAAAAAAATGGGCCAAACATAAAAAATGGGCCAACCTTAAAAATTGAAGTATATGATCCACAATTAAACGGGTTATATGGGTTAAACGGGTGAGGTCCCTCAACCCTAACCCGGCCCATTTTTACCAGGTCGGGTCGGTCGTGCCATATAATAAACGGGTTGGATGCTCAACCCCAACCCGCTATAGCGTGTCGGGTTGCGGGTCATGCCACTTATGCCCAGCTCTAGTTTCATAGGCCGAATTGAGTCTCGCATGAAGTTTGATATTGCTATCAATTCGGTTTCTATATGCCGATTGAGTCTTTGCAATGTATATCCCTCCACGGTCTCTACCACAGGTAAGGACTTGAGTACCTACTACTTATGTCCCTTACGTGGCCAACAGATTAAGCCAACTTTGGGACGAAAGGCATGGTGGCCAAACTCTTCTCTCTCCTATAACAAAAATGGAAGTCTCCGGACTATCGGTGTCTTCTCTGTTTTTATGGTAGGGAAAAAAATATGTGTCCGAGCTGCTCTCTGTGAGTGGCTTTGATTGGACGATCACTATGAACTTCTCTGTTTATCCTGTATATTTAGCACCAAGTGATGACACAAACCAGAATCAATTATGCATTTAATTTAACTATTAAACCATGACCATGCACAAGTTCTTCAATAGTGACATGGGTAAACGAGTTTATTCATCAAAATGCCTAAGTAAAAACAACCTAAGGCAAATACAAAAAGAGGCCTAGCTGCTAAGCAGCATCTTGGCTTTAAGGTTTCCAGGCTGCCAGTTGTAAAACAACATCAAGGCATGCTAAAAATGGTATTTCTTTAAATTAGCAGCATTCCAAGTCCTTAGACTGGTACTACTTCCATTTGGCGTTTCAAGCACGGTATGTCCCCGTCCCGAATTTCTTCAACATACGTATGGTCCTTCCCATGTCGGAGTACTTCCCTCGCATTGGCTCGTCTACGGCTTCCATCTTGCGCAATCAAATCCCCCTTTTTCTGAGCGGCCTAATGTTTAAACCTTCTCTGGTATGCCCGATGCATCTTAACCTATATATCTCATGCCTTAGGTAGCATTGTCCCTTGTCTCTGGTAGCAAATCTAATGCATCTTCATGGCCTCCTAGTTGCCTCCTCATCATACAAGCATTACGCGAAGGGTTGGCTCACATAGCTCGATTGGTAAGACCGCTTCTCTCCCCATACCAAGGAGAAAGGGTGTCTCCCCAGTGGAGTTTCTTAGCTGTTGTACGTATTGACCATAAAAAAATTGTGCAGCTCATCATCAGCCCATAAACCCTTCGCCTCTCCACTTCGTCTCTGATTCCCACAGTGATGATTTTGTTAAATGACTCTACCTGACCATTTTGCTTGCGGTAACCACTGAAGCAAATAACTTGATACACACCTTGATCAGCTAACAGCTTTTAATTTATCGTCTCAAACTCATACCATTGTCCAACACCAGGCCTGAGCTACCCATACCTAGTAGAATGAACTTCTAGTGAACGTTTTCACATCACTCGTGTTGATATCTTTACCGCTTCGGCTGTCGACCACTTCGTGAAATATTCGATTGACACAAAAACATATTTCTCTCTGTCCAGACGTCGGAGGTTAGGGACCCAAGATATCCATCCCCACTTGGCACAAATGTACTAGACTATCGATGGGGTTTGAACGTAACTGGTTGATGGATTGATGGAGCATGCTTTTGACACTTGTCACATGTCCTCCACCATCCTTATCGCATCCTCGCTTAGGGTTAGCCAAAAAATACCAGCCTTAATGCCTTTTCCTGTAGGGCCCTTCCCCTATGTTGTTGCTGCATACCCCTCTATCAAGTCCATCAAGAACTTCCGTCCAGCCTCTGGTTTGATACACTTAAGCAAGGGCTTGGAGTATGCCTGCTTGAACAACTCCCCATTGATAATCTCAAACCTTTCAGTGTTTCTTTTTCACACCTTTCTTTACTTCATTCCGATCAGCTGGTAGTGGCCATTCAGCTTGTATGCCCAGATATCATTCATCCATGTGGAAGTCCTATCTAGACCTGGACTTCCAGTACATCAATGCTTCTTTGTTGTTTAACTTCCCAGAATCCGTCCTGGGGTGTCGGAAAGTGCTGAAGAAGATAATTTGAAAGGGCGTCCGCCTGATGATTTTCAGATCTGGGTATTGTGTGATAAAGAAATTTTCAAAACCTTGGTTTCCCCTTTACAAGTTCCAAATACCGAGCCATGGTATCATTCCTAGCTTCATATTCTCCATTATTTGACTGACAACTAACTGTGATTAGAAATCACTTCAATTTTCTCTCTGGCACCTGCCGCTTGCACATTTGAAACACCTGCCAAAACAGCTCGTACTCCGCCTCGTTGTGGACATGGAATTTGAACGAAGAGTGTACTCATATTTATCTCCTTCTGGAGATTCACAATCAGCCCTGCTCCACACTATTTGGGTGGAGGACCCATCAACATGGACTTTCCACACCCTTGAAAGGTTTGGTGGTAATTGAGGCCTTGTCAGTTATGCTATGAATCCGCCAATGCTGCCCCTTTATAGCTTTTCGGGGTTCAAATACCAAGTCAAAACCTCGAGTGTTTATCGCCCACTTGACATCCTTCCCGAAGATTCCATTTTGGTGAATGGTAGCTTTAAACGGCTGATCAGTATATATAACAATTCGGTGTGCCATAAAATATGCATTACTTCTTTGATGCCATGAAAAGTGCCAACCAAACTTTTCAAACCCAGAATACCTTAGCTCTGCATTTCTGAGGACATGAATTACAAATAGACTGGCATCTGCACCCCCTCCCTTTCTGCCCCTAGAAGCACTAAACGACCACTTTGAAATGGCAAATACATATAATGGGGTTCCTTGGCAAGGGACTGACAAGCCGTGGCAAGGTATGTAAATGGGATTTTAGGCGTATCAAGGCTTGTTCAGCATCCTCCGTCCATATCGAACTTAGCTTTCTTCTTAATAATGTCGAAGAAAAAGTGGCACTTGTCTCGTAGACTTACAAAACCTCCAGTGCTGCCAACATCATCCAGTCACCGTTGACTTCTTTCACAGTCGTGGGGAGTCTATTAGTGACAGCTTGTATCTTGTCCTGATTCCTCAATTCCTTTTTATCAATAAAAAATCCAAGAAACTTTCCAGAATCCACTCCAAAACACACTTTTTTGGATTTGTTTCATATTATACTTGCGAGTTTTTCAAAAGTTTCTCTCAAATCATCCACATGATATCCTCCTTTCCTTTGCTTTTTACAATAATGTTCCATCAATTAGGCTTAAACTTTTCTTCTCCCAGCTGATCTTTAAAGACCTTAGTGACGAGCTTTTGGAACGTGGCTGGTGCATTTTTTCAATCCAAGTATCACCCTTGTAACAATATAGTCCATATTCGGTCACAAAGCCCGTTTTCTCCTAATCATCGGGCCATAAAGGAATTTGATGAAACCCAGAGTTTTGCGGCCATAAAGCTCATTAGGGCATGCCCCGCCGTCGAATCAACCAAATGATCATTTTAGGCAAAGGGAAACTATCCTTGGGGCATGCTTGTTCAAATCATTATGTCAACGCACATACGCCATGTCCCATTGGGCTTGGCACTAAGACCAAATTGCACCCCCAATCAGGATAGTCACATGTACGAATGAATCCAGCGTCCAACAACTTTTTGGACCTCCTCGGCTGCTCCCTTTTTCCTTTCCTCTCCAGATTTCTCTTCTTTTGCCTAACAGGCTTAGCATCCATCCGGCCTGACTTCCAGACATGAACCATTACCTCAGGATCTATGCCCGACATTTCACCTCACAGGAAGGCAACACATCGTTGAATTCCTTCAACAACTTTTACCATTTTTTCTTTGCTGTTCGGAGCCTGTCCTTGTTCCACCTTGAGAACCCTGTCAGTCTTGCTTCCTCTAAGAAACCTCAACAACTCCCGATGGCTGAGGCCTCAACTCATCTGTATGCACATATCACAATGATCATAACTGGCTTAGGGCTCACTCATCGTTTTCTGCTTCTGTGCCTGCGGCGCATTCCTCTTTGGCATGACTGGGGGTTGATGCCTTTACAACAATCGTCAAGTAGCACTCTCTTGCAGTCTGTTGATCACCCCTTAGAGTGCCGATTGTCCCCTCATTACAAACAAATTTTCTCACAAAGTTGAGGAACTACTACACTTGATCGAATTTCAAGGTGGGTCTCCCCAAAATGATATTATTGCCATGTACTCATGAACTACAAGAAGTCTCACAAAGAGATTTTTTTGGTTGCTCTTTGGTACCCACCCTTAATGCAGGGTAACCGAGCCACAGAGGGATTATATACACCGCCCCCAAAACCAATATTTGGATGTCTTATTGGCTGGAGAGTATTTTCAGGGAATTTTAAGCTTCTCCCCAAGCAGGTCATACTTATGATTGTCTGTTGAGCTGCCAGTACTATAAATGATTCGCTGACTCGCAGTTTGCTACCTTTCATTTCAACTATCAGAGGGTCCACGTGGTGGAGTTCTTTCCACCATCACCCTATCTTTTCTCACAATCATAAATCAGGGAAGTCTTCATCGTGTCTCTTCTTTGCGGAACCCCCCTTGGGAAAGATTTCCAGGTTTCCTTCGTCCTTTTTATGGTAGGACCTCCAGAGGCAACCCCCTCAACAATCCATCACTACATCCAAGTCCGTGTTTTGGGTCATCAATGGCCTTAGTCTGTGCCTTTCTTTGAACTTAATACTTCGACTTTACACATATTGATCCAGCATACCCCTTCCCTGCCCAGCTTGTCCACAACCTTGTCAGGTTATTGCAATCATTGTTTCGGAACCTTTTCGATCGGGCATGCGCCACCTGTTTTGGGGTAAATTTGTATAAGATCGAGGGAATTATCATGGGACTCAAGTACAATGCTACAAAACAGAGTGATTTGCTTTAATAATCAATATTTAAATCAACTAATTGCGTTGAACAATCAATTAACATTAACTAGTAGAGAGAAACTCTATCCTAGACACGAGAAACTCTTAATTATAGATGATTTTTTGCTGATTACATCTGTCCCCCTAAAGCAAGTAAAGGGACCTATTTATAGTCTCTCGAGAATTGTGCACCATGCTAAGATGTTGACACGTGTCACATTTGGTATCGTTGATTAAACTATTGGTTAACTTGATGGGCCCTATAGTGATGGGCTTTGTCCAGTAATCAAGGTGTCATGTCCTTTATTCAGCTAACTTAGTATTGCCACATGTCACTCTCATAATTAGGACCCACTGTCACCCGGTCATTGGGCCAGTGTCACTCATTATTGGGCCCCATGCCACCAGGTCATTGGGCACGTCTTGGGTAAACACCCCACAACACTAGCGATACCAATAATTTTGTTATTAGTATTGTTTTTTTATAAAAATGAAGCTAATAATGTGTATATTAATATTTGTTTTCATAAAAAGAGAGTAATATAACATTATTAGTGTTGTGTTTTTTTAAAAAAAGGATACTACTACAATGGCTATTATTCACCAAAACCTTACATTTTCTACTCAGTGTATTGTTTTGTTCAAAGAAAAGCTTTTTTGTCATAACGACCTAAAGTTGTCTGTTTTGTAAACAACTAGTCTAGGTTGTATTTTAATTTAACAACAACTACCTACAATGTTTGTGTTTTTTGTCACCACTACAACTAACTTTTCCGTCCAAGAATACGTTAGTGGGTCCCTTCTCTCACTCAGCTTTCCCTCCTATAAATATACATTAACCAATGGATTCTCCCTTTTTTATCAGTTGTAACGGCTAATTTTTCACCCACCCATATCTTCCAAAATTCTGGTCAATAAAATTCAAAATTCTGACAAATTGATTTTTGTGTTTATGAAATTAGGGTTTTGATTATTTTTTTTTGTTTGTTCTTGTACACAAAACCAATTTTAAGGATTGATAGTGCAATGGGGAATCCCTTCAAAGATTTAACTTTCTGATGGTGTAATCCTAAGAGGTTCTTTTGTTGCAATTTCTCGATCATACACTATAGGAATGGCTGTTGGGTTTTTAGGGTTGTTTATGAGAGAAGTTTGGAATGGCAGAGTCAGGTTATTGCAAATGAGTAATGCTTGAAAAAAACACTTGCTACACAAGAAGCCTGATTTTTTAAGGGAGAAGTGTGTAGACTTCAGTAGGAAATGCAAAGAATGTGAACGGAGAATGAAAGTTTGTGATGAAGTTGAAAGGGAAACATGGTCCCTGCTAATTTCAACAGGGGATGGTATTTGACTGTTGGTTTGCATTTGGCCATTGTTTGGTGTTTGTTTTTTTTGCTTTCTGATGCATTTATTCAAATGTAGACCTCACCTTCTACATTTTTTTAGTTTTTTTTGTCTTATGCTAGAGAAGGATTTGTAGTCATGTATGACGTAATGTTAGTGGGTGTATGTACTTTTCAAATTAGCAATGAATAATAAAGATGGTTTGCTGTATAGATTCTGGTATTGTCAATCCAGAGCATACAAGTTCACTGTTCAGTAAATTCAAGTGTGACTCAAAATCCTTGTTAAACACAAGTTTTTTACTTTAATACATTCAAACAGAATTGTTCAACATAAAGACTAACAATTACCATAACCAATACCCGTGCCACAACAGTGCTATGGATTTTTGCTGCTTCGCTTAGTTTTTGGATGTTGTTTGTTGCTTTGTCTTGGAGGTTTTTGGCTTTGGTTTTTTGTTGCTTAGGAGAGGGACCCTTGCTTCTTGTAGCCTGAGAAACAGAAGTTGACAACTAATCTGCTTCAGCTGAGGTGGGAGCAGATGCAGTGATTCCCCTGCTCAATCAGTTGGTTTTTTTGTTGTGGCCATCATGCTAGGTTTAGGAGAACAATTGTATCTGTTGGCAAGTACAAACAGTGAACATCAGTTTGCAATTTTTATGTAAGCAATGCTGTATCCTTTGCTACAAAGATCGTGTGATTACCACATCCATAACAACAGACCTCCCTACAGTTCTTGCTGCCTTCTTTTTCTTTTTCCTTTCATTGGTTTAACCCCCTCATCTTCACAGTAGCTTTGCCCAGAAGCCTTCTGTTTGCAACTGAACTCACAGCTGTGCCCTTTCTTTGTTGTGCATTACATTCCCTGTTGACAGATTACCTAACACCTGATGATTCTTCTCTTGGCATAACGATCAACTACTAACTACTCCATCTTTGCCCTAACCTTAACTAGCCATCACATCTGCGTCAGTTTCAGTCACCTGACAAAACACCTTTGTCATTCTTAAAAACATAAGCTGAACACTGGCCATGGCGTAAGTTGAACACTTTCATTATGCCACCCGCTATCCTCCATTAACAATCAACACTTATAGTATCAACATCAATTATTCTTCGTCACTATTTCTCCACTACATACCGAGTTTTCCTTTGCTTCAAACAATTTTTTTCCCATTTACCCAAAAATTGACATGAATGAATTTGTTATCAAAGTAATTGCAATTTGAAATTAAACCCCCATGTTCATCAAATCCAATCAAATACTCATGAAATGGAAATTAATGATCATAACTGCTATCCAACAAAAACAAAACCCAAACTTAATCTCAAACATAATTCACACCATTTGTCAGCCATTAAAGATAAACTATAGTAATTAAAAGCTAATTCAAAGCTAATGAAAAGGAGGAAGTTATTTACCTGCTTACCGTTCCACTTATAACGGCTTTTCAGCACTAATCAAACCTCTTTTCCCTCTCCATTGCAATTTCGATTGCTCACAACAATTAGGGTTACCCAGCGAATAAGGGTCGCAAGTGAGATGTTTTCTTCTCAGTGGTTTTTTTCAAAGGCTAATTTGGGGATACTGTGAAGTCTGAATTGAGGTCACTTCACTTCAGAGGATTTAGGTGGATGAATAAATAGGAAATCTGTTGAATTGGTTGGATAGGGCAAGGCGAAAAATGTAATAATTCGTGGGGGGATTATGGTGGGAAAGCTGAGAGAAGGACCCACAACGTCTTGTCTGGACGGAAAACGTTTATTTGGTAGTGGTTGACAAAAAAACACAACCGCAGGGTAGTTGCTGACAAAACAGACAACGCAAGGGAGTTATTGAGAAAAAAGCGAAAGAAAAATGAAAACTAATATATTGTTTGAATGTGTATCGGTTTTTTTTTCTTAAACAACGATCTGAATAAGAATTTTTTTTTTAAAAAAAAAACCTAACGTTTTCTTATAACTTCTAGCTTTAGCCTCACTCTTAGAGCCCTTCACCCTCAAACCGAACCATTCATTCATCACTTATAGCGCTGCAAGTCATAGGCGAATCACCACTTTCTTCCCATTGTAATTCTCACCCCACCCCCATCCGGCTCCTCCCTACAATTCGTCATTGTCTGAGTTTAACAAGGTAGTTTGTGTGTGTGTGGTGTTTTTGTTTTTTTGCAAAATTAATATGCCCAACTTCATATGTTTTTTTTTTCCATTATTCAATTGTGATGTGGAACTAAAGTGGCGATTTTTGTTTTGTAATTCTGTAATTCAATTCTGTTTAATTAATTTAGGTGTTTGTTTAATAATTGGCGATTTTTTCTGTATTTTGTCTGTTTTAATTATTATTATATTAATTGTTTTTTGTCTCTGTAACTTGATAGGAAAGCGAACTCGAGTTCACAAGTTGAAACATGAAATGCATGTAATTTGTAGGAGAAACTAGATAGTATTGGTTGGGAGCTGTACCTGCTCACAGCTCGTGACCTCAATAACGAGCCCTCACATGACCCCACTTCTTGACCATGACCTGGTCCGACCTACCGCAAGGTCATACTGCTGGCCCTACCTACTAGGCAAAGCTGGGCAGCCTCCATCAGGGCCTTAGTAAGGAGACCTCCTTTACGCTACTATAATAAAGTCAGCCTAACAGAAAGAGGTAATACATTCAGAGACAAAAAACTCTCTTTGTACAAAACACATTCTCTCTCTAAACGGACTTGAAGCGTCAAAGGGGCGTTCCTCGGACACACCCCCCCGTGCCAGTGCACGTTTATTGTGCCGGGAATTCCAAGTTGCAGCTCAGGCAGAGTAGCTCTACCACGTAGCTATGGTCACTCCCATTAGGCACGTTTCACCCCGAACAATTGCGCTAGAAGGAGGTCTAGCGCCAACTACACTCTGTCCAGTGGTCTGCCATGGCTCATGTCGACACGTGCTCCTCCCTCGTGGGGGAGAGTAACAGGCAATGCTGCCCATAATCGCTCGTTCATCGACTCATACTAAACCGCCCATGTGTCCGCTCCATGTCCGCGAACACACTCCCAGGGTGACCAGGTCAGGGTACATCCCACCGGTCTGACAAAACGCCGGAAAAGATCCAACGGCCTCTACCCCACGAGAAGAATGGAATTAAGAACACGCCCCATTGACGATAGGGAAAGGGGAATATGTCCCTTCCGCGAGAAGGACGCCGGGACCCCCTCAAATCACCCGGAAGGGCCTGAGGGTGAGTCCCCGAGGACACCAGGTCTTCCTACCACACCCAAAAAAACAGACACCCTCGCAGTTGGAGGCACAGCCATAAGGGTCTGCAAACAGTGATGCAATCCT
>PYUH01000053.1:266899-314184 GCA_016808085.1 Suaeda aralocaspica
ATAATAATAATAATAATAATAATAATAATAATAATAATAATAATAATAATAATAATAATAATAATAATAATAATAATAATAATAATAATAATAATAATAGGCTTTTTCATGGGGTATCGCTGAACTTTTAATAAAATTCACCTAGTACCAGCTAACCATTAAATTATATCTAATAACAACCAAATTAAGAAAATAAACCTAATTAACTATACTAATTAAAATTGATTAAATAAACTAAAACATCACCAAAACTTTAAATCATAACCATCATTCCACCACCACCTTCAATATTCATCACCACCCAATCATCACCACTGTAACTGCCAAATTCAAAGCCACCATTGCTTTCCCTGCCTTGGCATAGTTGCAACCCCCAAATTCGAAAACCCTAAAAATCACAAAACCTAAATCCTTAAATTCGCAAATTCCCAAATTCGCAAACCCTTACATACCTAAGTAACAAATTCGAAAGCCTTAAATTTGAAAAATCTAAATAGCAAAACCCCAATTCAAACCCCAAATTCAAAAACCCTAAATCCCAATATGAAAATCGCAAAATCCCCAAAACCCCTAATTCAAAACAGTAAATCAAAAAATCCCCCAATTTGAAACCCTAAAACGCACAAACAAACACCTGAAAATCAAAACCCAAATCGCTCACCCAAACTCCATAAATTGAAACCTCAAAACCCCAAGGTTGTTCAATGATTTTGGTGGTTTTCAAATTGATGGTGTTTTGGAATCATAAGTGGTTGTAGTGGTGGTAGTTGGTCTTAATTTTGAAATGATAGTGTAGGAAAGGTGAGGAGGGAGAATGAGATTGGGGCGGTAGTGTTGGTGTTGTTGATTGTACATGGAAGGTGCTGGGATGGTATTGAACTATCTATCGATGGTTAAGTAGTTTTTTTTTCTTCTTTTGATTGTAGTTAGATATAGTTTAACAGAAAATTTAACGTTGTTAGGTATTGAGTATTACATGAATTTTTACAAAAGTTAAGGGGTATCCCGCATATTTCTCAAACCACAACGGTACCTCGTGAAATCGAAAAACGTCTAGGGGTACCCCGTGAAAAAGCCAGAAAAAAAAAAAATCACATAATAATACATCCAATCATAACATTACTATCTATATATATATGGAAATGTGAACTATTTTGGATTTACTAGACTCCTGATGGAGAGAGCATATATCTGACTATCAAACCCTTATGTTGGCAACATATAAAAAAAACAAGCGGTCCGGTTGAGGTAACCTTCATAAAGCAATTGCCTATCCAACTTTTTATTCTACTACGTAATTGATTTGTCATTTGTGCATCATAACACATTAATTTATATCCATCATAACTTGTCCTTTAATACCAATAATGCAACTAAAGTACAAAATAATTGTTAATGCAAGTTAAGACAAAAATTGTTATGAAAACATAGAATTATAATTTAAATTTCAGGTATACATGAGAGACTATCACTTCTATCCCACAAAAAAAATCCACCATCTGTTATCAACTTGACAAAAACTTCCATAAATCACTATGAAAGATCAAGAATATCAAACGTAATAGCAATATAGAAGCAAACCTGATGCTGCCATTCCAACGGCAGCAGGAGTATTCGGCATCACTCTTATGAAACGGCTATGCCCAGCCCATTCCTATCAAAAACGCAAAGCACGAAACAACAAAAAGATAATATACGAATTAAATTTGTATGCAAGAATAAAGCATATTACAATAAAGTTTCCAAATCCACGGAATGCCTTTCTTATTATGTTAGTTTCTTCTGCTACTGATCCTGTTGTTTTGACCAAACATTAAAAAGCTTTGTATCAAATTACTAGACAACAAGAAACCAGCTATGGTTCAAGAACGACAAAAACAACCCAACATAACCAGTTACACACAACCTCTCCTAAGCCATCACACTGTCACATAAACGACAATCATAATTTTTTGACAGAAACACCTTCAGGTGATAATCAACTTTTCTTCCATCTTGTAATGATTACAATAGATAACTAATACTAAATGCATTCAAGTTTCCTAAACACACTAATCATTGCATAATTACACTATAAATACCTGTAAGTCCTTCAATTTCGTTCCGGCAACAACTGATACCAGGAGTTGTTTACCAGAAAGTTTTGGCTTCAGCTGTGATACCACATCCTTGACTGTGCCATGAAAGAAAACATAGAGAGCTTAATCAATAAGACAGTCCAACAAAAAAAAGGGAGTACAGAAGCCAGCAATACATAGCTGTAAAGATTGACTACAAAGCACATACTCCGTGTCTTTGATGGTAAATAACATCCTAAATTTTTCTTGTCCCATTACATTATAAAATTGGAATTATAAAACAATCAGAGTTTTTTTCAACCACTTCAGACTCATACAATTGATTTTCTTCATTAAAAGCTTTCTTTTCACAAGTTTTAAACATTTGAAAAAACTACTAGGGTCGAAGATGTACTAAGCTCATACCAGAAACTTTAGCTAAAAGCCTAAAACATACGAAGCAAAAAATGTGTAGAGAGCACGGAAGAAGTACCAATCTGAGGTTTTACAGAAAAAATGATCACGTCGCATTCTTCAACTACCTGTGATAAATCATGCATTTATACCATTTAAAAACAAAACAACTACAACCAAAACAACATTAAACACTAATTTTAAGTTCACAATAGAGTTTCATGTAAGAAATAATAAACTTGTATTACAGTGGATGTTTGGAGCACATTCTCTATCACATTGCTCTGTGTATATTTAAACATTTCAAGCACCAACTTTGGTATATAGTTATGCATGCCTTTGGTATAGTGATTCCAAACAGCTCTACAAATCATGGAATAATAGTACACATTAAACAGACTATATTTCAATTAATACAGCAGCAGTATGATAAAGTTGGTCAAGATTCCCAAAAGCGCTACATCAATATACTCATGTACTCCACCAATCATATACAAATATAACCATTTTTGAAATAATGATCTCATCAAGGACGAACAGAATAAATTTTCCCATCAAAATTTAATAAACCAAACCATTAGAGCATCCGTATCCTAGGGCTGCCCACAAGTTCTCTTCTTTCCCAAAGTACACCTTACTTTATCTTTTCTTCACCTTGGTTTCCACTAACTTTATTCCTACCATTTCCAATTCTCAAGTTCGCCCAATTTCCTTCAACAAAAATAATTGCTAGGTTAGCGGTTCGCTAAACATTGTGACTTTCCTAATTTTATATAACCCACCTTTTTTTATCCTACAAATTTTATATTAATTTGTTAGCTAAATCCAGCACTTACCTTTTTAAGTAATTATTGCTATTAACCTTCTCATTACTCAACTTGCCCAAAAGATAAGAGAATTGATTTGGGAAATAGACTAAGATAATCAAAACTCAAGAAAACTCAATTTCTCTAGCATAACCATTCCAACTTATTCTACAAAAACAGGAAAATAATGAAGCATACAATTTAAACCAAAGTAAGACGTTAATAACTTCAAAATGAAATTAGCACTCATTTCATGTATAAATTGAGAATGTAGGGGGAAAAAAGGACAGCTTCTCAATGATAGGCAGAAACCTGGTGATTGTGATCAAAGACGGAGACGCCAAAGGATTTAAAAGCATCACGACGTTGGGCACCGAGGTGAGCAGTATGAATACGAGAAGGGGGTAAAACACCAGAATTTACGACACCTCTAGCAATGCTTTCCGCCATTTTTCCAGCTCCAATAAATCCTAACTTGAATGTGTCACTTGGAATTGGAATTGAAGTCGTTGCCATTTTCCTTCCTTTCTCCTTGTCACTTCAATCTATTATCCCACTTGAAGTCTGTAGTAGGGTTAAACTGAATTAATAATCTCTTTTCTATGATGATAGAGCATTCGCGAAATTTCATCTTGATGTAGATTCTAAAACACCAGTCTCATGTGGTATTACACAGCCAAGAAAGTAACCATAAACGACAATTCTTGTACAACTTACCTTACATATATCATTTTCCAGTAACACAGACTTTTTTTGTTCAATAATACTTTGAAAAAGATTGTTTTAATTGAAGTAACACCTTCTTTAAATGAGCAAAACATCTTTATCTGACCCTCCAACATCATCATTATCCAAATTCACCACGAAACTAAGTATAAAAACCATCAGTCCATCATCAATATGTCCTTGGTTGACAAAACTCATAAAACATAAAAAGTACGAGCTAAACAAGTTGTTTCGTCATTTTCTAAGCTAAACGATCCTGTCATAAGAAAAAAATTTATATTTCATTTGCATTAATAGTTAAAAAAAAAAAAAAAAAGAAAAAGACAGGCAAATAAAAGATCTGTTCTGGAAAAATGCTGTCAAGTTTATGCTTGAAAAATCTTCCTACAAATCGGTCCACATAAAATAAATAACTAAAAATAAAAATCACCACAACAAAGTCTAATCCTAATATTCAATCAACATATTGAAATCCAACTATCTAGTATTAGGGTTGAAATTATAAAAAGAGAGTTCATATATAAAACAACTACTTTATGAATTTAATATAAAACAGTCCAAAATCATAATTTCAAACTGAAATAACCAACAGTTCGCATTAGCAACTATAATAATAATAATAATATCATCTAAATATCAATTATCATTAAAATCAAAGATATAATTAAAGCGAATCAAAAATATTAGACATACACCGAACGTCAATTAATTCGCATATTTAAATCGATTGATTCATCTAAATATCAAATTGTAATATTGTTCATAAATGAAATTAAACGAAAGAAAATAAAAGTAGCCAAAATGCAAGTTTACCTTAAGATACTGGAAGATTTTGAATGAAATACGTAAGATGGAAAGAGTAGATGTTGAAGGGGAAGGGCGATAACTGGAAAACTGTAAACTCAAATATTGAGCACTGCTGAGGGTATATTTGTAAATTTCTCATAGAACTTTGTTAACAGCCGCTTGAAGGGGTCAATTGACGGAAAACGGGGTTTTGTAGATTTGCACAAGATAAAAAGGCACGAACTATATACTACATCAGTTTGTTATTAGTTGTAACACTTAATTTTTTATATCTCACAAAGTGTTGGAATTAATAAAAAATAGAAATAATAAAAAAGCCACAAAACATGACAGAATCATCTTAATCAAATTATTAATTATGGAAATTTGCCAAACTATAAAAACAATCAAGTTAAATTATGAAGTTTTGAGAAATTTTAAGGATAAAGGTGATGAGTACAAAATGAAGATTTAATGTTGATTCAATCAACAATTAGAGTAACAGCTAATGGCTTTTGTTAGTTTAAAAAAGGCCTATATGAACTTCATACCGAAGTGAAGAAAGCGATTGTGATTTGGGTGCGACAACAAATGTGGAGTTTCAGTTTAAGATGAGTGTTAACAATTATGGATTGAATTGATTAAATTGAAAAAAAAAAATCTAAGAGGGTAGAGTTAGCCGTATATTATACTATAATAACTCTTGAAGAGTACAAATGAAAATTATATACTTAATAAGTATTTTAGTATTATTTAATCATTCTATAAATTACTATGTAATTTTTTTGGAAAAGGTTACAAGATACATGTGTTAAAGTACTATTTTCATTTTAGAGGGGTTACTAGATTTCCAATTGAAGGATTACTTTTGGTGGTTACTCAATTGAAGAGTTACTGACTTAATTTTGCAGGGGTTACTAGATGCGCGTGATTTACATACGGTTGGCCGCACCATAACAAAACCATGTGGCCAACTATTATTTAACGCCGTTAAAATAAAAATTAAAAACCTGTTATAAAATATTATTATTTTATGGATGTCCATTATACCCCTTAGGTATGATCTAGAATATTCTGGATACTATGGTTTATTCTACAGGAAACCCTAGTTTATGCTTGTATATATATATTTGGTAATGAATAAGAAAACAGATCTATTCTTCTCTCCCACAAATACTCTCTACTAAATCCTATTTTCTATAACACGTTATCAGCACGATTGTTCTACCGAATCAATTAGATCAACAAGATCAATCAATTAGTGAATAGTTAATGGTAAGCATAATTCATCTATCAAAGGTACGTATAATAATTCTTGTAATATTTTTTCGATGTTTTTTTGGTGAATGATTTCTTTCTAATTTTGACTATAATAGTGTATGATAATTGGGGTTGTTGGTGAATTATAAGTATTGATGATAATTTTATGAGGGATTTTTCCCAAAGTATGATTTTCTGTCATTATAATAGCTTGTTGACATGTTTCGTGGTCAATTTTGCTTGTTTCTATGTGGGATTTTACATGATTGAACTTTGCTGATGGGTTTAAGAATAGTGAATTGATGATGGCTTAAGTTTAGGGTTATAGTTGAATTTATCAGATTCAATTAATTAGTTGATTTCTGGTATTCCTTTGACTTGCTCTACATCCCTCCAAATAGTTTTTTAATTTTTTTTGTTTGAAATTATGGCAAAAAAAAAAAAAAAAAAAATTATTATACTGTTAAAGATAATGTTAATAGTAGTTGAGCTTTGAACATATAGCACTCATCAATCTATTTTCATGAGATATTAATTAAAAACCATACAACAACATCAATACCCAATTCCAAAAGATGGGTCAGTTGCACAAATTGCATTATCTTTCCACAACTATAAAAACGAACATATATTGAAAGAATGAAAATAGTCCATGAAAGCTATTAGAGGTAGAAATTAATGATAACTGTATATTTCTTTTTCCTTTAGTTTGATTGTAGCGAACTATTGTTAATCAGTTGATACCTCACCAATAATACATTCAATAGAGTACAGCAATCCTTACAATGTTTTGAATTTCGCAGAACATATACTTGTGTTCTACTTAATACATTACTTTCCAACACCACTGAAAACTTTCCCAAATAGCTTAATTATCAATTGCACATTACATTATAAAGTCACAGATCACAGACAATCAAAGTGGACAAACAACTAAAAGATAAAAATCCAGAATTCCACATCCAAAACACTAACATAAATGCATAATACAGCTCAAACTGAGTTGATCACACAGTTCATCATCATCATCATCAAATAACCCTTCAAATAAACATCCATGCAAATGGCAAAAACTTAAAGATTCTGATTGAGCTACACAATCAACAAAAGATCCCACCTTTGATCAAAATCCAAAACCAAAACACTAAATAAGGTGAATTTACAAGTACATACAAATTCAAACTTACTCAATGGGTTTATAAAGTACTTACTTCTAAAAAAAAAAAAAAAAAAAAAAGAAAAAAACCATAAAAATTGGCAACAAAGCATAAGTTCCATGGGTTACAGAACAATAAAAGATCCCACTTTTGAGCAAATCCAAAACAAAAAGGAAAATATCGGTGATGAATTTTTACTAGCATAATACAATCCAAACAGACTAATCACATACTTGTTTCTAGTTTTTTTTAAACCTTAAAAAATCATATAGAAAAGCAAAAAATGCATTACTATCATAATATTTTCTACAAAAACATCAAAAGATCCCAACTTTAATCAAAACCCAAAACAAAAAACACAAACTAAAGCTATGATATTCCTTCGCCATCACCTTCATGAGGCCTTAAGACTGAATATTAACTGTGAAAGACCCAATGGTGCTTGGAATATTAAAGGAAAGTACGACACCAGAAAAATGTTATCCTCCCTCAAGTCGTTTATGAATGGCTAATTTAAGATTACAATTTTAATCAGTAAGTGAGTATAACTCAGCCATGTTTAGAATCACTTCTAACTGAATAGTGGAGAAAAAATAACTGATGAGGATATGTTGGAAAGACATATACCACTTTTCACAGGATAACTCTTATTGAGTAACAATATCGTGAAAAGGGCTTTAAAAAATATTCTGAATTGATATCTTGTCTTCTAGTGGCTGAACAAAATGATGAGCTTTTATTGAAAATTCATGAATCACGGCCACTGGCTCTATGCATTCACTGAAGTGTGAATGCTGCATCCCACAATGGGATACGAATTAACAATAGAGGCCCTGCCAGCAGAGTGGCGAGGTCGTGTGGGAAGTCATGGCCGAGAAGAGGTCGTGGATATTATAGAGGTAGAGGTGGTCATTTCAAAAACTCATATTCTCACCGAAGTGGGATAATGAGGATGGTAGTAAACAAGATGGAGACTAAAAGTGAGACTATGTGCTACCGTTGTGAGGAAAGGGCCACTGGTCTCGTATATGTCGTACACCAAAGCATCTGTTTGACCTTTATCAGCAGTCTCTAAAAAAGAGGAAGAAAGTGGAGACTAACGGTATACGAAGATGGCGAAGGTGATTTTGATAATGGTGATACAAACACACCTGGAGGTTGCAGATTTCTTCACCACCCCTGAAGGGAATATTAAGTCGTCAATAAAATTATGTCTATTAACAAATAAAAATTTAGTAGTTTACATTCATAATTTAGGTAGAATAATTTATGTTATTTACTTTGGCTTTGTATTTTATGCATGAACTGATAGTTTAATAGTTTGTTTTGTGCTTTAAGACTTTGTTACTTTAATCTTATTTAGTTACTTTGAATATTTGGATATTTTAGGATATGTTATTTACTTTCTATTATTTTATTTGAAGAACATGAATGCTCTCCAAGCTCAATTAACAATAAATGGTTGAAGAAATATGTCTAGCTGATAGTGCAACTACTCATAAAATATCTTAAAATAAGAGATATTTTTCTCAATTGATGATGAATAAATAAGTGTGAATACTATACGGTAGTGCAAACATTATTGAAGGCTCCGGAAGAGCAACTATATTGATGCCTATGGGAACAACAATTCGAAATTGTTGATGCTTTGTACTCCCCTAAGTCTCAAAGAATTTATTGAGTTTTAAAGATATCCGTCAAAAAGGATACCATATTGAGACATAAGTGAAGGAAATAATGAATTCCTTCAATTACGAGTATAACCCAAGGCACTAAGCGGTTTGGAGAGATTATCTGCACTCTCACTGGCTTGTATACACAAAGATTAATGTTATTGAGACATATGCTATTGTAAACCGAAGTTTACAGATAGCTTATAGTTTGGCATGACCGGTTAGGCCATCCGGTTCATCAATGATGCGAAAAATAATTGAAAATTCACATGGACATTCTTGAAGAGCCAGCAGCTTCTTCATTAAATGATTATTCTTGTGCTGCTTGCTCCCAAGTAAGTTGATCATTCGGCATTCACCAGCGAAAATAAATTATGAATCTATTTCTTTCCTTGAACGTATACAAGGAGACATATGTGGACCAATACATCCACCATGTGGACCATTTATATTTTATGGTTTAATCGATGCATCGATAGATGTCACATGTGTCCTTACTATCAACCGCCAACCTAGCGTTTGCGAGGTTACTGCTCAATTGATAAGATTAGAGCACAATTTCCCGATTTTCCTATTAGAATATACGTCTGGATAATGCTGGTGAATTTACTTCAAAGGCTTTTAATGATTGTTGTATGGCTATTGGAAAAATGTTGAACATCCTGTAGCACATGTTCATACACAAAATGGTCTTGCAGAATCAAATTAAACGTCTTCAGTTGATTGCTAGACCATTACGTATGAAGCGGATCTACCGATTTTACTGGGGACATGCTATTTTACATGCTCAGCACTAATTCGCATTAGGCCAACCAGTAAACATAAATTCTCCCATCCCAATTGGTTTGTGGTCAGGAACCAGATATTTCCATCTAAGAATTTTCGGATGTGCTTGTATGTTCCAATTGCTCACAACAACGCTCTAAGATGGGTCCTCAAAGGAGGCTGGGCATATATGTCGGGTTTGAATCCCCATCAATAATTAGATACTAGAGCCATTAAAGGTGATCTATTTACTGCTCGTTTGCAGATTGTCACTTTAACGAGTTGGTTTTCCCAGCATTAGGGGAGAGAAACAAGCAGCTGGAAAGTGAAATTAGTGGAATGAATCATCATTAAACCACCTTGATCCTCGCACTAAACAATGTGAATTAGAAGTCCAAAAGATAATTAATTTACAAGCTTAGCAAATCAATTGCCAGAAGCATTACTGACCTAAATAGAGTAACTAAGTCCATATACCAGCTGTAAAATGCTCTATCAGATTGATGTCCCTGAAGGACAATCTCATGAGTCTAGGCACCTGAAGCGTGGTAGACAGTAGGTTCCAAAGATAAGAATCCTCGGAAAGAAAAGGAGCAATGTATAGTAATTGCCGATTGAGGAAGCAATAAGTGAAGGACTCCAGAAGAGACCATAGACATGACAAATGATAGTGTCTAGAAGAACTCAGGTACTGGAATGAAGAGATCTCAACAGATTTGTCATAGGTCTAGAATACACTGGAACCGAAAGAAAATCGACGTCGATGATGTTTTTGCTATAATGTAGCACTGATGTTATTGAAGGAAAAGAGGATCTGAGCCTAAGTCCATTGAAGAAGTAGGAAAAGAGATGATTGGCCAAAATGGAAAGAAGCAATTGATGCAGATTGAAATCACTTGCAAAGAGAGAAGTTTTGGGACAGTAGTTCGTAACCCGAAGGTGTAAACCAGTGGGATATAAATGGGTCTTTGTGGCGGAAAAGAAATGAAAAGGGTGAAATTGTGAGACACAAAGCACGTTTAGTGCACAGGATTCTACAAAAGACTCGGTATGATTTTTGAGGACATTTCTCCTGTGGTGGATGCAACTACTTTCAGATTTAATTAGTCTGGCAGTAAGACATGACTGATTTACGACTAATGGATGTTGTAACAGCTTACTTATACGGCCCAGTGATAGTGATATATACATGAAACTCAGGAGGTTTCAGTTGCCTGAAGCAACGGTTGCGTTCTCGAGAACAACATTGTATTAAGTTAAATAGATCACTTATGGATTAAACAACAGGGTATGTGGTACAATCGCCTTAGTGAAATTTGTTGAAAGAAGATTGAAAAAGTGACCCTATAGCCCTTGATTTTATAAAGAAATTCGGGTCAGGTTTGTGTGATTTGCTGTCTAGTTGATGATTTGAATATCATTGGAACTCCAGAAGAGATTCCAATAACAGTGGAATACTTGAAAAAGAGTTTGAAATGAAAGATCTTGGTAAGACAAAATTTTGTTTAGGGCTACAAATTGAGCACCTAAAGAAGGAATCTTTGTGCATCAAACACCATACAAGAGAAGGTGCTCAGAAGATTTTATATGGATAAAGCACATCCGTTAACTAGCCCATGGGTGTGTGAAATGATCACTAGATGTTGATAAAGATCCTTTTCGCCCTCGGGAAAATGATGAAGAGATTCTTGGTCCTGAGTACCATATCTAAGGCAATAGGAGCATTGTGTACCTTGCTAGTCACACAAGACCGACATATATTCTCTATCAATCTATTAGCAAGGTTTCGCTCATGTCCTACCCGAAGGCATTGGAATGTGTGTTAAGCCTATATTTCGCATCTACAAGGTTCGAAAGATAAAGGTTTGTTCTTTTCTAACACCTCCAAAGAAGATTAGTTGTTTTGCAGATGCAGGGTATTTATCAGATCCTCATGTTGCTCGATCACAAACTGGATATGTATTTACATTGGTGGTACCGCAATATCTGGCGTTCAGAAACAAACCATTGCTGACTACTTCTTCTAAATCTGCAGAAATTTTAGCAATTCATGAGGCTAGTCGAGAATGTGTATGGCTAGGTCTCTAATTCAGCACATAACGAAGATGTGGTCGTTTATGTGGAAAACAAGCTCCGACTACATATATGAAGACAATGCAGCCTGTATTGCACAACTCAAGGAAGGGTACATTAAAGGTGACAGGACGAAGCATATTTCGCCAAGTTTTTCTTCACCCAGCCTTCATAGAATGGTGAGATTAGTGTCCACAGATTCGTTCAAGTGAAAATTAGAGTCTTTTACAAAGGCGACTTCCTACTGCTACATTCAAGAAATTAGTTCATCAAATCGGGTTGCGTCATCTCAAGGATCTCAACGGATGATATCATGAGGGGGAGTCAATGCGCGCTGTACTCTTTTTCCCTTAGCTATGGTTTTTCCCACTGGGTTTTCCTGTTAAGGTTTTTAATGAGGCAGCATTGCACATGCGCATTATAAAATGATGTATATTTGCTTTATAATGGACATCCAAGGGGGAGTGTTATAAAATATTATTATTTTATGGATGTCCATTATACCCCTTAGGTATGATCTAGAATATTCTGGATACTAGGGTTTATTCTACAGGAAACCCTAGTTTATGCTTGTATATATATATTTGGTAATGAATAAGAAAACAGATCTATTCTTCTCTCCCACAAATACTCTCTACTAAATCCTATTTTCTATAACAAAACCCATGAAATTAAAAATTAAAAATAAAAAGTAAAAAGGGAAAGAATAAAAACTAGATGAACAACCATTTTTTTTCTCTTTCTTCGAAACACCTGCATGAAATCAAAAGGCATCACCAAACTACAAGTCTACAATTGAAACAATTTGAATCGCAATACATCTGAATCATTATGTAATTCTGAAAAAAATTTCAATTATCAATAAAATTAGTATTGAATGTTGAAGTCTTTCATTGGAGTTTTGATGGAATTGAAGAATTCATGATGTATCTGGAATTGAGAAGTATGATAGATCATTCAGAAATTGAAGATATCATTTTTCGAAATAGTGAATTACAAGGTATGTCGAAATTAATTTTGAGAATTATATTGAACCTAAGACCTAAAAACAATTTCTAATTAGATTGGATTTTTCAGCCATTAACTATTTGTAATTTATTTGAATTGATTTATTGTAATGGTATGAATGAGGGTCTTTTGATTGAAAAAAAAAAGAATTTTAAGATCTCAACCTCTGTATTTGAGAGAAGAGGTTACGCAATTTTCTAATCTCAATTATGTCTAAATTTAAGATTTTTGCGAAAAATTGTGGAAAAAGAAGCTATTGTAGTCTGAGAAATTAATTATTGTGTTTCAAGTGAGTTCTCATTTCATCAACTTCGTTCATAATACATGCTGCTGCTATTTTAGCTTTGTTTTTCATTTTATTTAATTAATGCTAGTAACCCTTAGTAACCACCAATTTGTTAATCTGATATTTCTACTTTAGCATATTGTGACAGCTTCCTTTGATAATTATTGGTCATTTTTGTATTACTTCTATTTGGATTTGGGATAATTAATTAATATATTTGAGGTTACCGGCTTATGTTCTTGAAGTTAATGATTTATGTGTTGGGATTTACCGACTTATATTTTTGGGTTACTAAGTTATATATTATGGGGTTACTAAGTAGCGAATTTTCCCTTTTATATTAAGATTGTGATATTTAAGGTGACTAGTTATGAAAATTTTTGATAATATTGATTCATATTTTGCGATTACTAACTGTTGAGTTTGGGGATACTGACTTATATGTTTGGAATTACCGATTCATATGTCTGGAGTTACTAGGTAACTAGTGGTCTTGTAGTAGTGCTGAATTCATTACTTGTGCAAAGTTCAAAACCCTTCAACACAAGGGGTTGGGGTTGAACTGAGAGTACGTGAAGGAGTACAAGACTTGCATGCAAATATTATGGTTTTGGGGTTACCAATTACTGACATTAGAGTTACCCGTTTATTGTTTTTGGGGTTCCTAACAAGTGATTTTATAGTTATTTCCTTTAGGTTTTAGTTTTTTATTTTGTTTTCTAACAAGTGAATTTATGTTTGCCCACTTATTTTCTTGCAAGTACTCCAAATTTTTGGGGTTACTAAGCTCTTAATTAAGCAGTGAATTTTTGGTTATTGACTTATGTTTTAGGGTTACTTACTAAGCAGTGAATTTTTGGTACTAAATTTATCTTAAAAATTGTGAATGTAGGAGTTGCTAGTTATGAAAATCTTTAAAATACTTGTTATGTATTTGTGAATGGTTACTTTAGTTTTGATCCATTTTAACACTTTGTATTCATAATTAGTATTTTTTTTTCTACAGGCTATGGGTCGATGTAATATTGTGCAGAATTTTGTGGACTCACAAGCAAATGAAGTTCATAAACGATTTACATATATATATATATATATGTATGTATGTATGGGTAAAAGAAAAGGAAATGACTAAATGAGAGACCCTTGAACGGTACCATAGTAAGACTTGTATAGTATAATACTTGATTTATTTAGAAAAGTAACATCATAATAACCCTTAAAATAATAATGGAGATCCATACATATGAAGTAACACTCTAAATTCTAAACTACTAAACTATTCAACATGTTCCTCATGAAGGATGAACTATTGAACTTCATTGTCAACCTAAATAACACACAGCACGCAACATATTTAGGTCATCAAAAAATACTTATGATCCGGTAGTAAAGTACGTCGACGCCGATATATAACCTGTAATACAAAAATCAATATGGTAAGTATGAATACAAAAGGTTAGAATGAAACAAAACTAAAGAAACCATTTACAAACACATAACAAGTATTTCAAAGATTTGCATAATTAAGAACCCCTTAGTTTCACATTTTTTAATTAAAACAAAAGTACTCTGTAACTCAAAAGTCTTTTCTGGTAACTCAAAAATCACTACTTAGTAACCCTAAGTAAAAATCGGTAACCTCAAATTCATTAGTTAGTAACCTCAAAATCATAAGTTAGTAACTCTAAAATCATAAGTTATTAACCCCAAAAAAAAGCACTGGTTAAAAATACAAAATACATTAGCCTTTAGGCACAAAATATCTAGTCCATAGCAAAAAAACCAAAAGCTAGCTAGCAAATCCAAAATCACTAGTTAGGAACCCCAAAATCATAAGTTAGTAACTCCAAACTCACTAGTAATACTAAGTAACCTAAAATCATAAGTCATTAACCCCAAAATCACTAATTAGTAACCCCAAAAAATACATCAGTAACTCTAAAATTGTAAGTTAGTAACTCTAAAATTGTAAGTTAGTAACTCCAAACACTAGTAAATACTAAGTAACCTGAAAATTATAAGTTTGTAACCTTAAAATTGGTAGGTAGTAACCCCGATACAAAAGTAACCCCAAAATCACAAGCTAGTAACTCAAAAATCATAAGTTAGTTAGTAACCCCAAAATGCGCATTGGGTAGAAACACAAAAAAGCTAAGCCTTTAGCCACAAAGTCATTGGTCCATAGCAACAAAACCAAAAGCTAGCTAGTAAATCCAAAATCACTAGTTAGTAACCTCAAAATTGTAAGTTAGTAATCCCAAATCACTAGTTAGTAACTCCAAAATCTTAAATTAGTAACCCAAAAAACACATTGGTTAGAAACACAAAAAAGGCTAAGCCTTTAGCGACAAAGTAAATAGTCAATAGCAACAAAACCAAAAGCTAGGTAGTAAATCCAAAATTACTAGTTAGTATCCCCAAAATCATAAAATCAAATTAATCAGGTACTATTAACTCCATGAACAGTTACTAATTTCAATGAGCATTTACTTAAGTAACCCAAAAATCGTAACTAACCCTCAAATTAAATTAATCAGGTACTCGTACTACTAACTACATGAGCAATAGAGTAGTTACTATTCACTATAAATTGATTCAAATTAAATGACTGCTGCAATTACTAGTTAAGAAATCAAGGAGTACTAATATAAATGGAGCTTAAAAATAGAAAATTAAATCCAAAAAAAAATTATAACAGCATATAATTAACACAATATACAACAAAATCAACACAATTGAAGCCCTAAAAGTAAATCAATCAAACTTAGACATAGAATTACAATCTTCAACTTAGAAAAAAACTCAATACATACCTACAATGAACACATATATAATTTGAGGTTTTGTAAATATAAATTAAATAGCTCAAATTATTATAAAATAAGAGCAAAAACTACAAAACTCTCATAAAGATTAAAAAAAAAAAATACATGCATCATAAAATTGATGAAAGAGAACGAATTTGAAGAAAATTTACTTGAAATAATAGAATTTCCGACGCTATCCAACATCTTCCTCCTCCTTGAAGATCTTGATTTTAGGAAAATTTGAGCTCAAAAAAATGATTAAATGAAGAGAAAGATCAATTAATAAAAAATATGAAGAAATTAGTGGAGTAGAAAAAGTAAATTATGCAGCATGAAATAAAGGGATCGAAAAAGAGAAAGTTTCAGTGAATGAAAAAGCAATGTAATGAATAAAGCCAAAATAAAAAGGATGAAACTGATAATTAACGACGTTTGGGCTCAAACATAAATATAAGACTAAATGGCCAGGGTTTGAGAAATAGCCCTATCTTATTTCACGCTATTATGTCTTTGGGTTTTATGCATTGGGTTGGATTATATATGCTTATGGGCCATACCAATATGAACTAAAACTACAATTTCAAAGTTTAATACATTAACAATAGTGGGTAGGTGGCTTAACCCGTTATAACAAGACTGCAAACTCATTGAATTATATGGTAATTACAATTTGGATTTGCTTGAATACATACGTACATATATATACATATATATTTGCTTGAAAAATTTTCCAAAACTACCTATTAAATTTCGTGTTTTGAAAACAACTACTTATTAAAAAATTTATTTTACAAAGCTATCTATTAAAATACTTCCGACTTGGTAGCACTACTTCTGGACAGATTTTCCTCTATTTTCAGGCGCCTGGGCCCACATGTTACTATTTTCCTCCTTTTATCAATGCAAAGTTACAATTATGCCCTTATATGAAATCCTATGAACTAACTCTTTAATTACCTTATATTTCCTCTTCTTCAATTTTAGTTCTGCTACACTTTTTTTTTTTAATTTTTTTTTCTTTGTTCTTTGTCTCCTCTTATTCTCTTTTGTCCTTTGACGATCAATTTACACCACTGGTATCACTCGCTCACTTCAATTAATTCATTTATCTTTATTTTTTTTCATCTTCAATTTTACTAGTAATTTCACCCAAAAAACTGTCCTTAGCTTATAAGGCTTGATGTTGAAGCCTTTACTTTTGCCCTTAGCTTTCTTATCAGCACTCAACTTTTTTTTTAATTTTGAGTCCGATTTTTTCTAAATCACCAAGTAAATTAGATTTATGATCCACCAAGCTACAAACTTCTGTCTTCAAAAGTTCCTTGTCTTTCTAAACAAGTTTTTTTTCAAGCAACAATTGGTTAATGATATTTATTTGCCACTCTATCATCTCTGAATCAATCCACTCAAAGTAATGACAACCACACTAAGTACCATCAGGATTGTAGAACTTGCAAGAAGCAAATCGTCTTCTTGGATTTTGGCAAGTCCATCACTGCCTTCTCGCAACAAGGATTCCACAATTGCAGTTGGTGAGGGTAGGGTGGGAAGAGTGAAAGGAAGAAGATGACATCCGTGAAAAAAGAACACGCCAAAAATTTGGGTTTGAATACAGAAACCTGATTATTTATCCCAAATCAAATGAAAAAATTGCAAAACAAAAAAAAATTATGAACCCTAGAAATTGGGGCTTTTCAGAAATTAGGGGGAGGAATCGATTTTTACTTGTCACTAACAACTTCAAGATTATTGAACTTGACCTTAGTAATGGAGAACCCTAGAGATTGGGGCTTTTTATAATTTGTGAGCTTTGCAATTAAAAATTTTAGATGTGAACTACTATTATATATAGGAGTTTAAAGAGAGAAAAAAAAAAGAGGGAAATTGTGAATAATTAACAAAAAAAGGAGGGAAACAGTTACATGTGGGCCCAAATGCCTGAAAATTGAGGAAAATCCGTCCAGAGGTAGTGCTACCAAGTCGGAAGTATTTTAATAGTTAGTTTTTTAAAATAAAATTTTTAATAGGTAGTTATTTTCAAAAAACGACATTTAATAGGTAGTTTTGGAAAATTTTGGCTATATATAAATTAATTTATCGAGCTGCTCGCGAACATATTGAGTCGAGCTGGGGCTTGCTCAACTTGACTAGTTTAAAGATCCAAGCCGAGTCGAGCTCGAGCTAAATCAAGCTGAGTTTTGACCGAGCTTTGACCGAGCCGATCACGAGCTGCTCAACTCAATAAGCACCCCTAGGTAATACTTTCTTGGAGTTGCTCCTAAGTTGGTGCCCAAAAAGGGCGAATGATTGAGGAAACTCGTTCGATGCGAAATTCGAAATTAATACTTTAATGATTATTAAGTCATTGTTACAGGTACATGGTTATGGCAAGGTAAAGTTATATGTTTATTTATGCGTTTGCATAGGACGTTCATGTAAGTGTGTTGCATATTCTTTGTACTTATGCACTCAGCTTTGTTGATTACGTGTTTTGTGTGCATGGCCTCGTCTTTGTCTTGGCCCTACGATGATCCATTTCGATGAAGAGTAGAAGTCTAGAATGAAGAGAAAGCAATAGGTACATGTGGGCATAGTCAATCGTGCTAGGATTGAGTGAAGAGTGCTCTCGGTTGTTGTTTTTCGTTTGTTTGATTTGGTTATGTTGTTTTTATTTCTCGTTCATGACATTTGTTATGTTTATTGGACTAATGTTGGTTTTCAAATTCATAAAACTAAGTTGGTTTTGAAGGGTCGTTATTTTGGTTCCAAGTTGTAATAAGTATTGATTTGGTTTCGGTTTTGGTTTTAAAAGTTTAATTTGGTTTGAAGTTGCTTTAATTAGAAGTCTTCCACCGTAGTACTTTGATAATACCCTTAGTCGTTATCACAGTGGCGGTAATACTTTGGGTTTTCCTAAATTTGAGTAGTACTTTTATTATATATTTTTCGAAAAAAGGTAGGAATTTCCAAGCTGTTACAAAGTGGTTACCATAACTTAGTTTTCGAAATAAAATAATTTATTAGATTATTTTGGGTACCCTAAGGTTTCCTTTTTGGTAATATCATAAGAAGAAAATGTTTCTCTTTTTAGATTATTATTTGAGTTGTTAATAAAATACTTAATTAATTATTTATTTAGTAGGTCATTAATTAATTAATTAACTAATTATTTATTCAATCATCTCCTGTTTAGGAAAAGAAATTTCTTATTCTAGAAGGTTACTACAAGTGGAAAGTTTCTAAAAATAGCAACTTCCAAAAATAAAAAGATTTGAAAAAGAAAAGTTTTATTTGTTTATATGTGCAGGTATGCAAGGAATTAAGGTACGTTATTATGTGTTATTGCTTTCATAACATGTGGTGAGATTAGGTAGGAATGTAGTACCCCACATTTTCACGTATTTTTAAGAAAGTATTTTTGTATTTTATTTGTATAATTTTAATATTTTTATTGGAAATAATAAATACGCCAATGGGCATATTAAATAAAAAGAAATTAATAATAATAAAATAAATAATAATTTTTGGTGGAAAGTAATTATTTGTGTTCTTAAATAATATTTTTATGTTTAAAAATATTTTAAAAAGCTTCTAAAAATAGAATTTTCAAAGGTTTCTTAATTTATTTTGAGGCAAGGGCCTAAAGGTAATTTCCACTTGTTAGGATTAGTATGGGTTTTTCCAAATCCTACTTTGGGACCTATAAATACTCCTTAAAACCCAAAATTTCAGATTTTCTCCTCTTAATAGTCATTAGGATTTCCAAAAAATTAGAGAGAAGAGAGGAAAAAATAAGGCTTGAGTTTTCCGAAAGAAAAGAGAAGAAAAAAAAAAACTGCAGTTGTGCAGTTCGGAATTTTTTTTTTTTTGGGTTTGCCTCGGGATCCATGCTAGCGTCGGACCCCACCGCCGGCCACCGTAGCCACTGTCGGCCGCCCTGCCACCGCCGTTGCACCTCCTCCCCTATTTCGGTATATTTTTGAACCTATTTTTTTTTTAAAAAAAATTCTACTTCTTTCTTTTTTTGATTCAATCTTGCAAATTCATGTTCATACTTAGATTAATCATGTTTTATGAGTTTTGATTATGTTTTAATAAAGTATGATTTGTTTTCAGGCATGAATTAAAATTGTTGTTCATGAAATTTTAGGTTAGGGTTTACAAACTATGCAAGTAATGAATTTTCATGAGATTTATGATTTAAACTTCAATATTATGATCATGAATTATTGTTGTATGAATTTATGATGATTTTATGAAGTTTAGATTGCTTTTTAAAGGCTTTAAAAATAAAATAAATTGTTGTCCAAAATTTATAATCATGAACTTCAATTGAATGAATATTTTGATCATGTTTTGGGTTATGAAAAATTGTTCTAAAGTGTAGATTGGTTTCATAATTATGTCAGTTGATTGTAGAAGAGTTTTATCATGAAATTTTGATGTTTTTTTAAGTTTTCCATGACTTTAAAGTTAGTGAATAAATCTGAAATTTTTATAAAAACAAGTTAAAGTAAGTTTTAAGTGTTCATGTTATGCTAGTATGATCACATTTGAATTCTATGATGTTACATATAATTTTTAGTATGTTTTATGAAATTTAAAAGTGATTTTAAGCATGTTTAACATGCTGTCCAAAATTTATAAATTGAATAATTAGGCTTTTAAAGTATATAATTAGCATAAATTGATCATATAAATTAAGTAATACATTGTATGATTGATTTATGTGGTTTTTGAAGCTTTTCAAGGAGTTTTGGTAATTTTATATTGCTGTCCACTTTTCAAAGTGGTATAAAAATTATACTAAGGTTTTGTAAAACATAAATAAGTCCCGTAAACTAAGTAGTCATGCAATAGAAAGGTTAAAGTGTAGTATGGAATTGAATAGAGACCATATAAGTAAGTTTTGGACAAAGTTTCCAATATAGAAGTTAGTTATAGTTGTTGTGGAATTTAGTCAAGAAGGTTTCAATTTAGTTCGGTTTTTCCCTATGTAGGAGACTTCGAACTAGTCCACTTCTAGAAGTTGTGGCGGAGCACAATTACTTTACAAGGTACGTAAGTACGAAAGACAAACATAGAAGTTAGAATGCATGCTTGAACAATTCTTGATTACATGAAATCTTGTATGGTTGTTTTAAATCATGAATTTATGTGCATGGCAAGTTTATTAGAAGCATGTTCTTAAAGTATGATGACATTCCATGTTAAATAGAAAGTTAAATTTTTATAAGCTTGAATTGGAATGTTATGATTAATATAATTTGGCCAATAGTTTATTGATCAAGGAAGGAAGTTATTTTTAAGTTGGTTAGTTACTTAATCAATAAGAAAGGTAGTTGTGAATTTTTATTCACCTGATTAAAAGAAGTTATGAGCAATTATTTTAGACATGTTGCCACTCACAGTTTAATGTGTGGTCAAGAAGAAAGTAAGTTATTTGCCGTTCACAGTTAATGGGGTGGTAAAGGAAGTTCAGTCTGATTAAAGGACACACATACGAATAATTTTGAGTCACCTTAAACTGAAGATAATTAAATTGGCTTACTTGATTTGATGATGTCTTTATGTGATGTTGCATGAGAGTCATAACATTGCTAAACCTGTTAAATCACGTAAAGTGTAAGAGGACATGCATCAAAACTCTTGGAACATATATACCTTGAGTATGAACAATGGGGGGAGTCGTATGGAACAGTGACCTATGACTTCTAATTGGAGTACAAGACGTTGTACTCTTTTCTATTTTCAATGCGCTGGATATCCGTCACTTTTTGTGACATAGTAATACCTTCTTGGAGTTGCTCCCAAGTTGGTGCCCAATAGGGCGATGATTTTTTAGGAGGAAAACCGTTCGATGCAAGATCCATAATTTTAAATATAATAATTAAATTATTTAAGTCCATGTACAGGTAAATGGTTGTCAGAGGTAAGTTGAGTGCATGTTTTATTTCTTATTGTTGTTGCATAGTCTTTAGTAGTTATGTACTCAGCTTTGCTGACTGTTTGTTTTGTGTGCATGGCTTTATCTTTGACTTGGCCCTACGATGACCCACTTGTAGTGAGTAGTTGTCTAGTAAAAGAAAAGCTACAGGTACAAGGGTGCATAAGTCATTTCATGATGGGATGGAGTGAGAGCGCTGGCTGCGTTTTGTAGCTTTACTTTATTTTAATTGCCTATGATGACTAACAGTTATTTTGGATATTTGGATTTCTAAAGACTTTTAGTATTAGTTTTGGTTTGGTTTTTAAGGGCCATTAATATGGTTCTGAAGTGTAATAAGTTTAAAGTTGATTTTTAATTTGAAATTGTTTTGAAGTTTAGTTTTAAATTGTTTTGGTTTCAAGACTTCTGCTGTATTACTTACATAAATGTCTTAGCCGTTATCACGGTGGCAGTAATACTTTGATTTTTCCATATTTAGAAGTTTTAATAAATATAGTCCTTAATAATTTTAATATGTTTTCCAAAAAAAAATAAGAAGTAAGAAGTTAGGAAATTCCAGAGTGTTGCAAAGTGGTATCAGAGCTTAGATTTTGAAATAAAATGAATTTTATATTGGGGGTACACTAAGTTTTATTTTTGGAAAGAGGAATTTCTGAAATTGGAAACTTTTTGAAAACGTAAATTTTTCTAAAATAAGTAATTTCCGAATATGGAAAGTTTTGAAAAATAAATTATGTATGCAGGTATGCAAGGAATTCAGGTATGTATTATGTGTTATTGCTTTGATACCATGTGGTGAGCTTGGGTAGGAAGTTTGGGCATGTAGGATAGACTTTGTTTCTGTTCTTTCATGCAATAAAGTTCATGTTTAAGGTGTTGCTTATGTGAATAGTTAGGTGTAAAGAAAATTGTATGTTAGCCACAAGACCTCTATTTTTGTAGAGCTGTTAGTTTGTTTTGTTTTGTTTTGGGAAGGATGGACCATTAGTCTTAAGTGTTGTGCAGGATGACACATAGTCTGCCTAGTAGATAAACTCAAATAGGAACATTGGAGAAGAAAGACTACGAAAGTCCGCCTCAATATGTCTGGAAGATACGGCTCTACTGTTGGTACATGAGTACTGTGTTGAAGTTACCACAATGGGATCAACCTGACCATGTAGCAGCTTTGATTGTTAGGTGTTTTCCCAACCGTTCACCCTACTTAGAAATTAAGGCGAAATTTAGTGATTTCCATTTTGTTGGAGGCCTTCCAAACTATTCTAAGTATAAGGATGCTGTTGGCCAGTGGGGTTGTGATCGGAGGTTCTTGGAGGGGTATATTGCTAGGAAGGAGCATGAGAACCAACAAATGAATGCAAATGAGGAGACCCCGCCCGCACCAAGCCCAAAGGGTAGCCAAGGAAGTGAAGACCAAATGGTATAGGAGACTCCTATGGGTTCGAAGAAGGATGGGTCAAGTGATAGTTCGTGTTATGAAATTGAGAACCCAGACCCAGTAATCCCGGTATATGTTGACTTGTTAACCGAATCTGAAGAAGGGAAAGAAAAGTCATATCCTGAGGAGGACATGGAAGGAGAAGAAGAAGAGACAGATGAATAAATGGAGGACGCCACTAAGAATGACCCGGAGTTCATACCAAGGAAATATGTCATGTCAAGAGACAAGAAAGATAATGTTAATGTATAGAGACTTTGTTTAGATCTAGTTAATTGTTGATGCGTAATGTTTCTAATGTTTAGTTGAACAGTTTAAGTTATTGTTTACATTAGTTGAATAAGTGGCAGTGAGCCATAAGAAATAATGAGAAAAGTTGAGTAATAGATTTATTTTATGATTTAAAGCCTCAAGTAGAATAGATACAAGGGAATTATTTTTATTTCTTATGTGCTTTATTCTTATTTTAATGGTTGTGTAAACAATCAAGACAAAGTGAATCATTCGCTCTAAAATAATGAAATTTCTTTTATGAGATTAAATGAGAAAGTGTTTTATGATTTGAGCCTATGTTGCCTTAACTTTCAGTTAGACTTAATTTGATATAAACGTCTTTTCCTCTACAGGAGAAATAGAATGGCTGAACATAACAACAATCAGCTGAATGAAGTAGTGAGGCAATTATCTACTGTAGCTGAATAGTTAGCTGCCTGAGGAAATGGAAAAGGTAGTGACCATGCTGGGGAACTCTTCAAGAAAATTTCTCAAAGCAAGCCACCCACTTACCTAGGAGAGCACAATCCAATTGTTCTAGAGGGATGGTTGAGAGAGTTTAATAAGTTGTTTGGGGCAGTTGAGTGTCCAGAGGGACTTAAAGTGAATCATGCTGTGTACTATCTTAGAGGAGAAGCTGATCTATGGTGTCACAAAATGAGGCTGTAATAAGGGCTTTACCAGGATTTAATTGGGAAATGTTTCAGGAGCAGATTCGTAATAAGTTCTACCCTGTGTTTCTTCAGAAACAGAAGGCTGAGGAGTTTCTAGAACTTAAGATGGGGAGTATGTCTGTTACTGAAAACTACTCTAAGTTTATAGAATTGTCTAGGTTTGCTCCTGAGGCTGTAGCAACCGAGAGGTTGAAGGCTAGTCGCTTTGAAAGGGGGTTACCCTTAGACTTACAGTCACAACTAGGTGGACAGATCTTTGAGTCCTTGGATGACTTATATGGTAGAGCTGCACACTTGTATGCCATTGACCAAAAGAAGAAGGAGGTACAGAAGGAAGGTGAGACGAGGGAGAAAAGGAAGGATGGTGGAGGAAACTTCAACCAACAAGGGAATCATGGTGGATACAAGAGACCTCGTTTCAACAACAACTTCAAGGGTAATAGGGGAAACTTTGGGAAGCCTAATTCTGGAAATGGGAATAGGACTCAGGGGGCTAGTCAAGGAGGGCGTGTGTACTTTTGCAAGAAGTATCCCAACAATCAACCAGGAAAGGACTGTGTAGGGAACCCAGTGACCTGTCGGTTCGGTTGTGTAATAGGGGAAACTTTGGGAAGCCTAATTCTGGAAATGGGAATAGGACTCAGGGGGCTAGTCAAGGAGGGCGTGTGTACTTTTGCAAGAAGTATCCCAACAATCAACCAGGAAAGGACTGTGTAGGGAACCCAGTGACCTGTCGGTTCGGTTGTGTAACAAACATGGACACCGTGAGTATGAGTGCTTCTCTAAGAACAAAGAAAAGGAGGGACAAAATTTTCAAACTAGGGGAAATTCAGCTAGGGGACAACAAAAGGGTCTTCAAGGAAATATGGGAGGAAAGGTGACACCTCAAGTCAGAAGTAGGAATGGGAGTGGTAATGTAGGAGGACAAACTAAGACCTCAAACACTAGAAAGCTGAATGTGATTGCTCGAAGTGAAGCGGATGCTAATAAAGATGTGATCACTGGCACTTTTTCTATTCACTCTTTTCCTGTTAAAGTTTTGTTTGATTCTGGTGCAACATACTCTTTTGTTTCCACTAAACTCCAAGAAAAGTTAAAACCTGTGTTGGGAAAAGTAGATCCAGTAGATGTGTCAATAGTGTTACCTTCAGGACAAGAAGTGCAATGTTCAAAGAGATTTCAGGATGTTCCTATTGAAATTGAGGGAGTGGAGTTTAAGGCTAACCTAATCGAGTTTGATTTAGATGACTTAAGAGTGATCTTAGGGATGGATTGGTTGAGTAAACATAAGGCTGAGATTCTATGTGACCCACAGAAGATCTCGTTGATGAATAAGGGTAAGAAGACCGAAATACAACAAGATAGTGTCAGTAATGAGGCTTGCTAGGTTTGTGAAGAAAGGTTTTCCAATCTACCTCTGTAGTGTGAGAGATGTGGATCATGTCGAGACTGCTAAACCTGAGGATATTAAAGTAGTGAGGGACTTTCTTGATGTATTTTTGGAGGAGATTCCGGGAATGCCACCTAAACGAGAAATTGACTTTACCATAGACTTAGTCCTAGGAACAACACCTATTTCCAAAGCACCCTATTGGATGGCGCTTGCGGAATTGAGTGAGTTGAAGGAGCAGTAGTAGGATTTGTTGGAAAAGGGTTACATTAGGCCTAGTGCTTCACCTTGGGGAGCACCAGTATTGTTTGTGAACAAGAAAGATGGGAGTCTGAGGTTATGTATTGACTATAGAGAGCTGAGTAAAGTGACAGTAAAAGAATCAAAAATAAATATCCATTACCGAGGATTGATGACTTGTTTGATCAATTGAAAGGAGCTACAGCGTTTTTGAAAATTGACTTGAGGTCAGGATACGATCAATTGAGGATTGCTAATGAGGATATACCGAAGACTGCTTTTCGCACTAGGTATGGACACTATGAGTTCAGTGTTATGCGTTTTGGGTTAACCAATGCGCTAGAAATTTTTATGGATTTGATGAGTAGAGTCTTCCAACGGTTTTTGGATAACTTTGTGGTCGTTTTCATTGATGACATCTTGGTGTATTCTAAGAGTAAAGAAGAACATGTGGAACATTTGAGGACAATCTTGATGATATTAAGGGACAATGAGTTGTATGCTAAGTTCTAGACCCAGCCAAAATTGAAGCAGTTAAGGAGTAGCCTACACCGAAGAATGTAACGGATGTACGGAGTTTCTTAGGGTTAGCATGTTTCTATAGGAGGTTTGTGAAAGACTTTTCTAGGATTTCTAAATCCATGACCTCGTTAATGAAGAAAGACTGTAAATTTGAGTGGAGTAATAAGTGTAAAGAGGCATTTCAGACCTTGAAAGAGTGTTTGACTACAACTCTAGTGCTGACCTTGCCAGATGGAAGTGACTCTTATGGCGTATATGGTGATGCTTCTAAAAATGGGTTGGGATGTGTGTTAATGCAAAATAGAAAGGTGATAGCTTATGCTTCAAGGCGATTGAAACCATATGAGGTTAACTACCCTACTCATGATCTAGAGTTAGCAGCAATAGTGTTTGCTTTGAAAATATGGAGACATTATTTGTATGGGGTGAAATATAGGATATACACAGACCACAAGAGTTTAAAGTACTTTTTCACTCAAAAGGATTTAAATATGAGACAAAGGATATGGCTTGAGTTGGTCAAGGATTATGACTTAGATATCTAGTACCATGAAGGGAAAGCCAATGTGGTAGCTGATGCTCTAAGTCGTAAAACGAAACATAGAGTGAACACCTTGGTGGTTGCTAATGAGTTATGTAAAGACATAGAGAGATTGAGTTTGGAAATAGTGAAGGAGAGAGAGTTGGAAGGAATTCTTTGTAATCTTAGTATCCAACAAACAACACTCGAGGAAATTAAGAAGAACCAGGAAGGAGATGAAGACTGGACAGAATTAAGGAAAAGTTGAAAGCAGGGAAGCCTATGGATTTTAAGATTCATGAAGATGGAAGCTTAAGGTATAAAGGAAGGTGGTCGTACCACATAAATGTGAGGATTTGAAACGAAGAATCATCGAAGAAGGTCATAATATCTCGTATTCAGTGCATCCTGGAGGCGATAAACTGTATGAGGACTTAAAGAAGATGTATTGGTGGTCTAGGATGAAGAGAGAAGTGGCTGAATTTGTGAGTAAATGTCTTACTTGTCAAAAGGTTAAATTTGAGCATAAGAGACCTCAAGGAGAAGTCCAACCACTTGAAATACCAGGATGGAAATGGGATGGTATTTCGATGAACTTTGTGACTTGTTTACCGAAGTCGAAGAATCAAAATGATACCATATGGGTAGTGGTGGATAGACTTACCAAGTCAGCAGTGTTTATACCCATGAAAGAGCCTTTGAAAATGGAACAACTTGCAAAGGCCTACAGAAAACATGTTGTGAGGCTACGTGGAGTTCCAAAGGATATCGTGTCGGATAGGGATTCCAGGTTTCTTTCGAAATTCTGGAAAAGTGTTCAGGAGAACTTTGGTACAACATGCATTGAAGATGAGTACAGCTTTCCATCCAGCAACTTATGGACAAACGAAGAGAACCATACAAACCTTAGATGACATGCTAAGGGCTTGTGTAATGGACTTTCAAGGAAATTGGGAGGATCACTTTGATCTCATTGAGTTTTCATACAACAATAGTTACCATGCAAGTACTGGCATGGCACCTTTTGAGGCTTTGTATGGAAGGAAGTGTAGGAGCCCTTTGTGTTGGAACGACGTAAGCGAGACAGTGATTCTAGGACCTCAATTAATTGAAGAAACCACCAAGAAAATTAGAGTAATACAAGCAAGCAAATATTCAAGCAGCACAAGATAGACAAAAGTCCTATGCGGATCAGAAATGCCAAGAAGTTGTGTTCGAAGTTGGCGACAAGGTGTTACTTAATGTATCACCAATGAAAGGGGTGATGAGGTTTGGAAAGAAAGGAAAATTGAGTCCAAAATACATAGGACCCTATGAGATCTTGCAAAGGGTTGGAAAGGTAGTTTATAAGTTAGCATTACCAATAGAGTTGAGCAAAGTTCACAATGTTTTTCATGTGTCTCAACTAAGGAAGTATGTGCCAAACGAGTCACAAGTTTAACAACCTGAAACAATAGAGTTAGACCAAAGATTAACCTATGAAGAGAGGCCAATTAAAATCCTAGATATTAAAGTCAGAGATACTCGTAGAAGGAGTGTCAAAACAGTGAAGGTGTTTTGGTCTAACCAAGAAACCGAAGAAGCTACTTGGGATGCTGAAGATTTGATGAGAGGAAAATACCCAGAGCTATTTCAGGTTAGTAGTAGAGTTACGGGGACGTAACTCGATTCTTAAGGGGGGTAGAAAGCGACCTGTTTTTCGCGCATTTTTACCCTCAATTTTGCAAGTTTTTATGAGTTTCCATGACTTTTAAGTAAGAAGTTTATGTTTGTCTAAAAACAGTTGTCGAGTAAGTGTCTAAAGTCTACAACAACATAGTGTTTCAATAAGAAAGTTTGAAGTAAAAGTAGTCTCTATTCAAATTCCATACACTAATCTACACAAAGTTTCCTCCGGACAAACTCTTTAGGGGGGGGGGGTAGACTGTTTAAAAAATACCCCACATTTTCACTTATTTTTAAGAAAGTATTTTTGTATTTTATTTGAATAATTTTAATTTTTTTATTGGAAATAATAAATACGCCAATGGGCATATTAAATAAAAAGAAATTAATAATAATAAAATAAATAATAAGTTTTGGTGGAAAGTAATTATTTGTGTTCTTAAATAATATTTTTATGTTTAAAAATATTTTAAAAGACTTCTAAAAATAGAATTTTCAAAGTTTTCCTAATTTATTTTGAGGCAAGAGCCTAAAGGTAATTTCCACTTGTTAAGACTAGTATGGACTTTTCCAAATCTTGCTTTAGGGCCTATAAATACCCCTTAAAACCCAAAATTTCAGATTTTCTCCTCATAATAGTCATTAGTATTTCCAAAAATTTAGAGAGAAGAGCGAGAGAAAAAAAAGGCTTTAGTTGTCCAAAAAAAAAAGAGAAGAAAAAAAAACTGCGGTTGCGCAGTTCGGGAATTTTTTTTTTTTGGGGTTTGCCTCGGGATCCGTGCTAGCGCCGGACCCCCACCGCCGGCCACCGCAGCCAGCGCCGGTCGCGCTGCCGCCGCTGCTGCACTTCCTCCCCTATTCCGGTATATTTTCGAACCTATTTTAAAAACAAAAATTTTTTTTCTACTTCTTTCTTTTTTTGATTCAATCTTGCAAATTCATGTTCATTCTTATGATTAATCATGTTTTTATGAGATTTGATTATGTTTTAGTAAGATTTGTTTTAAGGCATGAATTAAATTTTTTGTTCATGAAATTTTAGATTAGGGTTTATAAATTATGCAAGTAATGAATTTTCATGAGATTTATGATTTAAACTTCAATATTATGATCATGGATTATTGTTGTGTGAATTTATGATGATTTTATGAAGTTTAGATTGATCTTTAAAGACTTTGAAAATAAAATCAATTGCTGTCCAAAATTTATAATCATGAATTTCAATTGAATGAATATTTTGATCATGTTTTGGGTTATGAAAAATTGTTCTAAAGTATAGATTGGTTTCATAATTATGTTAGTTCATTGTAGAAGAGTTTTATCATGAAATTTTGATGTTTTTATAAGTTTTTCATGACTTTAAAGTTAGTGAATAAATCTGAAATTTATATAAAAACAAGTTAAAGTACGTTTTAAGTGTTCATATTATGCTAGTATGATCACATATGAATTCTATGGTGTTACATATAATTTTTAGTATGTTTTATGAAATTTAAAAGTGATTTTAAGCATGTTTAACATGATGTCCAGAATTTATAAATTTAATAATTAGGCTTTTAAAGTATGTAACTAGCATATATTGATCATATAAATTAAGTAATATATTGTATGATTGATTTATGTGGTTTTTGAAGCTTTTCAAGGAGTTTTAGTAATTTTATATTGCTGTCCACTTTTTCTAAAGTGGCAAAAGTTAAAGTGTAGTATGGAATTGTATAGAGACCATATAAGGAAGTTTTGGACAAAGTTTCCAATATAGAAGTTAGTTATAGTTGTTGTAGAATTTAGCCAACAAGGTTTTAATTTAGTTCGGTTTTTCCCTATGTAGGAGACTTCGAACTAGTCCACTTCTAGAAGTTGTGGCAGAGCACAGTTACTTTACAAGGTACGTAAGTACTAAAGACAAACACAAAAGTTAGAATGAATGCTTGAACAATTCTTGATTACATGAAATCTTGTATGCTTGTTTTGAATCATGAATTTATGTGCATGGCAAGTTTATTAGAAGCATGTTCTTAAAGTATGATGGCATTCCATGTTAAATAGAAACTTAAATTTTTATAAGCTTGAATTGGAATGTTATGATTAGTTTAATTTGGCCAATAGTTTATTGATCAAGGAAGAAAGTTATTTTTAAGTTGGTTAGTTACTTATTCAACAAGAAAGGTAGTTGTGAATTTTTATTCACATGATTAAAAGAAGTTATGAGCAATTATTTTAGACATGTTGCCACTCACAATTTAATGTGTGGTCAAGAAGATAGTAGGTTATTAGCCACTCACAGTTAATGTGTGCTAAAGGAAGTTCAATCTGATTAAAGGACAAACATAAGATTAATTTCGAATCACTTAAATTGAAGATAATTAAATTGGCTTACTTGATTTGATGCATGTCTTTATGTGATGTTGCATGAGAGTCATAATATTGCTAAACCTGTTAAATCACGTAAAGTGTAAGAGGACTTGCATCAAAACTCTTGGAATGTATATACCTTGAGTATGAAAAATAGGGAGAGTCGTATGGAACAGTGATATATGACTTCTAATTGGAGTACAAGACGTTGTACTCTTTTCTATTTTCAATGCGCTGGATATCCGTCACTTTATGTGAGATAGTAATACCTTCTTGGAGTTGCTCCCAAGTTGGTGCCCAATAGGGCGATGTTTTTTAAGGAGGAAACCCGTTTGATGCAGGATCCATAATTTTAAATATAATAATTAAATTATTTGAGTCCATGTACAGTTAAAAGGTTGTAAGAGGTAAGTTGAGTGCATGTTTTATTTCTTATTTTTGTTGCATAGTCTTTAGTAGTTATGTACTCAGCTTTGCTGACCGTTTGTTTTGTGTGCATGGCTTTGTCTTATACTTGGCCCTACGATGACCCACTTGTGGAGTAGTTGTCTAGTAAAAGAAAAGCTGCAGGTACGAGGGGGCATAAGTCATCTCATGATGGGATGGAGTGAGAGCGCTTGTTGTATTTTGTTGCTTTACTTTATTTTAATTGCTTATGAAGACTAACCGTTATTTTAGATGTTTGGATTTCTAAAGACTTTTAGTATTAGTTTTGGTTTGGTTTTTAAGGGCCATTAATATGGTTCCGAAGTGTAATAAGTTTAAAGTTGATTTTTAATTTGAAATTGTTTTGAAGTTTAGTTTTAAATAGAAGTACCTTGAGGTTGAAGGAGAAACATAACCTGGGAGTGAAGAGTGCCTAGCAAAGGGAGTTGTGTTGGTTTCAAGACTTCCGCTATAATACTTTGATAAATGCCTTAGCCGTTATCACGGTGGCGTTAATACTTTGGTTTTTCCATATTTAGAAGTTTTAATAAATATAGTCCTTAATAATTTTAATATGTTTTCCGAAAAATAAGAAGTAAGAAGTTAGGAAATTCCAGGGTGTTACAAGGAAGTTTGGGCATGTAGGATAGATGTTATCTTTTCCCTTCGTGCATTTAAATGAAGGTTATGATTAGTTGTTGTTATGTGGCTAGCTACGTGTAGAAAGAATTGTTTGTTAGCCACAAAACTTTTTCTTTTTGTGGAAATGTTTGTTTTGTTTTCTTTGTAGTTTGGGAAAGGTTGCACTTTAGTTAGAGGTGATCAACGTTAGCGCGGCCCGCGAGCCTGACCCGGCCCAAAAAAATGCGGGTTTTGGGCATCATATTTCGGGCCCGAATTCGGGCTAGCCCTGCCTGATTTTTGCAATTTTCTCGCGGGCTTTGGGGCTTAAATTTAAGAAGTTTAGTTATTTTTTGGGCCCAGCCCGAAAAAGCCCGTCAAGCCCGCTCCAAAATTATGGGCTTTGGACAACAATATTAGGCCAGAACTTAGGACCTGCTGGCCCGAGCTTGATCATTGGTCCTTCTTTAATGTGACAAGCCCAGCCCGGCCCGGCCCATGATCGCCTCTAACTTTAGTTCTAAGTGATGTCGTTGTAGGATGTTGATCTAGTTACCTAGTAAGGATACTCAAATGGGAACTTTGGAGAAAAAGGATTATGAGAGTCCTTCTCAGTATGTTTGGAAGATTTGTTTTCATTGCTTGTACATGAGTTTGGTGCTGAACTGAAAGATGTGGGATCAACCTGATCGTGTGTCTGCCTCGATCGTGTGTTGTTTGCCAGACTATCTGCCTTACTTGGAGATAAAGGAGATGTTCGATGACTTTTACTTAACTGGAGGGTTTCCGAACTATGCTAAGTATAGGGACCGTTATGGTCACTGGGGCTGTGACTGGAGGTATCTAAAAGACTACATTTATAAGAAGGAGCAGGAGTTTCTGAAGGCTAATTCGGGCGAGTAGTGCCAACCCCCACAAGTTCCTAATAATCAGGGAGATGTTGCAATAGCAGAGCATGAAGCTACTTCAGGTTCTCCAGGTCATGAGTCAAGGGATAGTTCTTGTTATGAGATTGATGATCTAGACCCGGTGATACCAATGTATGTGGGTTTGGTGACTGATTCTAAGGAAGAAGAAGAAGAGGAACTTGATCCCGAGGAGGATATGGATGAAGATCTCAAGGATGATCCGAAGTTTAATCTAGAGAAATATGTTATGTCTAAGGACAAGCGCGGTAATATCAATGTTTGAGAATTTGTTATTTTAGGAGTGCGAGTTTTAGGCGACAATTAATATTGTCTATTATTGTTATCGTTTTAAGGATGTGTAGACCTCTTAAGTTGTTATTTCTTTTGAGAATAAGTGGCAAAAACCATGAGAAGCTCTTAGAAAGCTAAATATGTTAAGAACTATTATGAGAATAAATGAATAAAGCAAGTTAGTTTTATAAATTTGTGTCTCAAGTAAAGAAAACCGGGGGAATTTTTTAATTTATGTTTATTTATATATATGTATATGTGCTTTATTTTATTTAATGGTTGTGCAAACAATCAAAAGTAAGTGAATTAATCGCTCTAAAGGAATTAGAATTTCCTTTATGAGTTGAATGGAATAAGTGTGTTTATTACATGTCTTAAGTTTTGTGTCGTTCTAATATAAATTTAGACGTAGTTTAATAAGCAAGTCTTTTCCTATTCAGGAGAAATGAGATGGCTGAGGGTAACAACAATCAGTTGAATGACGTAGTGGGGCAATTGACAACTGTAGCTCAGCAGTTAGCCGCTAGAGGAAATGATCATGGGGGCGATCCAACCGGGAAACTTTTTAAGAAAATTTCTCAAAGCAAACCGCCTACGTACCAAAGAGATCCCAATCCAACTATTTTAGAGGGATGGATGAGAGAGTTCAACAAGCTGTTTGGTGTGGTTGAATGTCCGGAGTCTAAGGTAAACCATGCGGTTTACTATCTGAGGGGAGAAGCAGACGATCTTTTGTGGTCGCAGAATAAAGCAGTGATCAGGATTCAACTGGACTGTTGAAAGTGCAAGTGATACTCAAGAGGGGGGGGGGGGGGGGGCGGTGAAAGGATTGAGTCTTAAGATGTTTGGTAAATTTTTCAATTAATTATAAGAACAGTTTGGAGCCAGTTCTCAAGCAACGAAAACAATAAAACAATAAGATAAACAACACCAAGATTTAACGAGGTTCGACTTCTAATAAGTCTACGTCCTCCACTCACTCACTCTTTTATTAATCAACTCAGAATAACAAAAGAATTATACTCAATCTATTATGCACCTATGCACAATATGATTCCCCAACTTCCACCTATGGAAGTTCGACTCAACCTTCAACTATGAAGGTTCTAATGAAGATGATCCCAAATCAACTTCCCAAACAAACTGAATTCACAGAATGCTCAAATTACAACACTTTGTCTCTCAATAACACTTAGCCTAAACGCTTACAAAAGAGAGAATATTAAGACCTTAATGTGGCTATGAGGTTTATGCGAGATTGAGACCTAGAGAGAGCTTTTGCAATTCATTATCTTCAATTTTTGTTCGTGCAAAAGTTATTCTGGTTGTATGCTAGCAGATGTCCTTAAATAAGCCTTTGGCTAGTATGTCATATAATATTGCAAGAGAATATTTTCCTTGGAATTATAGAAATAATTCCGGGAAAATATTCTCACTGATTTTATTTGAACTAAAATCAAATCAGCACATTATCATATAACATAGTTGCCATACTTATGAATATTTGCCTTGCATACCAATCCCAGCATCCGTATTATTTTGAAAACAATTTTTCACGGAAGAAACTTTCCTAAAATACGGTTGTATGAAGTAAACTCGAGGGGACTGGTTCAGTACTCTTCCCAGACTATTCCAGTCAGCCAAGTTTACTTATAATTATGTATGCCAAGTAACTTAAGTTCCTTGTCATCCATAATTAGTGTATCTATGTAATCTCAATCTTTGTAGTGCATCTATAAACCTTCATACCACTTACATTGCATCTATGACCTAAGAGTTAGAATCTATGAGCTTGGTTTTCATGCAAACTTCAAGATTTGGCTTCTCAAGCTTTATCTTGTCATTATTGAACTTGTTTCTTTAGTACCTACACATGCAGACGAAAACTTGCATGCAATATAATAGTTCAATGTGGTTTGTCATCATTCAAAACAAAAGCTAGGAACTCAACAACTGTGTTTTAGGAGCATATTCGCAACAAGTTCTACCATGTGTTTCTTCAAAAACAAAAGGCCGGTGAGTTTCTTGAGCTCAAGATGGGAAGTATGTCAGTTATTGAGTACTACTCAAAGTTTATAGAGTTGTCTAGGTTTGCTAAGGAGGCTGTAGTGATGGAAATGCTGAAGGGTGGTCATTTTGGGAGAGGGTTCCCATAGATATTCAGTTGCAACTAGTAGGGAAAGTCTTTGAGACGGTGGATGAGTTATATGGGAGAGCTGCACAACTATATGCATTAGAGAAAAAGAAGAAGGAGATGCCGAAAGAAGATGACTCGAGGGAGAAAAGGAAAGATGGTGAAGGAAACTTCAACCAGCTTGGAAATCATGGTGGATTCTAGAAGCCTCGATTCAACAACAATTTTTAGGGAATAAGGGCAACTACGGAAAACCTACGAATGGCAACAAGAATAAGGGTCAGTCTGCTAGTCAAAGTGGTTGAGTGTACTTCTGCAAGAATTGTCCTAATAATCATCCGGGCAAACACTGTGCTCGAAATCTAGTGACTTGTCGTTTGTGTAACAAACTAGGGTATGGTGAGTATGAATGCTACTCCAAGGGTAAGGGAAAGGAAGGACAAGGGTCTCAGTTCAAGGGTAATTTAGCAGGAGGCCAACAAAAGGGATTCCAAGGAAACACGGGAGGAAAGGCAAGGCAAAAAGCCGGGAATAGGAGCGGGAGTGGCAATGGAGGAAGTCAGGCTAGTAAGGATATGATTACTGGTACTTTCCCTATTCACTCTCTTCATGTTAAAGTTCTATTCAATTCTGGCACAACATATTCTTTTGTATCCACGAAAGTTTTGCAAAAGTTATTGCCTGTTTTGGGAAAAGTAGATACAATAGATATGCCAATAGTGATATCGTCAAGACAAGTAGTACAATGTTCAAAAAGGTATTTGGATGTTCCGATTGAAATAGATGGAGTGGAGTTTAAGGATAACTTGATTGAGTTTGAGTTAGGGGATTTGGAGGTTATACTAGGAATGGACTGGCTGAGTGATCGAGCATAAGGCTGAAATTACGTGTGAACCATAGAAAATCTCCTTAGTTAGGAAGGGTAGGAAGGTGAGCTATTGGAAAATGGGAAGACCACGGCACAATAAGATAGTGTCGATGATGAGGTTGCTAGGTATGTAAAAGAGGTGTTTTCCAATTTACTTTTGCAGCGTGAGGGATGTGGATTATGTTGAGTTTTCTAAGCCAGAGGGCATCGAGGTGGTGAGGGATTTTTTGAATGTGTTTTCTGAGAGATTCTGGGAATGGCACTGAAGCGAGAAATCGACTTCACCATAAACTTATTGCCGACGCCCATTTCCATAGCACCATACAGGATGACACCTATGGAAATGAGTGAGCTTAAGGGGCAGTTACATGATTTGTTGAAGAAGGGTCACATTAAGCCTAGTGCTTCGCCTTGGGGAGCTACGCCAGTATTGTTCATGAAGAAGAAATATGGTAGTATGAGATTGTGTATTGACTATAGGGAATTGAATAAGGTGACGATTAAGGAAGAGTATCCTTTGCCAAGACTCGATGACTTGTTTGATCATCGGAAAGGAGCAACTATGTTCTCAAAGGTCGACTTGAGGTCGGGATACCATCAATTGAGGATTGCTGACGAGGACATACCGTAGTCAGCCTTTCGTACAAGGTATGGGCACTACGATTTCACCGTTATGCTGTTTGGGTTGACAAATGCGCCAACAATTTTCATGGATTTCATGAATAGGTTTTTCAACGGTATTTAGACAAGTTTGTGGTTGTATTCATTGATGACATTTTGGTGTACTTAAAGAGTATTGAATAGCATGTAGAACATCTAAGAACGATTTTGACGGCGATGAGGGATAATCTGTTGTATGTCAAATTGTTGAAGTGCGAATTTTAGTTGGAGAAAGTCGCGTTTTTTGGGACATTTGGGGGCAAAGTAGGGAGTTGAAGTGGATCAAGCGAAAATCAAAGCAGTGAAGGAATGTCATATGCCTAAGAATATGTCAGACGTGCGAAGTTTAGTGGGTTTGGTAGGGTATTACAAGAGGTTCATGAAGGACTTTTCAAGTATTGCTAAGCCGATGACGTCACTAATGAAGAAGGACTGCAAGTTCGCTTGGAGTAATAAGAGTGAGGAAGCATTTCAGACTCTAAAGGAGTGGTTGACTTGGGCTATGGTGTTGACTTTACCAGATGAGAGTGATTCCTACAATGTGTATAGTGATGCTTCTAAGAATTGTTTTGGTTGTATGCTGATGCAAAATAGAAAGGTGAGCGCGTACGCTTCAAGACAGTTGAAGCCATACGAAGCAAACTATCCCACCCACGATGTAGAGCCAGCGGCGATCGTGTTTGCGTTGAAGATTTGGAGACACTACTTGTATGGGGTAAAGTATAGAATCTACACTGATCATAAGAGGTTAAAGTGTTTTTTCTCACAAAACGATTTGAACATACGTCAAAGGAGATGGCTTGAATTGATCAAGGATTATGACTTAGATATACAGTACCATGAAGGAAAGGCAAATGTGGTAACGGATACTCTAAGTCGTAAGACGAAGCATGGAGTGAATTCTCTTGTAGTTGCTGATGAACTGTGTAGGGATATGGAGAAAATGAACTTCGAAATAGCGAGAGAGGGGTCATTGGAAGGAGTACTTTTAAATCTTAGTATCCAACCAACGGTGTTTGAGGAGATCAAGGAGAACTAGGATGGAGACATGAATTTAGATAGAATAAAAGAGAAATTGAAGGCATGAAAGGCTAGGGATTTCAAAATTCACGAAGATGGGAGTTTATGGTATCAAGGAAGGTGGTGTGGACCGCAAAAATGCGAGAATTGAAAAGGAAGATTATGGAGTAAGGTCATAACACGCTATACTCGGTTCACCCTGGAGGTGAAAAATTGTATAAAGATCTGGAAAAGGTGTATTGGTGGCCTAGAATGTAGAGGAAGGTATCTGAATTCGTGAGTAGGTGTCTTACCTATCAAATGGTGAAATTTGAGCATAAAAGGCCGCTAGGAGAAGTGTAACCACTTGAAATTCCAAGATGGAAGTGAGACTGCATTTCGATGGACTTTTTAACTTGTTTGCCAAAGTTAAAGAATCAGAACGATACTATATGGGTTGTGGTGGATATGCTTATTAAATCGATAGTGTTTATACTGATGAAGAGGACATGGAAAATGGAGCAACTTGTAAAGGCATACGTAAAGTACGTTGTGAGACTACATGGATTTCCGAAGGAGATCTTGTCCGATAGAGATTCAAGGTTTCTTTCAAAATTCTGGAAAAGTGTCCAGGAGAACTTCGGTACAACATTGAAGATGAGTACTACTTTCCATCCAGCAACCAATGGAAAGACAAAAAGGACTATACAGACGTTAGAGGACATATTGAGAGTTTGTGTTATAGAATTCCTAGAGAATCGGGAAGATAGCTTTGATTTGATCAAATTCTAGTACAATAACAGTTACCATGCAAGTATTAGCATGGAACCTTTTGAGGCGTTGTATGGAAGGAAGTGTAGAAGTCCCTTATGTTGGAGCAACATAAGTGAGACATTAATTCTAGGATCTCAGTTGATTGAAGAGACTACGAACAAGGTGAGAGTAATACAAGCAAAGATTCATGCTGCACAAGATAGACAGAAATCCTATGCGAATCAAAAGCGTCGAGAGGTTGAGTTTGACGTTGGTGAAAAGTTGTTACTGAAAGTATCACCAATGAAAGGTGTTATGAGGTTTGGGAAAAGGGAAAATTAAGTCTAAAATACATTGGACCTTACAAGATTTTGCAAAGGATTGAAATGGTAGCATATAAGCTAACCTTACCCATTGATTTGAGCAAGGTCCATAATGTTTTTCACGTGTCTCAGTTGAGGAAGTATGTTTTATATAAGTCGCATGTGTTGCAATCACATGTGTTCCATATAAGTTCGTGGCACTCGTAGGAAAGTTGTCAAAATAATAAAGGTTTTGTGGTCTAACTAGGAAACTGAGTAAGCAACTTGGGATGCTGAGGATATGATGAGGAAAAAGTATCTAGAATTGTTTCAGTTTAGTAGAGTTACTAGGACGTAACTCAGTTCTTCAGATAGATAAGACACCTAATCACATGAGTAAGCAACTTGGGATGCTGAGGATATGATGATTTTTTCCCTTAAATTTTGCAAGTTTTAGCACTTTTAGCGAAGTTTTCTGTCTTATTTTCAAAGTAGATAGTAAATACTCCTTGAGTGTTAGGAAAGTTTAAGTGTATAAAGTGTACACAAAAAAAGTTAAAAAGGAAAAAGTTTTGGAAAAAGGGCACATAAAGTGCAGTCTCTGGTTTAAGTTTCATACAATAGTTACCCAAAGTTTCGGGAGAAAACTTCTTTTAAGGGGGGGGGGGGGGGGGGGAGACTACAATACCCCGCATTTTTACGCATTTAATAAATTTATTTTAATAATTATAAGGTGTATTTTTAGTGTTTCTATGGAACAATAAAGGTTTTAATAGATTAATTAGCTAAAGAAAGATAATTAATTAAGGAGTTGAAATATTTATTTAACTGATTTGTAATGTTTATAAATTACTTTAGGAAATTTTTATTTAAGTATATTTAAAGTTTCCAAATCGGATTTTTTAAGGTTTCCTTAATTGTTTTAAAACAAGGGCATTAAAGTAATTTTCATCATTAAGGGTATTTTAGTAATTTCAATAAATCTAATTTTGGGCCTATAAATACCCCTTTAAATCAAAAATTTCTTATTTATTTTCATAATTTTAAGTTTCAGGATATTACAAAAAATAAAAAGAGAAAAAAGACCCAACCCCTCCCCCCCCCCCCCCCCCCCAAATACCCTAGCCCTCGCCGGCTACATGTAGCCGCCGGTGACCAGCCCAGCCACCAGCAGCAGTCGAACCAACAACTGACCCTCCTCCATCCTCATCTAATATCACCAGTAAATATTAAAAATATAATCTTCCACTTTCAATTTTAGTTCAACTCTTGTTTAATTATGCTTATAAATTATGTTTTAATCATGTTTTGTAGTTTAAAATCATGTTTTGAAGGTTTATAACTTATGTCTATAAGTATAATAATGACATTTTATGAATTAAGGTTTATAATTTCATGAATAATAATTAGGGTTCCTGTTTTAAATTCTAATTTAATGTATAATAATTACAGTTTGTTGTTATGATGTTTTATGATGATTTTATGGAGTTTAGAATTATTTTTAGGGGTTTTAAAGTATTTTATATTGCTGTAAATTTTTTTATAAGCATGAATATGAATAGTAAAAATATTGATTACATGAAATAATGATTTTATAAGTGTTTTTAATGCATGAAATCATTGTATGGTGATCTTAGAACATGAATATGTTGTTTTAAGGTTAAATCATGAAGTTTAAGATGGTATAAAAGAGTTTTCAAATTTTTTTTGGAAATTATCGAAAAGCAAGTGATTTTGAAAAGGAAATTTATGGGTAAAGTATGAAATCGAATAGAGATGATATAAGAAACGTTATGGTTGATTTTCAACACTAAAAGTTAGTTCAGAGTTGTTGTAAAGTTTAGTCAAGGAAGTTTTAAATGAGCTTTTGATTTTGCTTTGTAGGAAGCTTCGCGTTAGACGATTTCTAGTAGTAGCGGCAGGTAGGGGTGTGCAAAAAATTCCGTTTCCGAATTTCCGATCCGGTTTCCCAATTTTCCGTTACGAAAATCCGAATATCCGGTTCGGTTTTTTGAAATTCGGAAAAACCGGACCGGATATCCGGATTTTAAAACTGAAAACCGGATCGGATACGAAATGGATTTTTAAGGAAAACAAAATTCGGAATTCCAGTTTCCTAATTTTTCTGGTTTTCCGATCCGGTTTTTTAAGGGTATAAGTGTAAATTTTAGAGAAATTTTTGGTATATAATTCGGAACCGGATATCCGATCAGATTTTTCCGGATATCCGAATTTCCCGAATTCCGGTTTTTCCAAAACGGATACAGAATCAGTTTTTTTTGTTCCGAAAATCCGGATATCCCAATTTCCGGATCGGAATATTTTCGATTTCCGGTTTTGCACACCCCTAGTGGCAAGTCATCGCTATAACACAAGATACGTAAGTACTAAGGACATTCATGAGCTCAGAAAGCATGCTAGTAATAGTTCTAAGTTTCTTAAGTTTCATGTTAGAACCTTGTGGACTCATATTGAGACTTGTTGACTTGTGTTCACTCGTATGGGGAGTTATGTTATTGCATGATTACATGATAATCTTGTGGTTTGACTACTATTGTAGACACCTACATTTGTCCCCGCCCTTAGGCCAATGATAACAACATATAACACATCGCTAAATAGTCCGGTTTTGAGAAGAAAGTCGAAAGGTCCAACCCAAAAACTCCAAAAAACCCCAGAAAATCCCAATAATATTTTTATTTTATTTTATTTTTCCATGTTTTTCTAGATTTATTTCCACATTTTTCCATATTTTATATAAAAATGCTGACGATTTTCTGAACGCTTGAAAAAACATTTTTTGCAAAAATGATCTGAAAACATAGCCACAAAAAAGGTAAACCTTTGAGCCCAAGTCATGGGCCCAAAGCAAACCTTCTCCTTCCTCAAGCCCAACGAGAGGCGTGGAAAAGAGGAAACTTCCTCGGTTCCTCCTTCTTTTCTCTTTAAGGCATGATGTAAGGGATGACGTATGTAAGGAAAGGACGGGCCGATGTCAACATGCACGCCCCCCAAGTACAAGGGAATGTTCAGCGAAATTTCCAGAGAGAAAATATGGGGTCGAGCGAGTGGACGCAAGGCTTGCGCAGGGACGCAAGGCTTGCGCAGGGGCGCAAGGTGTGCTCCCCTATGTGCGAAACCGCCTCTTTTTCCCTATAAATACCCCCTTTTCTTCCCTCATTTCAACGGTTGCTAGTGATATGGAATTTCAGCAGCTAGCAACGAGCAAGTTGAGAAGTGAGAAGTTGGCAATCTTGAATTAAAGTGACGTGAGTAATTTAGAGAGAACTTAGCATTCATCATTCTTCCACCAAGCATTTTTAAATACTTCTTTTAATGTTCATCATTTTCTTTAAATCTCCATTTTCTTCATCTTTTAAAACACAAAAAACACAAAAACATTTTTATTTTGTTTTTTTCATCTTTCTTTTCATTTTAGTTTATTAATTTTATTATCAAACATCACCATCATAATATTCAATTTCACATTTGGGACACATTCAAGTTTTGGATTCCTAAAGGCAATCTCAAGCATGTTTTGACACTAGCACGCCAGGTATCTAATATGAAGCCGCAATAATCAACACTCTATCTCTCTTCAACTTCATCTTCAAGACCATTACTCATCTTCATCAAGTATTATTATTATTATTGTTGGCTCCATCCAAGTTAGCTTTCTAAACCCCCTTTCTCACCTTTATTTTATATAATATATGAAATATTGACTAAGTAAATACTTTGAGATGTAATAAAATACGGAAAATAGAAAGAATCATGCCTAGACCTTTAAAGCTTTCATTTTCATGATTTCATGATGATGTAGTTTGTTTTAAAGTTTTAATTGCTTGAGCATGATTACATGTTTTAAATATTTATAAGCATGATCACATGATTTTAAATTCTCTTGAACAAATCATGATGACACGAGTTATATTTGATTTTAAGCTTTTCCAACAAGTTTTATCGCTTTCCATATTTAAGTGAGTGCACTTGTATGTAAGCCATGATGACGGCTTTTCACATAAATTTAGGATAATAATAAAAGACCAGGTTTGTGAAGTCACATAAAGTCACATGAATCATAAAGATTCTAACCTTGAATATGAATAAACATGACTTAAACAAAGGGATCACCAAACCTAGCATATACGTGTGCATTAAACAAGCTCGCCTAGTAAGCACTCAAGTGGTGCGCCCTTTAGGTTAATCTTGTTGTAATACTACTTGGTATCACACGATGAGATTACAAAAGAGATCTAGTAGAGGACAGATCGATTTGAAGGTACTTCGTCCTCGAACCCATGAAACTGGTGCACGACCTAACTATTGGGAAGCCGACGCACCTCACCTTGGCCAGTGAAACCGCGGTGATTTGGGTCCGTAAGACTCTACGGATTGCGGTTGTTGGCTTTTACTAAAGTTTCATTCCAAGCCAAGCGTACTCACCCTACGCGATGACCCTTCCCATGGTCCAAAGAATAAGGCACAAAACATTTGACTCGTGGATTTTTTTAGACGTTCGCAGTTTGCTGACTCCACCAGGGATTTCCTTTGTGGATTTCCCTGGATTTCCCTAAGGATAAGAGGATAAAAATTGAAAATAAAATCTCGTAATTCTCATCATATTATATCAATTTTTTTGTTAGGCATATTCCATGCGCTGCCAGGTACCCGCAAAATAGCTTCACTTAGGAACACGTCTCCGTGAGCATGCTTCTTGCTAGAGACTAACCCCCGCGGGGGGGGTGTTTAGGGGTGAAGTTCGGTCTATGGTTTGGATTATTTCCCAATCCACATCCAAACCATATATTTTCTGTCTTTGAAATTTGAGACCAATTCAATCCATATTGAATTTGAGTCCAATCCACCAAAATTCGGTCTTACGATTTTGGATCCAATCCAATCCGAATTTTAAAGATATTTTTTTTGTACAACAATTCCTGCTCAATATATTTGTAGCAATAATCTACAATACTATGTAATAACTCACTAAATCAAATACTACACACACTTTGGAAAAGGATGATAGAGAATTTTAGGATTTTGCTAGATTTTGTTCTTTTGGGCATAACTACTTAACAAGTAGTGGGCTTAAGGCCATTATGGAATTAAGGGTTTATTACTATTCGGTCTAAAGTTCGGTGTACAGTCCATCGAGGAGTCCAGTCCGAGTCCAAATTGAAAACCAAAAAATAAAAAATTTACAATCCAAATCGCACCAAATGACAAAAAAGTCTGATCCAAATTTACATAACGGTTCGGTTTGGTTCGGTCTTCGATTTTAATCCAAATTACTCTCACCCCTAGGGGTGTTCGTACCAATGAGAGTGGGGTACCCTACCTCTAGAATTCATGTGGTATGAACATCTATCCTAGCCAATGGCTTGTAGATCTCACCGATAGGCAACTCGCACCCTAATCGTCACTAAGTTGTGACGTGAGAGGGCCCGACCGGCTTGAGCCATATAGTATTCTTTAGACACCAAAAAACTAACCTTTAGTAGGATACAGAACCTTTTCCTAGGTTGATAATGACTCATGATAGGGTGCTATATTACTATGTGATTAAGGACTCGGTTAGATTTATATGTATGAGTGTGCCGCAACGCGTGCATCCCTTACATGTGGTTTAAGCTAGCATTGCCATGCTGGCATACTTGTACTGCAATGTGTGTGCCCCTTTACATGTGGTTGAATCTGCCTTTCTAGGACAAACCTTTGAACCTTAGAGTCCATGTAGGGAGTCTCATATAGACATGGTTACTCTTTTAGAGTGTGGTCTCATGTATCATATAGGTCCCCTAGGTTATGTTCACATCATACTTGTCCAAAATGTGATTGTATCAGTTCCTAAGAAGATAACCATAGAAGATCTCCCCAAGTTCAAAGCCACTGATGATCCCAAGAATTTCGTTAGAACCTTTAGATTCATTATGAGCTTGAAGAAACTCGATGAGAAGCTTTACTCTAAGATTTTTTCCATGGAACTTGAATCAGCACCTCAGAAATGGTTCTTGTCTCTCCTGAGCAAAGACATAGAAACATGGGAAGATATCACTCATGCATTCATCTACCGCTACATGTGTAATACCCAAGTCAACACTTCTCAAAGAGAAATTGAAATCATTGAACAAGGGTGCAGTGAAGGGTTTACAACTTACTTATCTCGTTGGAAAGGAGTTGCAGTTAGAATGGTGACTATCCTCCCGAAGAAGAGATGGTCAAGATATTCATTTCTAACCTACTTCCTGAGTACAAGGATCATCTCAATTATTTGGGTCTTGAAACCTTTGAGCAAGTCTACTCCATTGGTATTGAAATCGAAGATGACTTGAGAAAGGGGAATAGCAATGTACAAGAATGATGTGATGACATTTGGAAGGATGAGGATAACATCAACAGTTATTCGGAACTTTCAGAGGAGGATTAGGACATCCATGAGCTCAACAAGCTATGCAACCATATAGTGACTACATTTGAGATCAATAAGAGCGTCATAAGCAGGAGTCTTTAGCTTTATTGATGTTTAGGTAGAGTCGGAGAGTCCCTCCACCGAGCCTTTTGTATTACCTTTTATTTTCATGTATTCGAGACTATGTCATTAGGATTAGGTCATTCTTTCATTTAGCATTCATCCACTAGTTTCTCACGTTTTACTCTTCATCTTGTAACTTCTCAAGCTGAAATTAATAAAATTCCACTTTTCTTTATTTCTTAGCCTTCCGCTATGCTTCAAACAATTATTAATGACCTCATATATATATATATATATATATATATATTGGATATGCTCAAATAGTCCTTTCTTCCATGACATCAGAACGATTTTCACTTTCTCCCTTTACTTCATAATCATCTTCTCTTGCAAACTCATCCTTTCACAATAAACTTCCCTTGCAACTCATCCTTAGCATACCCTTCATACAAATCAACCACTTTCTCTCCTACTTACTTTAACCCAACCTTTTGTGTGTATGAAAAGATGTGTGCTAAAAAAGGGATAGACAGAAAGAAAAAAAAAACTAAAATAAAGTTCGAAAATCTAAAAAAATCAAAATTTATAGTCAAAGTAAAATGGACAAGCATATTCAATTCAAAAATAAATGTTAAATTAAGCTTGTCCTAGAAAATGTCAATGCTTATCTACGCACCATTCTTTCAACCTTACACCTCTTAGCCTATGAAATAGCCTATCGCACACCGTTAAAAAATATATCAAAAAACTACTCTAACTATTATAGCTAGGGAAGTAGGGATCGAATTCTCAGGGAAGCTATTAAATTTAATTAGTTCTAAGAAGTGAAAACTGCGGGGGCCTTGCGTGGTTGAATTTCTAACTAATTGACTAACAGCTAGAAAAATAGCGGAAGTTACGAATTAAACTCAAATTGTAAAAGGGCGGTCGGTTCACTATGAACAATCAACAAACTCATAAAACATAAATAAATTAATTCATTAACTTTCATCGAACTAGGGCACACTAGACTCCTTCAAAACTCCTTTACCGGCTCTCGCTCGCATAAATTCATTTTACCTATTATTCAGTGGTCATATTGTGGTAATCTTTCCTCTCGGCCTCGATTTCGACAATTATCTAACTTACACCTGCTATCAATAGAAGTCTATCATATATAGGAATTCAATTACTAATTATGAATTAATTAATAATTATTAAACTAATTCATAACATGTTCATAGATCCCCTAGCCCTAGAAAATTGACTACTCACTCATGATTAATGCCTTATACATTTAGCCGCCAGGTTTGATGCCTTTCTTATCATGAATTTCTAAGATTCGTAAGAATCAAGGTTGTGTAATCTGAAATCTGTAATCTTAGTCGTAAGACGATCAGGGCAGATTCGTAAGAATCGTGAATATGTACTCATAATTTAAGAGTCGTATAATCTTAAAATATCATACTGATGTTTATATTCTTAAGATCAATTTAGTATATTTATTATTATCGCATCAGTATGATATTTTCATATTATACGACTCTTAAATTATGAGTACATATTCACGATTCTTACGAATCTGCCCTGATCGTCTTACGACTAAGATTACAGATTTCAGATTACACAACCTTGATTCTTACGAATCTTAGAAATTCATGATAAGAAAGGCATCAAACCTGGCGGCTAAATGTATAAGGCATTAATCATGAGTGAGTAGTCAATTTTCTAGGGCTAGGGGATCTATGAACATGTTATGAATTAGTTTAATAATTATTAATTAATTCATAATTAGTAATTGAATTCCTATATATGATAGACTTCTATTGATAGCAGGTGTAAGTTAGATAATTGTCGAAATCGAGGCCGAGAGGAAAGATTACCACAATATGACCACTGAATAATAGGTAAAATGAATTTATGCGAGCGAGAGCCGGTAAAGGAGTTTTGAAGGAGTCTAGTGTGCCCTAGTTCGATGAAAGTTAATGAATTAATTTATTTATGTTTTATGAGTTTGTTGATTGTTC
>PYUH01000053.1:314493-347825 GCA_016808085.1 Suaeda aralocaspica
ATTATACGACTCTTAAATTATGAGTACATATTCACGATTCTTACGAATCTGCCCTGATCGTCTTACGACTAAGATTACAGATTTCAGATTACACAACCTTGATTCTTACGAATCTTAGAAATTCATGATAAGAAAGGCATCAAACCCGGCGGCTAAATGTATAAGGCATTTACAAAAATCAAATAATGAAACATAATTCATAAACATAAACAAAACAACAATTAACAGATCTACGAATTAATTGCGAAAACTAAACTAAAGAAAACAAAACAACAAACTTAACTAAATAAATTAAACTGAAACAATAAACTAAAAAAAACTAAAGAGAAAAAGGGAAAGAAATTACCAAAATAAAACTCGAATAGAAATTGAATTGAATTGAGAGAGTAATTAACAAAACTAATCCAAGAACTCTAGAGAGAGAAAGACATTAGAGAGCTAATTAATTAGGATTTCTAAATCTAAAAATTTTCTAAAAGAAAGTGTATGTCATCCTCAAAGTATAAGCCCATATATACAACTAGTAGGCTTGAAACAATGAAGCCCACGATCAAAACCAGAGAAAACACTATAGGGCAGGAAAGGGAGCTTCCTACGCCCGCATAGAACAAACAACAATTGCTCCCTGCGCCCGATCATATTTTGCAAACTCTGAACAGCCTGTTCTATGTTGCGGGCACATAGAACAAGGCCATATTGAGGGCTGCGCCCGCATGAATGCTTCTGAGCAACCTTTTGATGATTTCTTAGATTCTTTGCTTGATTCCTTTAACTATCGTTCGTAGCTTCTCATACCTTGGCGCGCATCTCAAGGCAAATCCATTTTGACTCGTTTAAGTTATGTTGACTTCATAACTCCTTATTACGCTCCTACAACACATGAAACAAACTAAAAAAAGAGCATAATAATCGTGGAAGCATAGAATTAACATTAAAAGCTCTAAAAAAATCAACTAAAATCGCTCAAACTCATCCAAATCAATAACTAACACCAAGGAACGATAGTTAACCGAAATAAAGTCACAAACTCAACTATTAAGCATTAAAATCAACTGAAAATGTGGGAAAAACACTATATGAAACATGTATATCAAATGCCCCTGAATCGAAACTTTGCTCGTCCCGAGCAAACAGAATAAATCGAGTATACCCCATAAAAACAAAATAACCATTATAACTTAAGAGAACATCCGAAGACACATGGATCAAAGCTAACCAATCAAGCACCCAACTACCATCCTTCCTAAATCCGAGTCAAACAAAAACAACCAAGCAAGTTTAATAGATCGATGACTAGAATAGCTCACAGGTGGTCACTCCACACATTTAATTATGAGCTTATTTCAATGAAGCTCTAACCCTCACTTCCCAACCAAAGATGAAATGCAAAGTGTGTTTAAATGCAAATTTCAGGAACCCAAATCCCACATCTCAAACCCTCATGCAAGTGTTTAAAGGTATCCACTCAACCTAAATGTTGACTCGAAATGCAATTAATACTCTACGACCTTGACAAAGGATTCACTTCACAATAACTATAGCAAGTGCATGAATATCAAAAAGGACTTTTATAAGCTTGTAACGTGGCTAGAATGATAGGTAGGATAAAATTTGAGATAATGTGGTGGAATGCGGGTGTGGACCCGGGGCTTTGGGGGCCCACGTGCCCATTTTACAGACATTGAATGTCTTTAGTATGATTGCATAGTGTGAGTTTGCTCTACTTAGGGAGTGACTCTAGAAGCTCAAAATCCAAGTAGAGAAGTTCTCATCGTCCTCCTTTCAGGAGCTAACGGAACCCCATTAGGTCATAGCCTAAGGGAAAAAATGACAGCCAAGGATAAGAATGTCTCATATCTCTGGATTCGAGGACGAGGGTAAGGACAACAGTAGGTCACAGTGTCCCCCCGCGTATAGCAGCCTCTACTTGTTCTCATGTGTAATTTCATAGTAACAATATCGAATTATAACATAAATATTTCCGTTGTGGACCTACAAACATAAAAATAAGGCTAGGCAGGTTTTTAGTTAATGTACACATAATTTCCGGGTTATCATGCATAAGTGTTCGCTTTAGGATTTAGTTGATTTTTATCTTTATTTAGTCGAAACATGCTTTTAGGTCTTTGAGCTAAGCATGAATTCTATGTGGTTTAAAGCATTAAACATTTAGCATAAAGATCTTATAAAACCTAGAACAATGTTTCTACCTAAAGTTAACTTTAATTAAGAGTCGAACCATTAGTTAGTCAACATTGCATGAATTTGATTTAAGCATCTCTATTATCTAATAAAGCAATAAAATGACATAGGCATGCAAACTAACTCTTTGAAGAACTCAAGATGGAGATTTCGATGTTGTTGGCCTCATTTGAAGTACCTTTCGTGCAATCGTCAACAACTTCTTAAAATCGAAAGCTTGAATAACCTTGATTAATAATGATTATAATATTAATAAAATATTAATAATAAGTTTAAATTTTTGTGAAAGCAAGGAAGTAAAAACGACACAGTTTTTGAGGTTCTGAGAGAGAGGTTTCTAGAGAGATAAAGACGTGAAGTAGAGAGAGAATGTGAGGATGAGAGAATGTGTGAATTGATGATCGCATGTGTTGAAGTGATGATCGAATGTTGAAGGAGGGGGGTATTTATAGGGTCAAAAGTGACATCATCGAGCACCAGAGCGCCGGAGGAGCGCCATTGCACTCAGGGGTGAACGCTAGGGCGCAGGTGCCTTGGGCGCTGGTTAGGCGCCTAGGTGCTCGTCCGGCGTCGTGGCGCTCGAGCTCCGATTTTCTTGATTTTCACGCGGTGAATCTCCGAAATTCCTTATTTCGTATATTCATTTCCATAGATCGAGATATTATGAAATATTATGAAATAATACGAAATTCACTTCCATCAACCCTTCTAGAAGGTTCATTGAGTCCGGTCACATTCATACACTTAAATTAATTTCTTTATTTTTCGAAAATGAAATTAAAAAGTGAATTATGAAATAAAATGAAAATAAATGAAACGAGAATGAAAATGAGACTGAATAGGTGAAGGACTGACTTCCGATACAAAACTAGGTTTTTTTCAAGCAGTCAATTTTCAGACATTGGACTTGTAGCGACGTGGTACACTTTAATCATAGGCCATTAGGTGAGACCAAATATAGGTGTCTACTGCGGGGTTTACGCATAAAAATTAAGGAAAACTGTCAAGAACACCAAAGTAATCATCAACATTCTCGAACATTGAATTCCAAACCTACCAAACCAAACTTCTCTATAATATCAATTTACATCAATTCCATAATTCTTATAACACAAAACAACCAACTATTTCACAAGCTTCAACTTCTTTCTTTTTCATGAAATTTACTTCTTTTCAACTTTGAATTTGAACTTCAATTTATTTTTTTCATTCTATTTTAACTTTTGAAACTATCATGTTTTTATAATTTTTCATTTACTTATTTTTCATGCATAATAAAACTATAGGTTCCCAACTCTTAATCATTTGTCTTTGTTCAAATATATTAAACAATAAACAGAATCATCACACATACATAACTAGGCCATAGATAGAATAAATCTTTTCAATTAATTTCGAACAACCTAGACATTGGTATGCAGAGCCTTAAATGTGCAACCTGTAATCATAAAAACCTCAGTAAACAACTATTCAACTAATTTGCACCAACAACCCTCGAAAAAACCATCAAAAGTACATCAACAACATCACAACAACTTCAAAGCTCACCCCACCACCCTCCACAAGCCAAGCTTGGGCATCATAACAAACAATAGAAGAACGGCTAACAAGGTTGTAATGCGGTTAAAAAATACAAATGAAGGATAAAAGCTCAAACATGGGATCAAGGGAAAAATATGTATGGAAATGACTAAAATATGGAATCTGGAGGCTTCTAAAAGAAATGAAGGCCTTTCATCATTCGCAACATTCACAAAACCACAACTAAAGCTACTAGAATTTAATGTCAAACTCAAGATCATAATAGCACCGGGAACTAAGCACCCAGGGAAGAAATATGAATCATATTATAAACAAAAGTGTCTCAAATCCTCCCGTTAACACAGTTCAAGTCCAAGACCCAAGAAAGATTGAAAGAGTTGACTAGCACAAGGAAATCCAGCAATTAAAAGTCAATTCTTAGCCAGGAAATCACACATGTGGATCCATCGGCAGTCAAGAGTCATAAAATTTTCAAAATTAGCAAAGGGGTACAAGAGTAGTCAATTTTTCAAAATAAAACTCAAGCTGAGACGAGAATTATTCATAAATCAATACTCTCTCTAGAATTAGTCCTAAGTAAAACAGTACATTTTTTTTTGTCACATGTAAACTCTTACTCCTAACGAGTAGTACAAACCATGCAACAGTCCAACGAAAGCAATAAAAGTAAGCTAAGAAAGCAATAAAAACTAAGGCACAAAAACATCAAAAGAGAAGAAAAGAGGAGTTAGAATGATCTAACAAAACCAAATTTCAATTTCAAACAAGAGCCCGCTAAAGCACCAATTTCCAAAATATAGCTTGCTCGAAATCAAACCTGAAAAGGAAGAACAAACCAAACTCCAAAGAAAAAGGGTTACACTAAAAACAACTAAACTGAATATTTATTTTTCTGATATTTGTGTTTTTTTTTAATTTTTTTTCTATTTCGAACCATAAAAAAACTAGCTACATATACAAAAGAAAAAAATCCTCTCCCCAAACCGAACTTTGTCCTGTCCCGGGACACATAACCATGAAAAATGAATGGGAGGAGATAAAGCCGAGCTCTACTACTGACCAAGACCCCCATACTTAGGATAGTACTAGTCATAGAAAGACGTGTAGGGGTAAGAGGTAGGCTCGGTGTTAGGATCATAGGTAGGGGGGCAACTTTGATAGTTCGGGAACCCTTGGACCGTGTCCACCTCAACATTACTCATGTGCTCCCTCTAGTGCACTCTCTAGAGTAAGTCTACATCAATACGGAGTCCTCTTAGTGAGTGGTCCACCTGATCGAACCGATGTTGGTTATATAGGTGCATGTCGTCAAGGCTTTTCATGAGTGATGTCATTTCAAAAAGTGGAGGAAGACAGGCCTGCATAGCTATGACGGGGTGGCTCTTGCCTAGGTGGATTTGGCTGGCGCTAAGGTGAAGCTTGACCGCCAACCTACTAAATCATGTTTACCATCTGAACTACTCTCTTTTCGGATTCCACTCGCTCTAGCCATCGGGATACTCTTTATAGGGTAGACTGACATAGGTACTAGGAAGATAGTACCAAGAGATCTCCCTAATACACCAGACGAACCTCTCCTGGTGACCTCTCTAATAATGTCTCAAGAAGTTAGCAGCCTTTAGGGAACCAAAATTAAGGTACGAGTTCTCTTCTATAGGGTGTAGTTGGTGAATATCTTCTACATGGCCCAAGGAGTAAGCTAGCCATGTGATCATACCGCCTATGTAGATTGTGCTGGTGTTCGTGATGCCTTCAGCAATTTCAGTAAACCGGGGAGCTAGGAAAATTCCAAAGTTATAATGTAGAGGTTGCCTGGAATATCCCTTTATAACCATCCATTAAAGCCTGATCTCATCTGGGTCCACCTGCTCGAGCTCTCCTCTGGAGAAAAGACAGTAGACCAAGTATCTGAGGAAGTACTGGAGGGCTAGATCGATGTTGGACCTCCGATGCCTTTGCTTTAGTAGAATGTATGGAGCACTACCATCAGTGATTCTGTCCCACCATGCCCCTTCCAAGTAAGCGCATCACTCGTGTTCTGCGGTTGACCAAACTATGTTTCCTAGATTCCACATGAACCGCTCATTTAATTCATCAACATCTATTTCGTAGAATTGCCCAAAGATAGTGAGGTTGATCTGCCCATTCCTTTCAGCTGAAGGGGTCTCCTGGGTCACCCTGAAATGGTAGCTAGAGAGGAACTCAAGAGTGAGCTCCGTATAGGTGTGGGGAACCTGCTGAGTCTTGCCATCTGGGCCTGTCATGGTGGCATTGATCCAATTTCCTCATCTAATCTTATATGCCATCCTCATCACTTGATCAGTGATTCCCAATTTATCACAAGTCTCCTTGCAAAAGAATCTTGTCGACCTTATTGTTCTTTTAGAGAGCTTCTCATACTTCTTTTGTCTCTCGTGTCGGTTAGGAGGTGGTGCTCTTGAAGAAGAGGGTTGCTTCCCCTTAGAAGCTGAAGACGATGCCCCGGTTTTCTGTGACCTTTTAGGGCCTCCTCTGAACAACTTTCCTACGGTCTTCCTCATTATCCTACAAAACATATTCATAAGAGAACAAGGATTAGAATTCCATCTTAATAATAAAGCATCATTAGTAAGATCATAACAAGAATGCGGCATAGAAATCATATAATGCAAATAACTTAAGTGACATGGTCATTTAAGAATGGAAAAAGAATGGTAATAATCAGATAAGTAGTATTACAACAATTGATCGAAAAATTTGGCATGACCCGTTTGTTTAATCAACTAATCCCTTGAGAATTATAATTCTCATGAAAACACAACCATGATCAAATTCCATTATAACTAATTCCAACTCCACCATACTAGTATTGTAACAATTCTATCACAAATTCAAAATCCATCAAAAATCTAAAAGTAACTCATTATTTCAATTCTATTGACATTTAAGCACAAATCACTCATTCAACACAATTCCATCAACAAATTAGCACTAAACACCAACTAATTACCTTAGATTAGTAGCAACTTCTTATTGAATTTTAGGATTAAAACAAAGCATACATAAAGCTACTAATTATTCCATCATAAAAACTAGAACAAAGCTTTAACATGATTAACAACATCACAATGTTACTAGCATTATTCTAAAGCAATTCAAAGCATGAATTTAAGCTAATTAATCAACTTTAATCGCCGAAAATCATCAAAAATTTCCAACAATTCCATACTAATCATAACACTATAAACCTCAAATTACTTAAAATTTACAACTCTAAACATGAAATTGAAGCTTAAAAACAACAACAAATCATCCATAAACAACAATAATCAAGTTTAATAAATTTAATTCGTAATAAAATTACCCAAAAAATTAAAATTCATGAAAACATGTTAAAAATTAACAAAACATGGGTAAATAGGAGGTTATACCTTAATAGATGTCAAAGAAACAAGGAATCGCAAGAAATATGAAGAAAAAGACCCAAAAATCAAGCCCACAATACTAGAAAATTTCGGACCTAAGGGGGAATTACGATTGATTTTTGCGGTTTTTGACTTTAATAGATTGCAGCGGGGAGTGATAGGAGTATTGTGTCAAAATTTGGGGTGATTTGGAGTTTTAAGGAGTGAGGTATGTGGGATTGAAGGTTGAGGTTTTGGGGTTTTAATGGAGTTTGAGAGTGAGGAAGAAGATAGATTAGGTGAGAGAAAAAATAAAATACAAAAGATTAAAGAGTAAAAAGATAATAATAATAATAATAATAATAATAATAATAATAATAATAATAATAATAATAATAATAATAATAATAATAATAATAATAATAATAATAATATTATTAAGTAATAAGAGAAGAGGACAAAAAAAAGATAATGCCCGAGAGGGCCCTACGCGGAGAAAGAAAAGAAAAAAAAACTGACGGATAGTGGGACGGGGGAGGGGGGTGCGCCCGCAGGGAACAAAGTTCCTTTGTGAGCTGTGCCAGCATGGCCACTTCTAGGAAAATTCTGAAGCTTCTGACCTATAATACGGGCGCATAGAGGAGCTGGGATTTTGGCCTATGCTCCCGCACGAAGCCTCTAAATGCCCTTTTTGCTGATTTTTCCAGTTTTTTCCCTAATTGCTCAAATTTTATTAATTATTACTATCAATGCTAAGTGAGCACGGTTACATCCTTAATCTCTATTTAATTACCCCACTTAAGCATGGCATGAATTAGACCCTTAGCTACAATTAAAAATTTAAACTAAAAGCTAAACTAAACTAAAACACGTACACAAACCGAAACACACAAAACAACTGAAAGCACGCAAAATGAGATAGAAAGGGATAGAAAGCTCGAGTTTCCTCCCAATAAGTGCCCTTTTAAGGTCATTACCTTGATCATGGTTAGATTAGTGATCAAGGTGCTTTAGGATCATCGAGTTGGATGACTTCCACTAATCCGATGACATCTCCTTCATATTATGGCTTCAATTGTTGACCAATGGCCTTGAATACTTTGCCTTTTTTCGCTCTGAACTTCAACATACCTGAATTTACTCACATTTATGACCGTGAAAGGACCACTCCATCTACATTTTAGCTTTCCAGGGAACAACCGTAACCTTGTGTTAAATAATAGCACTTTATCACCAACTTGGAATTCCTTTTTCATAATTCTCTTATCGTTCCATCTTTTCGTCTTCTCCTTATAGATTTTGGCACTGTCATAGGCTCCCAACCGAAATTCATCCAACTCATTCAGTTGAAGTAGTAATTTTTCTCCAGCAAGCTTGGCATCCATATTTAAGTCCTTAATTGATCAATAGGCCTTGTACTCTGGTTCAACTAGAAGATGGCATGACTTTCCATAAACCAACAGATATGAAGAAGTACCAATTGGAGTCTTAAAAGCCGTTCTATATGCCCATAGAGTGTTGTGGAGCTTGCTACCCTAATCCTTCTTCGATTTTGCAACCGTTTTCTCTAGGATGGACTTGATTTCTGTATTCGAAACTTCCACTTGACCACTTTGTGGATTATATGCCAACCCAGTTCTAGGGTAAACACCATACTTCTCCAGTAGCTTATTTAACTTGTTCTCATGGAAATGCGTTCCCCCATCACTGATGATAGCTCTAGGGACTCCGAACCTAGGAAAAATAACCTGCTTAAACAATCTCAACATACTGTTTGAATTGCAATGGGGGGTAGCAATCGCTTCCACCCACTTAGAAACGTAATCCACAGCCACTAAAATATAACGATTACCTTTAGAAGAATGGAAGGGACCCATGTAATCAATACCCCAAACATCGAAAATTTCAACTTCTAAAATATCGGTTTGAGGCATTTCATGCCTTTTTGAGATATTATCTATTCTTTTGCATGAATCACAAGATATAACGAAGTCTCGTGCATCTTTAAATATTGTTGGCCAATAGAAACTCGATCGCAGTACCTTAAATGTCGTTTTAGAAGGCCTGGCATGCCCTCCATAAGGTGATGAATGGCAAAGATGTAGGATTCCATAGACTCTGTAGTCAGGTACACATCTGCGATATAAACCACCTGCACACTCACGAAACAAGTTAGGATCATCCCAGAAATACCACCTAACATCGTGCAAAAACCTTTTACGCTGCTGATATCTGAGATCAGGAGGTAAGACTCCTCCAACAATACAATTAGCATAATCCGCAAACCAAGGAGTGTTAGAAAGAACAGCTCAAAGATGATCATCAGGAAAGGAATCCTCAATAGGGTTTAAGATCTCCCCATTGTCATACCGAATTCTGGATAAGTGATCATCCACCACGTTCTCTGCTCCTTTTGTATCGCGTATTTGTAGATCAAACTCTTGAAGCAATAAAATCCACCTAATGAGTTACGGTTTTGCTTCCCTCTTTCCAAGTAAGTACTTAAGAGCTACATGGTCAGTATAGACAATAACTTTCGAACCTATAAGATAAGAACGAAATTTATCTAAAGCATATACTATAGAAAGCAATTACTTTTCAGTTGTAGCATAATTAACTTGAGTTAGATCTAATGTCTTACTGGCATAATAAATAGCATGCAAAACCTTATCCATTCTTTCACCTAAAACCGCACCTACTACATAATCACTAGCATCACACATTGTAGACACCTAAATTTGGTCCCACCTAATGGCCGATGATTAAAGTGTACCACGTCGCTACAAGTCCAACATCTAAAAATTGATCACTTGAAAAACGCCTAATTTTGTGTCGGAAGTCAATCCTTCATCTATTTGGTCCCCAGTCCAAAACCTATACGGAAGTTCTGGTGCCCGGTCAGTGGGCTGGGGTCTCGCTGCCCGGTCAGTGAGTAAGGGTCTAGCGGTGAAACGCCGGTGAAAAAAAACTACTACGACTACTACTACGACTACTACTACCACCACCAATACCACTACTACCACTACCACCACCACCACCACTACCACCACCACCACCACCACTACCACCACTACTACCACTTCCACTACTACCACCACTACTACCACTTCCACTACTACCACCACTACCACCACTACTACCACTTCCACTACTACCACCACTACTACCACTTCCACTACTACCACCACCACCACCACTACTACCACTATCACTACCACTACCACTACCACTACTACTACCACCTTAAAGCCTATAATATTTTAATTTGACATCACTTTATGTCATCATAAGATTCATAGGTCCCTATGGGAAAATCTAGACAATGAACCACCCACAAAATCGAAAGACATTTACAAAAACCACCACTGCACCACATAGGTGTTTCAAAGGAAAATTGGCAAGAAAAAGGCTTTCTAAGAGAATAACATACATGTTTACAAGAGATTACATGTTTCTTCAGTTTTAGAATGTGAATGACGAACAACTTTTGAACATTCCCAAACTTCGATTCAAGCATTTGGGCATAAGCCTCTACTCCTTTCTCTATTTCTTTCAAGAACGCAGGAATTCCCACCTTTATTGCCATATCAAATCATATATTAACCCCTTATTTAACAATATTTAATCATAAATCCTTAAAGAAGAAACTTCGATGCAATTGCACAAAATCCCATCTTTTAATCTTCGTTACTAATTCCACAAATTAGACATTAACAACGGAATCAGAATCTCGAAATTAATCAGATAGAGAAACAAATCAGCTTAAATCTAAACACCAGTATCAAAGCAATAAAATTTCAACAAAAATGGTAAAAGAAAGAACAAAACGTTTGCAATTCGACTAAATATTTAACCGACTCTAAACCAATTCACAACAATTTTTCATGACAGTTGTAATACCTCATATTTTTAGGCATTTTATAAATATAATTAACAATCATAAAGTGCGTTTTTATCGTTTTTTAGGAGAATAAAGGCTTAACAAATTAATTAATTAATGAGTTAAAATAATTATTTCAAGTTATTATAACTTTTATCATAAATTATTTTATAACATTATAATATTTATTCAACTGATTAAAATGTTCTAAATCGGGTTTTTAAGGGAAAAAGGGTAATTTCCATTATTAAGGGTATATTAGTCATTTCACTAAATTTGGTTTTGGGTCTATAAATAACCCCTTTAAATCAGAATTTTCTGATTTTTTTTTTTTTTATGTTTTGTGTTTTTTAGTCTTAGAAAAAGAAAAAAAAAACAAATCCTAACCCAAAACCCTAACCCTCTCCCGACGCCCCTTCACACCGGCCACCATTACTGCCACATGTTCACTCAGCGACCGACCAGCTGCCGGCCACCCCTCTCCTCCTTCCCCTTCATTCTTAAGTTTAAAAAAATCCTTTGCAATTTTTGTTTAAATCCTTGTTTATAATATGTTTATAATCTTGTTTACGCATGATGATTATTAACCCCTAATCCTTGCATATGGGGGCATGAAATTAATCCAATAACCTTTAAATTCCGTATAAAACTTAAGCCATTCTTTTGGAAATGTCATGTATTAAGTAAAGTAAATTATTATTACAAAACTATAACATGTTTCATATTGAAAATGTTCAAATGTATGGGCATCAAGGATACGTTATTCAACTTTGTTTCTTACAATGTCATGCTCAACTCATAAAATTATTTCTTGCTGAAATGTATATCATGTACGTATTTATGTTTGCAATTCTTATGATATTTTACATGAATTATAATCAAGAGAACATCACACGGAAAAATGTTTGTTATTCACTACAAGAAAACCTCAATTTTGCGACGGAATAATTCCGTCGCAAAAACGGTTGATTCCGTCGCAAAATGTAGTTTGCGACGGAATTCCGTCGCTAACGGTCCGTCGCTATTTTTTTTGTCGCAAACTAACATGTTTGCGACGGAATTTCCGTCGCAAACTTTTTGCGACGGAATTACATTAATTTTGCGACGGAATTTTCCCTCGCAGAATTTGCGACGGAATTTCCGTCGCAAGTTTTTTTTGCGATGGAAAATCCGTCGTAAATTCTGCGAGGGAAAATTCCGTCGCAAAATTCCCTCGCACAATTTGCGACGGAATATCCCTCGCAAAGTCCGTCGCAAAAATTTGCGAGGGAATTCCGTCGCAAAATTCCGTCGCAAATTTCGTGACGGAATTTTCCTCGCAAGATTCCCTCGCAAATTTTGCGACGGAAAATCCGTCGCAAACGGTATATTCCGTCGTAAAAAAACTGACGGATTTTTAATGTTTTGATTGTTTATTTGTATTTGTGCCTGTGAACCTGTACGACCTGACGCGTTATGTATTCTAATCAAATACGGACAATTTATATTTTCAAGAATTATATATTTCAAATGTAACATATGCCTACAAAGTATATCCGCCTTTAAATAGTTTCATAGTTTTAAAGTTTAACAATGATAATAATGGAGCTAAGGTATGTTATATGGAACAAGATATCTATCTACAGCTGCATCCCTTGCCCGGCGCCGCTGCCGTCGTCGTCTCTTGAGTCCCGACGCTGAATTTGGAAAGGTGAACAGCTGTCGCTACCGAATCGACTCATCATCTGCTCCATAAACTCCTTCTGCGCCCTCTGCATTGCCTCAAACTCGGCGCGCATCTTCTCCTCAATCTCGGCTCGCACCTTCTCCTCAACCTCAGCCCGCACCTCCTCCCGCACTCCTCCCGCACCTTCTCCACATGGTTTCTCTAAATGTTCTTTCATTTGAGAAAGCACAGATGGCGTGTATTGTTCGATGATCCAGATCTTCTCGAAGAGCTTGAAGAGCTGTAATACAGGTCCGCACCACTACCAAGACCCTTCACGCGACCTTTCTTGCTACGACCACCAGATGCCTCCCAATATAACTATCGGGCGTTCTCGACTCCCGTCACTGCTTGTTTCCTCAAGCTTCTTCTGGTAGGTCTCCTACAAAACACAATTAAATTAAATTAGGCATAATTTCATATAAGTGTAAAAGGCAAAATTTGTGTGTACACCCTATAAATTCAATTAAACATAGAACAAAAAGGCATAACTACAGTGTTACAAAGTCTACATTATCCAAAGTACCCTTTACATGTGTTTTAGGTTCACATTGGGTCGAAATGGCCCGAAATGGGTCAAAATGTGCCCTTTTTCACATATCTCATTTCAACCTATAAATAAGCTAAACATCTTAAAAGGCATAACTACAAGTGTTACAAAGTGTAATTATACCAAAGTACCTTTACATGTGTTTAGGTTCAGATTGTCCCGAAATGGCCGCAATGGGTCAAAATGTGCCCATTTTTCACATATCTCTTCATTTCAACCTATAAATAAGCTAAACACCTTAAAAGGAATAACTACAAGTGTTACAAAGTGTTAATTCCGGCAAAGTACCCTTACATGTGTTTTAGGTTCAAATTGGCCCGAAATGGCCCGAAATGGGTCAAAATGTGCCCATTTTTCACATATCTCTTCATTTCAACCTATAAATAAGCTAAACATCCTTAAAAGGCATAACTACAAGTGTTACAAAGTGTTAATTATACCAAAGTACCCTTTACATGTGTTTTAGGTTCAGATGTCCCGAAATGGCCCGAAATGGGTCAAAAAGTGCCCATTTTTCACATATCTCTTCATTTCAACCTATAAATAAGCTAAACATCCTTAAAAGGATAACTACAAGTGTTACAAAGTGTTAATTCCGGCAAAGTACCCTTTACATGTGTTTTAGGTTCACATTGGGTCGAAATGGCCGAAATGGGTCAAAATGTGCCATTTTTCACATATCTCTATTTTCAACCATAATATAAGCTAAACATCCTTAAAGGAATAACTACAAGTGTTACAAAGTTCACATTATACCAAACAATACCCTTTACATGTGTTTTAGGTTCAAATTGGGGTCGAATGGCGCGAAATGTGCCATTTTTCACATATCTCTTCATTTAAACCTATAAATTCTTAAACTCCTTAAAAGGCTAATTACAAGTGTTAAAAACTTACTGCAATTGCTTTGCTGTGTGGTTCGCAGGCACCTTTCCTTTTCCCGGGACATCCTTGAAATGGTACGGGAGCGAGAGGAGCAGATCAACTGGGGATGGGAGCTTTCTTCATCTCCTTCGCTGTAAATGATAATGAAAACCAATAGTTATAAAATTAAAGAATAGAAGATAGATTATCAAATGGTACAAAATGTAAAATGACTTATAGAAGAAGTAACCATCTTCTTAGCATGCTGCATGCTGAAGAAGACCCTTGATAGTGGGTAGGTTCAATGGCATTTCCATTGAACCACCCCTTCGGTTCTTTGTTTTTGTGCGATCTTTTCTTGAACGTTTCATCACCCGATATCACATCCTGCGCCTTTTGTTACACGGTTTCACTCACCCACTTTGGTAATGTTTTACCAGCATGTGTCGTGAGTTTGTAGAACATGTCACGCAATCGATTTCCAACCCTAGATTGGAATCATGTCTAACTTGAGGTTCAAACTCAGCAGCCCAAGTGCACTTTTCTGCCAATAACGTCAAACTTAATAATTAATGCATCATACATAAATATCTTCTAATGGTATCGAAATTCAGCAACAAAAGTACTAATTGTATTTATCATATATCATCATCAAACCTGCTAAATTTGATATCACTTTAAATCATAATCCAAAAAAGTTAAAATGTTCCTTGGTAACATCATCAACTTCGTTATAATAACATACCGTAAACAGGTTCCACCATTGTCCTTGGTAACATCATCACTTCGTTAAGTTCTCCAAGGAGCATGGTAATGAGCTTGGAGTATATCCTTGATCTCCTCTTCACGTTGGGGTCATCAAACTGATCACAAGCCAAGCAAGTTATGCGCCCAAAGTTTTTGTCGCAAATTAACGTATTTTTAAAAGCTAACACTGATGAAAATTTACATGAAGGAAAATTATACAAAAGTCATACGGTCCAACACAAGCTTCCCGGACTCATCAAAGGAAGCAGCACGCATTCTCAGCTGTGAGCTACTGGGCTGCACTTGTAATTCCATGTCAGATGGTTGATGGAGGCTGCTCCTGCGTTGTTGCTGCTGCTGCGAGCCAGAAGCGGCTCTTTTACCTTTGTTCTTGTCCTTCCATGAGTACCTGAAACTTTACTTTACACAATAGTAGATTCACATGAAATTTGGTGATTGAAATTGAATTAAGTAAAAACACCATACTAAACAAAGAAAATAATAAAGGTTAAGGGATAAAAGGTTAGAATAATACTTAAGCAAGACATAATATGGGAATTTATAATCTAATAGACAAAGCGATGCAAACCAATTTAACAATTAATACAAGTGAGAAAATGGAAGACCAAATAATATATTATTTACAATGTATTAAGCAAACAATGTGTTTCCATTAACACTTGGAAACAAGACCACAACACGCTAATCACAACTATGATCACTACTAAATCCATCACTACTGTCATCCAGAAATGCAATGTTTCTCATCTCTCATCTTCTTCAGAATTGTAGACGTCAGTTCAGGTTCATCGTCCTATCATCAGACATTATTTCATCGTCCTCGGATTCTGAGACAACAAAATCATCACTAATAGTATAGTCGGGAATCTCATTCGGTGGACATAGGGTTGAAGGTTCTGGTGCTAAAAACTCTTGCATGTCAACTGGAGCATCAACCACCGACACCTAGCGTGTGTTTTGAACACTGCCCACCACTGAATTCGATCCCGTTTACTCGGCTTGGATAAGATGTGTAGTAAACTTGGGTAACTTGGTAAGATTAACACAAATGGATCATATTTGGGGTACTCCTAGTTTGTGATTGACTTCGACGAGCGTTGTACGTTGATGTACGTTCATACCCTGACAAATCAAACAATGAACACTTAAAAACATAGTCTTGTATTCTTTTTTGACGCCGGTGTGTTACACAAGTTCTATGATATCCTCTAAAATTCCAAATACTCAGTACCATCTTCACCCGAAACACAAACACCGTAATTCATGGTTGATTGTGACTGCCGTACTAATTGTATGGAAGTTGAAGCCACCAACTACAATTGACCTAAAAGTGCGAAACCGCTTGGAAGGGCCATAGCCAACGTGTACGACATCAGAATCTGGTTTCTCTCATGGACCTTGTCAATTTCAGACCTTACATGCTTAAGTATACAAAAGGGATATCATGAACCATTCAAATGTTTGTTTACTCTTTTTACCTTCATACAGACAACCAATTTGGGAATTCACCTTCAAATTTACATGAACTTCTTCTGCAAGCAAAGCTGGATGAATTGTTTTCATATAGTCCTAAAACTCCTAGAAAATGGCATGAGTTGGGTTAAACATTGTGATAAGCTACTATTTTTACATGTTCCACACGCTAAGTTTTAGTAGAACGGGGGGTTACCTTTCATAGTCTCCTAAAAATGCCGCTGTTTAGACAACACAAAATAATGCGCGATAGGCGTTCTTTCTCATCTAAAATCTTGCTTTCCTGAGAAGTTACGCGACCCCTATCAACTCTCAAACAATTCGGGGGACTTCGTTGTTGTCTACGTCATCTCAATATCAGGGTTGACATTTCGACCAAGATCTTTGCTTTTGTGTCGAACTTGGGGTCAAAGTAATGGGAGCAGAAGTTTGCTACCTCTCAATTAGGTAAGCATGCATTGAACCTTCGACACGACGCTTGTTACCAATCTTTCTTTTTTAAATGATTCAGGGACCTATGGGTGTTAAAAAACATCACACAGGTTAGTATTCGTGCGGCTTATACAAACTTAGGAAAAAACTTTATGTAATTTTGCACATTAACAACTACTTACCTTCGAATGGATACATCCATCGGTATGAACAGGTCCACACACTTTGGCCTCATAAGGCAAGTGTATCGGCAAATGCTCCATAGAGTTGAAGAACGAAGGGGGGGGAAAATCTTTCACAGCTTGCAAATGATCTCTGCAATGTTTCTCCCATCGTTCCTGTCAGTGACTTTGATTGTGTAACAAAAAAGATCTCGGAAAAATTGGCTTATCTTGTAATAGCATTCCAGACATGGGTAGAGGAGAAATTTTTTAAAGCAACAGGCAACAAACTTTCCATAAAACATGACAATCATGACTCTTCATTCCAGTTAGTTTACAACTTTTCAAATCAACACTCTCCTCAAATTGGACGCATAGCCATCAGGAAAAAAAACGCAATGCTTAACCCACTCACAAAGAACCTTCTTGATCTCTATCAAGAGTAATGGTGCACTCGGCCGACATCTTTCCTCTGTCATCCTGCTGTAGATGTAGCTCGGGACGTTTACAAACAGCCTCGATGTCGAGTCTAGCCGCGGGTGTATCACAAGTTTGGTTTTTGACATCCATAATAGTGTGGAGAAAGTTGATCAAAAAAGTTCTTCTCAATGTGCATCACGTCTAAGTTTATGGCGAAGGGATAGATGCTTCCAATAGGGCAGGTCCCAAAAAAATGCTCCTTTTGACCAATCAGATTAGCCTTTTTCACAGAATTAGTGCTTCTGGCCCATCAGTCGCCCTTAGGAAGGTCTTCACACATTCCCATGTTCATCTCCTGACAGAGATGGGGAGGATCACCTTTCTGAACTTTGTTCTTACAAAAAGCTGTCTTGCTGTTCTGAACGGGTGATCGTGTGAAGGTGAAAGGAATTGCCTATGGCAGTAACCAGACACCTTGCCACTATTTTCAACCAGAATGATTTGCTTTTCTCCATGCAATAGGGACAAGCTTTAAAACCAGTGTAGACCAACCAGACATCATACCATAAGCGGGAAAGTCACCCAATAGTCCATAAGATGGCAGCTCGAAGATTGAAATTTTGTTTACTTGAAATGTCGTAAGTAGTAACACCACTTCCCACAACTGTTTGAACTTTCTAGTAGTGGTTGCATGTAAACATCTAGGTTTCCTTTGGGTTGTTGGACCGGGAATAATCAATGATAGGAACATGAATCTCTTTTATAAACATCGAGGGGGTAAGTTATTTGGGGTCAATATGACTGGCACACAAAAGAATAGTACCCCCAAACTTCCCAGAGGATCAAACCATCCGTACACAACCGAGCCTAACATTACGAGGTTCAAACGCAAACTCCCTGTGAGCAACTATCCAACCTTTTCCACGCTTCAGTGTCGTAGGGTGTGCCATGTACCTTGAAACGAGGGATTTTTTGCATGCCATGACATTTCCTCGCAATGTCCTTGGTGGCAAACATCTTTTGTAGCTAGGACTGATCGGAAGATGAATGAGAACATTATGAGGAACGTCATTCCTTCGAAGTCCTCTTGTAACGGTCGCTGCCGCAAACAGTACACTAGCAAAGTGAGCATCACCTTTCCAAAACAACATAAACCTCTTCGGGCATGCATCAATCTTCTAGCAGGCATCTCCAACCCGTGAACAATTTTCTTTACCTCGTAGAATGTCTCCCCTACTAGGTGTCTTAGGAGACGAGACACTAAAAAAAACAAAACACAATGCTGGCATCTACCCGTTGGGGCATATTGAACTCGGATTTAATACTAGTTATTTTAGAGGCCATCTTAATCTAGACATTGAACTCCCTTCAACCCCCAAGGTTGGTCAGAAGCACTTTAGCTATATAAGAACTGCTTGGCTCGGGGTTAGGTCCTCCTCTGATTGGGTACCGATTGATCTTGGTTATGTCCAAAAGCATCCATAACCATTTCGCGATAGTCATTGGATTGCCGGTCGGAGGACTCAAGGTAACCCTCCCATGACAATGCCACTATATATAATCCGGTGTAAACCCCTTGGCATACAAATGATACTTTACGTGTCGGATCATAGATGCGTTTGTTCTTGCATTTAACACACGGACACCTAACTTCATTGGGTCAGTTGTCTGCGGATGATGTTTACAATATTGAAGGAATTCCTCAACTCTTCCTTAAAAGCAGGGTTCATAGAAGATCCGACCTTCCTACAATACACAACAATACGTTCCTTCTTTTCATAGTGAAAACTTCTACACAAGTCACGCATATAATTATTTTAGTCTAAATGGCAAAATATAAATATGACTTCTTCATTATATATATATCACTTCTCCATTATTGGCAAATAAACCAACTTCGTTAAGAATCAAGTACTATACATACAACATCTAACTGAAAGGTACTTAAAACATTCAACAAAAACAATAATTAATAAAGGGATATATAAGAAATACATGAAGACTTATAAATTCAGCATAATTAAGCTACATTCAGCATAACTGAAAGGCCCTTAATTATTGTTAATCTTAAGGAATATATATAATTTGTCATTTAATAATAATGTCTTTGATTATTACTATTATTATTATATGTTAATCGATGAAATAGCCAATGTCCTATTTCCCTAATAATGCTTATTGACTCAATTATCTTTCTTTGTTATACTAATAATGATACAAACACTATCATTACATCATCCTTACCATTGTGAGAACCAATTAGAGCGATCCTTCAAGCTTTAATGCTAGACGAAACTCATTAAAATCAAAGTACATTACTCAAGGGAAAGATGGCATATTATGCTAATGTTGGGTCTGAACTTATATTACCTAATCTATAATCATGGAGCCATATTTATCACAGGGATCACATACATATATATATTAGTTTAATTTTCTCTATCCAATAGATTTGAATATGCTATGCTGCTTAGTCCCTAACATCCTTTCAATCCCATAGTAGTAAATCAATGTGTTAGTTAAGTTAATTACTCTCCATTTTTGATGGATGGAGCTTTAATTTAGATTATGAGGGCTCAAAACTGGCAAAATAATTAGGCAGCGCAGTTCCATCCAATGTCACAACCATGACCTCTGCTCATTGAATGAAAAACCCTGTGTTTCATATAATTACTTAGTCTCACCGACACATACACCACATCTTCATATTAATTAGCTGCTATACTATACCTTTTCTACGCATTTATGTCATATAGACCACTTTCTCTATCTAGCTACTCATAGTCTTCTCTATCACCACCTCAACTCCAACAAACCAGAATGCTGAATTTATTTCCCTGCAATTTTTCTTATGATCCGTAATGTATTTCATCAAAGCAACTCAAAATCCAAGTACCCCAAGTCATCAAATCAAATCCAAATTATAAACAGGCTGAAAAAATCATTTCAATTTAGCTTTAATTGAAACAATCATAAAACTCCCAATTCATCAAATCAAATCATAATATGAAATTGAATAAATAAATATAATGATAATATGAATTGAAATAGATTTTAATATGTAATGAATGAAAAAAATGATAATAGATAATATGAAATTGAAAAAAAAAAATTGAAAAAAAAAAATTTAATTTAACTAAATTAAAAAGGAAAAAAAATCAGATGTCATATCTCATACTAGCCCCTACGAGGACGACCGTCGACCAAACCGAAGACGCCGGGAAACGAGGACTGACGAAGAAGGCGATGGACGAAGGCACACAAAAAACTGATTTAGTCGTTTATACTAAAACGAAACCTAAAACGAAACCATAAAACAATTGCAATTAGTTTCGAGAATTACCTAAAGACGCCCGGAAAAGAAAGGACGCGAGAAGAAGAAGAAGACGCGGAATGTTGCCTAACACCGCACCGGAAAAAAAAAACAAGATGGAAAAATAAAAAAAAAAAAAAAAAACGAGAACATGACACCGCCGGAAGAAGGGGAAGGCCGCGGAAAAGAAGGAGATGAAGAAAGGAGTTTGTTTTAATTTGTTAGAGAGTAGAACGGTTTAAGGAGAAGAAGAAGTGTGATTTTGCGAAATTATTTTTTGTTGAAGTAAAAACTGCAGTTTTGTTCTGTAATATACTCGACGGGATTTGCGACGGAATTTGCGACGGAAATTTTTCCGTCGCAAATTTGCGACGGATTATTCCGTCGCAAACAACACAATTCCGTCGCAAACAACAGACTACCCTTTGACCTGTTTTTGTCACTTTTTTGCGACGGAAATATCCGTCGCAAAAACTACGAAATCCGTCGCAAATTTTGCGACGGAAATAATTCCGTCGCAAATTCATGATATTCCGTCGCAAAAATTGCGAGGGAAATAATTCCGTCGCAAAACTAAATATTTGCGACGGAATAAAATTCCGTCGCAAAAATCCGTCGCTAATTGGTCGTTTTCTTGTAGTGATTCTTTCGGTCATGTAGTTTCTCATCCACTTCTGGGAATTGAGTAAATTTAGTAATTTATGCATCATCAATACTCAACCACAATTTGTTGTCTAAAATGTCCACCCAAGGATGGTATATCAAATATTAAAAAAAAACTCTCTGAGCATTATTTTCGCACGACAATGTGTTCATAGGAACATATTTGTTTTGTGGACGGTGAATTATCTAATTAAACATGTATTACTGTATAGACTATAGAAATTTCTAAGTCACATAAATACATTCATATTTTCTTGAGGATTGTTGTCCCTTTGTAAAATTAAGGAACATCATTGTCAGATCATATATACAAGTATTTTTCATAGAACTTATGAACTTCAGGCCCATATATATAAATATTTCATCTTCAATTCACTCATTATGGAAAAATAAAAATCTAACTTCATGAAATTATATAATATCACATATAATTGAATCCAACCACACATTAAGTATTTAGTAATAGAAACTTGAAATTATGGATCATGATGGGATTTACTTATAACGGTGAATACTAATGAGGCCAGCTACTAATTTATGTTAATTAAAATGTACATGTAAGGCATGAATAATAATAATAATAATAATAATAATAATAATAATAATAATAATAATAATAATAATAATAATAATAATAATAATAATTGAAGCTTCTAAGCTATACATGAAAAATCATGAAACTATAGATTAGATGTTTAGTAACAGCTTAGCTTACAAGTTTGTACTAGCACGTACCATAATTATATTTGTCCTACTCATTACATTAATGTCTCATATACTCTGTAACAGGATTATAGTTATTTCAAATTATGCTGGATAATTCATTAATCAACTCTGTCCATATTTAATTGAGTAGGGGAACGTTTACTTTTTATTTTCTTTTTTCAACAATCCAGTTTATTTACATGTTTGAGTTAATAAGTATATGCCATATATCAATAATGTCTTACATCTGCGTAGAGCCAAGTTTAGTGGATATGTATAGAATAATCAAGCATTGCTCATAATATAGTAGTATATACAAAATACATAGACAACTACAACATTGATTTTACAAATATAAGTATATATATGATCTAGTTACACATATATACGCACAATATCATTAACTTTATAAACAATTAACAAATTAAAGATATTATTAAACCACAACATTAACGTATGATACGTACAAAAATATAATGCATGAATACATCAAATAGAGATGTAAGGTGAGCTATTCTTTATTATAACCGCGAGAGGAAACTTACGGAGGATACATCAAACTATACTTTATTTCTTTAATTATTGAACAACTAAGCAACAATATCTCCACTAGCAATTATCAATATTATTAACTAAATAGATGATTTCGTTTCAATTTGTTTATAATTCAAAGTAATTAGTTTATCAATGTTGTTAATGATAGATGATTTCGTTTCAATTAGTTTATAATTCAAAGTAATTAGTTTATCAATGTTGTTAATGATAGGAGAGCAAATAGTAGGATAATTCATATATAGGCCATAAACAGACTTACGAATTTGCATCTAACAGTAAAATTCAAACAGATTAAACCAAAAGTATTTAATTTAATTAACATCAAACCCACTACCAAATTCATTAACCATTAAATTAATTAAGTCAGACTATATACAATCAGCAAAAGCGATCAAAGTCATGAGATTTGTCTATACTAAAATAAGAATCTATAATTGTGAACAAAATACATACCACAAATTAATGGTTAACAAAAAAGGTTTTTTGGATTTTTAGTACCTTATTTTTTACAGTTTTTGAATTTTAGTACCTTATGGGTATATTTTTCTAATTCTAATACCTGTTGTTTCAAAAAATCTCTAATATTAATACTAAACAACGGATTCCGTCACTATTTCCATTACGTGGGGCCCAATGTAACAAATTAATGTTATTAACACATTTCCCCCAACTAATTAATCCATTTAATCTTCAAAATCCCTAATTTAACCCTAAACACCTCACTAATGCAACTTTATTCATATCTCTCTCCCTCTTCTTCAACACCTAATTGCATCTATCAAGGAAGCTGTCTTTAATTTTCCAATTGTCATAGTGCATTAAATTGAGCTAATTTGCAACTTTCATCCTAAACTCAGCACAAACAAAAGTAAAGAGTAGATAGATGTAACAAGTTGCTACAGATGTTTAATTCGAATTCACCACAAATTCAGAGGACGTCTAAAGGGTAAAGTGGTTCTTTTGGCAATGTATCATCCTCACGGTAGTCATTTCAGAGATATGGCTTCTGGTAGGGGTGTGCATTAGCGGGTACCCGCATATTCGGGTACCCGACCTTCCGGGTAGTGTATTTTATTAGCCAAGCCCTACCCGGAAATTTTATAACGATCGGGCCGGGTAAGCGGGTAGCCGCAACTTCATCTTTTTTTTCACTTAAGATATAAATAAAGCATAATTGTATACATTATAATTAAACGAAAAAATTAATATTTTGATTAGGATAATTTCATTTATCCCTAAACCAATGTAATGGATGTAGCTGAACAAAAATAAATAAAATATGAAAAGCAAAAAATAAATGATAAACAAATCATAAAAAACGAAGCAACACCGAAAAGAATCACAAACAAAGAAAACATTATAAAAATAAGAAAAAGGAAAGAGGTAGTGGCTAGTTAGAGTATAACAATGAGAAAAAATATAGTAGATTTTGGAGTTGTGGTAAAAAAAAAAAAAGCCCAATTCAAAACTAAAAAGAAAAAAAAATTGAAAAACATAAAAAGTAAAAAAAAAAAAATGAAGCGGGTATCGGGTACCCGGTGCACCAAAATTTGGTGTCCGTACCCGACCCGAAATATATCGGGTACCCGCAAATCGGGTACTCGGTTCGCAAAATCTATTTTTTGCTCAAAAAATACCCAATTTTAATGAGCGGGTAGTGCGGGTAACGGGCCGGGTATTTTGGGTCGGGTTTTTGTGCACACCCCTAGCTTCTGGTTATAGTATAGGAGGTTAAAAGAGCAAAACAATACGTACCACAAACGAACTGCAAATTAAATCTCCAACTCAATTGCAAAATCTCCAAATCAATTGCAAAAACCCCAACACAATTATGAACCCTCCTTTAAAATTCATCAACGAAATTTGTATACATATCTCAAGGATTGCTAGGGAAGAATGAATTTTACTCGGAAAAAAAAATTAACAAATTTTGCAAGTGAAAAATTAGGATTTGATTGGGTTCAAATGGAAGAATATATATATATACATAATATGTGATTTCAAAGAGATATAAAAGAAATAAGTGAAGAAATGTAAAATACAGTCGTAAGTGGGACCCACCAAACGATTTAATTGACAGAATATGTCATCTGGTATCAAAATTCGTGTTTTGAATAAAAATAAGGTACTAAATTTTAAAAAAAAAAAAAAAAAAAAAACAACAACATAAGGTACTAAGATTCAAAAATTGAGAAAAATAAGGTACTAAGAAACAAAAAGGCCTAACAAAAACAAATCAGTGAAATTGAATCATTAGTTGCAAAGAGCAAACACGTGAATCAAACACATACTCAGTAATTTGTAGCAATAAAGTGACATAAAGTTAGGATAGAGAAGTTACAACTTACAGGTATTATATTACCTCCGTTAACGATTATGTGCAACACTTTCTATTTTAGGATGTTATCAATTACTTGCAACACTTTTTTTTCCTTATTTAGTAAATTTTTAATGGTAAAATGACGAAGCTACCCCAGATTAATTGTTTACTCATACACTTTAGTTGGTGGACCCAATTGAATTAATCAATTAATCTAATTTTTTTCTCTCTTATCAATATACTGACCCATACCCTTATATTTTCCTAAACATCATTACAAAATTTTGCCTAGGAGTCCTTGCAAAAACCACCCTAAGTGTTGCATCCTTTCGTTAACGGAGGTACTAGTAAAATTAAGAGAGTTTCCACTTGCTACTCCATATGGTTATAAATTCAAGGTATAGGCACCGTTCATGGGAGGATATGTCGTTGATCTAATTAATTTTATAGAACAATAATGTTGATAACGTGTTATAGAAAATAAGGTTTTATTAAAGAGTATTTGTGGAAGAGAATAGATTTGTCTATCATTTAATTACAATGGGATATATATACAATGTACGGAATGATTCCTTGTAAAGTAAACCCTAGTCTCCGGAATATTCTGGTATAATGGGTACCCACTAAATACATATAATATATAACAATTTTTTGTTTGGTTAATCCCTCCACCCCACATTTTTCTTTATATTTCTCCTATTCACAGTTGCCAGGGTAAATGTTCTAGCTTTTATATCTTTAATTTTGTATTTGCAAAAATTATGAAAATTTGATATTGTAATAGATTAAATCAACATAAATCAAGTATATAAGACCCTATATAAATAACAATGGTTAAAGTGTGATAAGTGAATAATGCCATTTATTTTGCTATAACTATAAGTGAATAAGTGATAAGAAAAATGTGGAATGGAGAGAGTAATACAATATAAATATTTTGCTATAACTATTAAGCTATTTAATTTTTTTATTATAATTAATTATATTGCTAAATAAATTTTACTTTTAAGCCGTGCGTCGCACGGGCATTATACTAGTTTCTATATAAAGTAAAAGTAAAATTGTGGCCCGGGCAGTGCCTTAGGTCGACTATAATTATCAAATATGCTTTTGCTTGTTTTTTCATAATGTGGTTTTTGTTTAGTGTGAAATTAGATTGTAGGGGTTGTAACTTGTAATGTAACAAATTATTAATTAAAAAAGCAAAACAGCTATAAAGGACTTAATATAAAAATAAAATGTCATAGTTTTGGTGCAAATGAATAATCGATACAAATCAAAAGCTCATAGCGTATGATTACAAGACTTTATTTATTATCCATTACTTTGAAATATTGAACATCAAATATATTATGGATTTGTGGTTAAACTTTCACATTTCGTATCAAATGTCATGAGTTCCATTCCTACTAGCTACGCATGATTTGTATTTTTATTAGTGCATAGGACTCTTATAAAGTGTGGCATGTGACACATTTATTGGCGTGGAGATAGTAATTAGGCGGGGAAAAAAATTAAATGAGATAACGACATGTGGCGAGGTCTAGAGGGAGGTACTGTGTTTTAGTATAGTCACTAGATTGTCAGCCCGAGCGTTGCCCCACGTACTACTTCTTTTTTCTGCATAATATATACAAACAATTTATTTTCTACTCTTGAAAAAAAAAAGATCTAACCACTAATTCACTTAATATATGAAAAGAATATATAATGCTATATGGACATTAAGAGATGGTAAAAGTCAATCTTTATTTGTAAGAGGGCACAATTCAAATTTAGCTCTAAATACAATTTGTTATGTTAAGTGATCGTCGTAACACACTGACATGACACATATTTTGTACAGTTTCATATAACACTGTTCTTTGAAGGTTAAGTCTTTTAATATATTGTTTTGAGTGTTAGTTGTAGTTTTAAGTTTACAACTGAAACAATATTTGAAAAAAAAATGATTATAAGACATGAAGAATATTTGATTGAGTTGGCAAGTAGGTTGGATAACATAAAAGAGGTAATTGGTTCGATCCTCGTATCATTATATTTTTGGGTGTATTATATGATTTGTTGCGTACGTAACGAAAGTTTGACAACAACTTGCATACATGGCGAAATTCTAGTGAAAGGTGGAGGGCTTACGTGGCGTGTATACACTATATCAAACGCCTTTTAATATACTGTTTGATGATGATGATTTGCTAAAGCACATTAACATTTACAATGACTAATTCTTACTTAAAGAGTGATTGTATCATTTTTTTTTTTGTTTGAAGCTCTTCATTATTCAAAAGACTTGAAAATGGATATATGTCTGAAATGAAGCCTAAATACTAAAATATTTTGGTGATTAATAAGATTGAACAAAAATTAGTACTCCCTGTTTTAGGGAAATTTGTTTTGTAGAGAGGGAGGAGAGAGGACTCAAATACAATGCTACAACACAGAGCAATTTGTCTTAATATAATCAAGTAGTTGATCACCAATTATAATCTAATTAATTAATACAAGCCTAGAGAGAGAAATTCTAGTTCTAGAGAGAGAAGCTCTCAATCATGCTACAACACAGAGAGAAATTCAATGTGTCCCTCAAATCAGGGAAAAGAGACCTATTTATAGGCTTTTTGAGAATTGAATCATGCTTCAGATGTTGACAAGTGTCACATTCATGATCGTTGGATCGATTGCTGGGTTTGATTTGGTGGGCTTGACAGTGATAGGCTTTGTCCTTCTGTCCAAAGTGTCATTCCCGCCTAGCTAACTTAGTGTTGCCACGTGTCATCTCTACATTAGGCCACGTGTCACCCCTTGGTTGGACCATGTGTTCCCCCGTATTGGGCCACGTGTCGCCCAGTCATTGGGCCACATATTAGGGTATTATTCCCCACAACACTCCCAGTTATCCAGGGCATCGCTCGAGCCAAATACTACCGCATAATGCGTGGCTAACGAGTTTTTTCAGATTTTCAATGATATTAGTAACAATATTTCGATCACAAGGCCAACTTATCATTTATGACATTTTAAGAATTTCATTTTGGAGAAATTGATCACAAAAATCCCAACTTTGGAGGTTTTCTCAAGTTAATCCTAACTTTGAGTAATCACATCATAATCCTAACTTATACCAAATCTCCCTAAAATGTTTCGTAGCCTATTAAGGACATTTGATAACCTGTAGAATAAGAAAAAATAATACATGTGTCATTCTTATTGGTTTTAATTTAATAATCCAAATTTGAAAAATAATTAGGTTAATTCTTTTTAATTAATTCAATTTAATAAACCGTAATGCCAACAGCTTTAATTAATTCCATAATTGCCACCTCTAACCCAACAAGCTGCCACCACGCCACTATCCCATGCACAAACTACTGCCAGGTTGCCACCACTCATTTCAACCACTAGCCCAACACTCTTCAATAGGGGTGAGCATCGAAACTGGGTACTCGATATTGGACCCGGTCCCGGTTTGGACCCGGCGGGTAAATACCCGGTCCCGGTTGAACTGGGTCCCAAAATAGCTACCCGGTTAGTACCGGGACCGGGACCAGTACTAGACATTTTTGGACCCAGTTCCCGGTGGGTACCCGGTACTGGTCTCGGTTCCAAGTGGTATTTTCCGACATTATACATATAACTGATATAACCCAAATTTGTAATATTGTATTTGTTGTTAGATATTTTAATTTTTTTTCAAAATAAATACAATATTAAAGTGTGTTTAAAATATCATTTCCAAGAAAAAAATTATGCAAAATATACAACCGGGTACCCGGCACCGGACCCGTTTCTTGTCGGGACCAGGTAGTCCAATACCGGACCCGTTTCCTGTCGGGACCAGGTAGTCCAATACCCGGTACAATCGGGACCGGATCCAGATTTGGGTACCCAGCCAATACCGGGACCAGTACTGGGTTCAGGTAAAATGACCGGGTACCTGGTTGTGCTCACCCCTACTCTTCAAGACCAAACTAATCCACCAAAGACCAAACTAATCCACCAAAACTCCCCCATTAACACCCAATTGTCACCAACCCCAACCCCAACCCCAACCCCAACCCCAACCCCATAACCACCTTGATCACTTCCCCTAACCCCACTATCACCCAACCATTCAACAATCCACCAAATTAAAGCCAAAAGCACATCATTTTAATCACTAATGGTGGCGATGAAATTAAGTGAAACATATACAAACAACGGAGAAGGTGAGAGGAGAAAAAGGGGTTCAATTTATGGTGGTGAGGTGGGTGTTTTGAACCAGAGCAGGCGGTGGTAGTTGAGGATGATGGAAAAGAAGTGGGAGGAAGGGATCTTGCGAGAGTGACCGAGAGAGGAGGCAGAAGAGGGTGGGGCGGTGGGAGGGGTGGTGGATGTCTTTGGAGGTTGCAATTAAGGTTTTCGAAGTGATCATGGTGGTGGTGTTAAAGTGCTACCCATGAGAGGAAGATAGGTAGGAGTTAGTTGTAGAGATGATGATGATGATGAAAATTATTGAATGAAAATAGTGATTGGGTGTCTTTAAAAAATAAAAGACAAAGAAAATGGCAAATGGGTGACCATTATTGATGTCAACAAGGTAGTGAGTGAACACTGATGAGTGCGTAACTTGTTTATTAGCTTGAAAATGGTTCAAATGGAGAAGATTTGCTGCAAGTTTGGATCATAACATACTTACTCACAATTGGGATAAATTTGATCACAAGCTCCAAAGTTCTTGTTATCAATTTTTCCTTCATTTTTTCCAACACTTCTGAGAGTGATGGAGCATCATCAATAATGAATTTGACAGCAATCTACTTGGCTGTCACATCAGAATCGCATCTGCTTCAGTCCCTCATTTTCTTTTTCACATTTTTTTTATCTTTCAACTTAATTATGCATTCGCTTAACGAGTTAAAGTGATGGTGTTTAGACACAGAGACTAACATAGTCTTGCCAAAAAAAATGATGCACAATCATATTTTGAGTCATTAATCACATATTCCTACACCAGAACAAAAAGATACAAAAAGAAAACAATTCCAGTAGATACTCTTCCCATGTCCCCTGAAAGCAAAGGCAATATTCAAAACATGGATGCCGTCAATTCTCGGATCTCTGATGAAACTTGCTCAGATTCAGAAACAAGTTTTTCTTGGACATCTTGGCTTAGCTCCCCTTTTGATGGCTTGCTTAGTACCAAAACACAGCATGTTGGTCGCTTTGTAGCTCCAGCACTTGCAAGATCCTGGAAATCAAAACATCAGACTTTCAGAAAAAAAACAGGATCCCAAAATGCCAAATTTCATACGAAACATATAAAAACAGTGTCAAGAACGAAATACATGAAGCATGGCAAACCTCAGTCAGGTTCAGCATTAGAGACTTGGAGGATGATAGGAACATATAATGAATCAACAAAAACTATATATCAAAAAGTGCCATAGATTTGTTACTAGCACATAAACAGAAAGGGCGTTAATCAACAATAAACAAGATAAAGTTGGATTCACCCTGAACTTCACAACTACCACGCTTTCTCTGTATTTTTTTTCCTCTGCTCCGCTCTTTAGGTCTCTACTTGTCTTTGCACAGACTCTTCATATAAGTTTAAATTTCAAATCCAGTTTTTTGCCCTTAATTTTATAAAAAAAGCCACTCAATTACTCAAAATAGGTTGGATGTGTACTGCAAATGAATGAACAAGGCAAGTAACATGACTAAAATTAATAACTTATCCAGAATACGCTGATGTACCAAAATACAAAGATATAGAGGTGACTAATTAGTAAAGCCTATACCACTACAAGTACAATGAGTAGGCGTTCTAAATTAACATGCGGAGTACAATATACAACAAGAAGACCATAAAGCAACAGCAATTAAAATGCAATACACAGCATAGAGATTGATAGAACACACAATATGCTAGTTAACACAGCAGGGTTAGCACCAACTTACTTCTTTAGAAGGAACATATACGTAAGGAATTTCGGCTTCTTCACATAAAATTGGAACATGAGTAATGACGTCAATGGGTGATATATTTCCAGCAATTATGCAAATTCTGCATCCACCCAATTAAAATTGTTAGAATATGAGAAAGGTGATTAACTAGCAAAAGCAAAGTGAAAAAGAAAAAGAAAAAAAAAAAAAAAAAAAAAAAAAAACAAANGCTGATGTACCAAAATACAAAGATATAGAGGTGACTAATTAGTAAAGCCTATACCACTACAAGTACAATGAGTAGGCGTTCTAAATTAACATGCGGAGTACAATATACAACAAGAAGACCATAAAGCAACAGCAATTAAAATGCAATACACAGCATAGAGATTGATAGAACACACAATATGCTAGTTAACACAGCAGGGTTAGCACCAACTTACTTCTTTAGAAGGAACATATACGTAAGGAATTTCGGCTTCTTCACATAAAATTGGAACATGAGTAATGACGTCAATGGGTGATATATTTCCAGCAATTATGCAAATTCTGCATCCACCCAATTAAAATTGTTAGAATATGAGAAAGGTGATTAACTAGCAAAAGCAAAGTGAAAAAGAAAAAGAAAAAAAAAAAAAAAAAAAAACACATCACATCCAAATGAGGTCCAAACCATGAATAGAAAAATAAGACTTCTGATACCATAACAAGCATTCCTCAATTCAAAATCTAAACTTCTTATTCACAACAAACAGTATATATGATCAACCCAAACCCTCTTTACTTGTTCACTATAATACCCCAATTACAAATAGTTCATCCATCTTCAGAAGTAATATATGTATAGCACTACACAGTAAAACCATCATTTTGATGAATAATTAATTTGATACACCACCAAATTCCAGAAACCAGCAAAACCACAATACATGAGGGAGAAAACCAAGTTCCATCCCAATGCCCAACAGCATGATTCTCCGAGTTTGAAAAGTAGCACACCTACATATCCTCGTCATCACAAAACAACATGGCCTCGATTCTCACCCTCGTTCAACAAAACATAATCCTACTGGCAATCCTAAAAAATTGAACCCGACACACGCCAATACATGACACATAATCATAATTCTATAATCCAACCTTTCACAGTAGCACCACAGCACAAAAGACCATTAAATCAACACCCTAATCAAACATATACTGCTAAAGTTTCCGCCGAAACCGGCAAAGCAACATTCTCAAGCAAAGTAAACTAATCCCCACACACTAATCTTATTTATTTTAATTTTTTAAGTGTGAATTTTTCATAAAATGCTCTGCTTCAACCATATATACACCCAATTCAAATCAAATTTAAACAAAAAATAAATAATATGAAATACCACCACTAATTCAATTTTTACAAATAAAAAAAACCAAAAAATAAAACAAAATAAAACATATATACCCCTTATTGCCACGTCTGATACTCTTTACAACTTCCTTTACCCCTCTCTTTAAACATTTATTCTCAGCAGCTGCAAAACATCATCAAACCAAAAACATTAAGAAAACATAACTAAAAAAAATTAAAACTTTAAATTTTTTAAAAACAAATAAAAAAAGTAATTCTTAAAAAAACTAGAAAATACTGAATTAAAGAAATAACCTCTTCGAATAAGCTTATAAGTGTGTTTGCAAAGCTTTTTGCCAGCAAGAGGTTTAGCAATGGGAGCAAGAGCAATAGCCTTCTTCTTCTCTTTGTGCGCGGATTTCTCTGTTTCACTGTCGCTTCCCATTTTTTCTTCGCTTTTTTCTTCGCCTTTTTTTTTTTTTTTTTTTTTTTTGTTTTAAAAACACACAGCACAAAAGCCATTAAATCAACACCCTAATCAAACATATACTGCTAAAGTTTCCGCCGAAACCGGCAAAGCAACATTCTCAAGCAAAGTAACTAATCCCCACACACTAATCTTATTTATTTTAATTTTTTAAGTGTGAATTTTCATAAAATGCTCTGCTTCAAACATATATACACCCAATTCAAATCATTTAAACAAAAAAAAAATAATATGAAATACCACCACTAATTCAATTTTTACAAATAAAAAAAACCAAAAATAAAACAAAATAAAACATATATACCCCTTATTGCCACGTTGATACTCTTTACAACTTCCTTTACCCCTCTCTTTAAACATTTATTCTCAGCAGCTGCAAAACATCATAAACCAAAAACATTAAGAAAACATAACTAAAAAAATTAAAACTTTAAATTTTTAAAAACAAATAAAAAAAGTAATTCTTAAAAAAACTAGAAAATACTGAATTAAGAAATAACCTCTTCGAATAAGCTTATAAGTGTGGTTGCAAAGCTTTTTGCCAGCAAGAGGTTTAGCAATGGGAGCAAGAGCAATAGCCTTTTCTTCTCTTTGTGCGCGGATTTCTCTGTTTCACTGTCGCTTCCCATTTTTTCTTCGCTTTTTCTTCGC
>PYUH01000053.1:347850-363048 GCA_016808085.1 Suaeda aralocaspica
GTTGACGACAAAATTAGGGTTATGCGATTGGGAGAAAAGAGGTGGGAAGAAAGGGTTTAAGGATGAAGACTTGGTTTTATGTTGTGGTTTACGTCGTGGGCTTAGCCATTGAGATAATTTGGACTAGGCTTGTTTACCGCCCATGACTTTGTTTATTCTTCTTTTCCAGTACGGTATTTTTATATTTGCCAGCCACCTAGATATCTTATACGATTTAGGTTCATATCCTGGGTTAGCGGTACTAAGTTCCTTGACTTAACGTCTTGGTTGGTAGGCATGTCTTGTATATTACTTTCTCTACATTTTTCCTCTACACTTTCTGAAATTTACTATAATTAATATACTATAATTAAAAAACCATCCTATAATATCTTGTTACTCCCTTAATAGCTTCTAACACCACAGTATTTATCGCCCACGTGAAAGGCTAAAGGCTTCATCCACAGCTCCGTACAGGGCATCTTTTATAACACCAAAACACATTTACCCCACCCTTTCACAGCTCACCGCCATTCTCCCACACCCATCTCCCCCCCACCGCCACCCCACGTCACAACAAGGACGCAAACCCTCCACCCCATTCTTTATTACCACTTTGAAATGTTTCCCAGCCTTCCAAACCCCACACTAACTTAAACTCATTAAAACAGTCCATATAAACACAATCACTAACTGACAAGTCCACATAACTAAGAAATACCATGCAAGCGCTGACACTCCCAACTCGCATAATTGCACTTGCCCACTGTACTGTAGGCGTAGCTTTTCTCTTTTCTAGACAATTTCGCCCCCATCGTGGGGTACTCGGGCCAAGTCAAAGACAGCCATGCACACAAAACTCACATAGCGAGCCGAGTACCTAATTTATAGACCCCATTGCCATGTATATTAATAAAAGAAAGTTACACGCATCGCCTTCTCAACATCTCTCATACCTGGCACCTCTTATCTCACTGTAGTAATTTTTATTTACACTTGGTTTCGCATCGAGCGGGTTTCCTTTCCTTTAATTGCCTATGGGCACCAACTTGGAGGCACTCCCCCAGTATTACCTATGTCACACCTATAGTGACAGCGCCATTTAAAATTAAAAGAGTCAACGTCTTGTACCCCATAAGAATGTCCATGACTCACCCTCCACTCCCTCAGTTGTTTCTCATCGGGTTATCTCCAGTTCCAGAAGTGTTTGGTGCGTATCTCTTTCCCTGTCGTGCAACGCGTTTCACCATATTTTATGCTCACACCTCCCCCCCACATAGCAGCATGAATAGCCTCCCCGAGCCCCCTTTTTTTTTTTTTTTTTTTTTGTTGACGACAAAATTAGGGTTTATGCGATTGGGAAGAAAGAAGGTGGGAAGAAAGGGTTTAAGGATGAAGACTTGAGTTTTATGTTGTGGTTTACGAAGTTGGGCTTAGCATTGAGATAATTTTGGACTAGGCTTTGTTACCAGCCCATGACTTTGTTTTATTACTTTTTCCAGTACGGTAATTTTTATATTTGCAAAGCCACATAGATATCTTATACGAGTAGGGTATCAATTTGGGTTAGCGGTATAAGTTTGACTTAACGTTATTGGGTTTGTGTAATATCTTGTAATATCTTAACTTTTCTCCTCTACATTTTCCGAAAATATAATATAATATAATATAATATAATAAAAACAATAATAAATATACTTGTTACTTAACTAGATATAACCAAAGTATTACCGCCACCGTGATAACGGCTAAGGCTTTATCAAAGTATTACAGCGGAATCTTTTATAAAACCAAAACCAAATTAAAACTCAAAGCAATTTCAAAACAATCTCAAAAGCAAACCAAGTCAAAACCAAGAAGAAAACCAAATTAAATCTTTATTACACTTCGAAACCGTCTTAACAGCCCTTCAAAACCAAATAACTTTAAACTTCATATACAAAAGTCAATATCAAACAATAAATAACTGACAAGTCCACATAACTAAGAAAATTACAATGCAAGCGCTGACACTCCAACCTAGCATAATTGACTATGCCCACCTGTACTTGTAGGCTGTAGCTTTCTCTTATTCTAGACAATTATTCGCCATCAAGTGGGTAATCGCAGGGCCAAGTCAAAGACAAGCCATGCACACAAATACACGCAATAAGCAGAGCCGAGTACATAAATATTATAGACCATGCAAAACATGATTAATATTAAAATAAAAGAAAAGTATAACACGCATACTTCTCAACATCTCCTCATACATGTGCATATACTCTACTCATGTAGATAAATTATTATATTTAAACTTTGGATTTCGCATCGAGCGGGTTTCCTTTCCTTTAAAATTGCCCTATTGGGCACCAACTTGGGAGCAACTCCAAAAAAGTATTACCTATGTCACATATAGTGACAGCGCATTTAAAAATATAAAAGAGTACAACGTCTTGTACCCCAATTAGATGTTACAATGAACACCCATAACTCCTCTCATTGTTCATATTCAAGGTATATACGTTCCAAGAGTTTTGGTGCGAATCCTATTTCACTTTACGTGATTAACCGGTTTCACAATATTATGACTCACAACAACAACACATAGAAGCATGAATAGAATCAAGCGAAACCATATTAATTAGGTTGGATTTAAAGTGATTCTAAAATAATCTTGTGTGTCATTTAACTAAACTAAACTTCCTTTACCACACATTAACTGTGAGTGGCTAACTATTTATCTTTCTTGACCGCACTGTGTGTGGCTATATAAATATTTGCTCACTAAATTTCTATTAAACATGTGAATAAAAATTCACTAACTACTTTTCTTATTGATTAAGTAACTAATCAACTTAACTAATTTTCCTTTCTTTTTTATTAACTATTGGCCAACTTTAGAAATAACTTTAACATTCCAATTACTCATGATATAATTAGCAATATTATAAATGAGGAATGTCAAAACAACATAAGGTTCATACTTTTCAACTTTCATGCAAGCATACTTCTCACGGAAGTCAACCAACCAAGCAACAACTTTGGTTTATTCAATTTTGGACCCAACTTTATAACTTATTTTCCAAATTTGGACCAACGAACCGGTAACCTGTTGAATTGGTTAAAAAATTTTCATTTTTTTCTTTTTGCTAGATTATTGAGTATTGACTTTGGTAATGTCATTTTTATTGACTTCTTCTTTTTGGTGTTCTTTTGCTATTTTTTATCAACCAATATCCTATCCTACTCTTCTTGTTCACTCATGGCCATTGGAGCTCCTTTATCCTCTTCTAATATGGCATGGGGAATGTTATTCCTAGAAACCGCAAAATCCCATTAACCTCCACCGCCTCCACCATTGTAACCGCCTTCACAACGATCGCCACCTCCGTAGCCACCACTGCCTCCTCCGTTTTTTTCACCGTCACAACGACCTCTGCCTCCGTAAACCGCCTTCAATTGCAGAGTCAAGCTCTTCGATCTTTTTATTCCAAAGGTGACGAATCCAAAATCCAAAATCCAAATCCTCTAGATCTACAGTTTCTCTGTCATTTTACTCTTCAAATCCTCTCTCTTTTTTTTCCTGACTTTGTTGAATGTTTTGTTTAATTGTTTTTGAAAGAGTTTAATTTATGTATTTAATTTGGTTATTTGTTAATTATTAGATCCTTATTTTACAAATTGATTTGATTTGATTTTAATGTGTTATGATTTGCGAGGAAGAAGAAGATTATTGAATGACAAAGATGAATGAACGTGCTAGTGGTGGTTTAGGTGTGGTTCTTTTAATTGAACTATAGTCATTCCCCATACCTCTCTTGTTATTGGCTTCCTTGCTCCCAATATTTTTTTTGTTATAATTTTTGAGATGAGCTCATGAAGAGTAGTGATGATGATGAGCAGTAGCGGATGAACTGATGAAGAAGAAGATGAGATGATGATGATGGAATGGATTAACGGGGTGATTATATATTTTACCTGATTTTATAGGTGATTTAGGAAGGTCTAAAAATGGAAAATAGAGTACAAAGTTGGCTCTAAATTTGAATAAATCAAAGTTGAGTCTTTGAATAAATTATCGTTAAAAGTTGGGATTATTTTCATGAATTTTTCCTAAAAATAATTGTAACTAATTATGTCACATGCTACTTTTTTTTATTTGGCATAAACATGTGTTACTAAAACTTTACAACTTTATTTATTTACTCAAAACTCATTAAAACGTCACCGAAACTTCATAATTCAAGCATAAAACTGTTTTACAATCTAATACCATCATTTTACATCTAATCTATGCTTTAAAATAATTTTTCATGAAGTAAAATATTTTCATAATATTTTTACTCTTAGTTTTCATAGCTTTAAAATTTGACAACAATATTAAACAACTTTAAAACCCTTAAAAACAAATCTAAACTTCATAAAATCATCACAAATTCATACTACAACGATTTATGATCATATATAATACAAAAGTTTAGATCATTTAAAACGATAAAACTACAAATTCCATGATTTCATAAACCCTAATTTAAAATTTCATTAATATCTTTATAAATTTATACTATAAACGTAATCATAACTTTATAAAACATGATCTTAATCATAAAAACATAATTAAACATAATTATAAACATAATTTTATACAAAATTGAATTAAAAAGAAAAGAGGAAAAAAGTTTTTTTTAAATGAAGTTCGAAATATACCAACAAAGGGGAGGAGGAGAAGGTGGCCGGCAGTGGTGGCTGCCGGCGAGCAGGGCGGCGCGCGACGAGGCTCCAAGATACAGAATGAAGTGATGTGAAGAGGTTATTGGATACAAATTAAGGTGCGAAGGGGAAGGGTGAGTGGAGGAGCAGCGACGAACAGGCCCGGAGGAATTGAAGCAACGAAGATTTTATTTAATTATTTTTTTTAAATTTTTAAAAAATCCTAAATCACTAAATTGCAAAATAAATATGAAATTTCTGGTTTTAAGGGGAATTTATAAGCGCAATGTAGGTTTTGGTGCAATTACATAAATACCGTTAATGCTTGAAATTACTTTTGTTCCCTTGTTTTAAAACAATTTAGGAAACCTTAGAAATTCTATTTTTAGAAACTTATTAAAATATTTAATTAAACTCAAAGTGACATAAAATATAATTTATAAACTTTAGAAAACATAAAACAATTATTTCAAGTAACAATTATTTTTAATTTTCTTTCTTTAATATATTTATTGAACTTAAATTTTAAATAATAATACTAAAGATATAAACATAAAATACGAAATTAACATCTTAAAATACATGAAAATATGAGGTATCACAATCTATCTCCCTTAACAGAAGCTTCGTTTCGTAACTTTATGTAAATTATTGGATGGAACTTGTATAGAGACTACGTTTACTTTAAAACTTTTCATTTTTATCTTAGGTTGTTGTAGACTTTAGACATTTGACTCAACCTTTCCTTGACAACGTTTAGTAAGCAGACATACAACTTTCATAAAACTTTACTAAAATATGTAAAAACTTGCAAAATTAGGGTAAAATGCGCGAAATTATATCGCACTCTACCCCCCTTAAGAATCAAGTTACGTCCCCGTAACTCTACTAACCTGAAATAACACTGGATACTTTTCTCTCATCATATCCTCAACTTCCCTTGTTGCTCCTTCGGTTTCTTGGTTAGACCACAACTATAACACCCTCGAATTTCCTAACTTTCCTCCTCAGATTTTCCGAAAATATAATATAAACATAATAGAAAACGATAATAAATAATCATAAATATAATCCCTACTTAACTAGGAAAAACCAAGTATTACTGCAACTGTGATAACGGCTAAGACTTTTGTCAAAGTACTACAGTGGAAGTTTTAAAAACCAAAACAAAATTAAATCTCAAAATGAAACTTGAAATAATCTAAAATACAAAACAAAGTCAAAACCAAAAGAAAACCAAAATAAATCGCCAAGATACCGAAGATACATAATGAAGTGATGTGAAGAGGTTATTGGATACAAATTATGGTTCGAAGGGGAAGGGTGAGTGGAGGAGCAGCGACGAACGGGCCCGGAGGAATTGAAGCAGCGAAGATTTTTTTTTAATTTTTTTTTTTAGTTTTTTTAAAATCCTAAATCACTAAATTGCAAATATGAAATTTCTGGTTTTAAGGGGTATTTATAGGCCCAAAGTAGGTTTTGGTGCAATCACATAAATACCCTTAATGCTTGAAATTACTTTTGTTCCCTTGTTTTAAAACAATTTAGGAAACCTTAGAAATTCTATTTTTAGAAACTTATTAAAATATTTAATTAAACTCAAAGTGACATAAAATATAATTTATAAACTTTAGAAAACATAAAATAATTATTTCAAGTAACAATTAATTTTAATTTTCTTTCTTTAATATATTTATTGAACTTAAATTTTAAATAATAATACTAAAAATATACACATAAAATACGAAATTAACATCTTAAAATACATGAAAATATGGGGTATTACAGTCTACCCCCTTTAACAGAAGCTTCGCTTCGAAACTTTATGCTAATTATTGTATGTAACTTGTATAGAGACTACGTTTACTTTAAAACTTTTCATTTTTATCTTAGGTTATTGTAGACTTTAGACATTTGACTCAACCTTTCCTTGACAACGTTTAGTAAGCATACATACAACTTTCATAAAACTTTACTAAAATACGTAAAAAAAACTTGCAAAATTAGGGTAAAATGCGCGAAATTATATCGCACTCTACCCCCCTTAAGAATCAAGTTACGTCCCCGTAACTCTACTAACCTGAAATAACACTGGATACTTTTCTCTCATCATATCCTCAACTTCCCCTGTTGCTGCTTCGGTTTCTGGTTTAGATTACAACTATAACACCCTCGAATTTCCTAACTTTCCTCCTTAGGTTTTCCGAAAATATAATATAAGCATAATAGAAAACGATAATAAATAATCATAAATATAATCCCTACTTAACTAGGAAAAACCAAGTATTACTGCAACCGTGATAACGGTTAAGACTTTTACCAAAGTACTACAGCGGAAGTTTTAAAAACCAAAACAAAATTAAATCTCAAAATGAAACTTGAAATAATCTAAAAAACAAAACAAAGTCAAAACCAAAAGAAAACCAAAATAAATCTTTATTACACTTCGGAACCGTCTTAACGGCCCTTCAAAAACCAAATAAACTTTAAACTTTGGAAATAAAAGTCAACGTTAAATAATAGATAACTAACAAGTCCATAAAGCAATAAAACTAAGAAAACTACGATGCAAGCGCTCATACTCCAACCCAGCATGATTGACCATGCCCATTGTACCTGTAGCTTTCTCTTATTCTAAACAACTACTCGCCATCAAGTGGGTCATCATAGGGCCAAGTCAAAGAAAATCCATGCTCACAAACACAAACAATCAACAAAGATGAGTACATAAATACTATAGACCATGCAAAACATGATTAATATTAAAATAAAAGAAAAGTATAACACACATACTTTATACTGTTGACATCTCTTCATACATGTGCATATACTCTAATCATGTAAATTAATTATTATATTTAAACTTTGGATTTCGCATCAAACAAGTTTCCTTTCCTTTAATATCGCCTTATTGGGCATCAACTTGGGAGCAATTCAACTTTGATATACATGTATTATGTTGTATTTTCCCCTCATTTTTGGTTTATTCTTGGGCTAAATAGTTAAGATTGTGGCTTTGTTTTGATTAAATATCGTCTTTCGATGTTAAGTTATGTTTTGAAACGGTTTTAGCTTCTTTAGTAGATTTTAAGAGCTTTTTACGGTTATTTTATGATTCCTTGGTTAGTACGCGCAGTTTTCGATTTGTTTTATTTGTTACAGGAGCATAATAGGGAGTTATGAAGTTATTAGAAGCTAAAAGAGTCAAAATATACTTTCCTCGGGATGCGTGCTAAGTTACGAGAAGCTACGAATGAGATTTGAAGAGATCGAGCGAAGAAATAAGAAAGATCGTCAAAGTTTAGTTGCATGCATATCATGCAGGTGCAACCCTTTATACCTTATTCTTCTATGCGCCCGCAGAATAGATCAAAAGCATCAGAAGTCACTCAATACTCACCATGTGGGCACAGGGAACAAATGGTTTTTGTTCTATGCGGGCGCATGTGCTACGGTTTTTTAACCACTCGACTTTTCTTCGCGGAATTAACTTGTGGGTTTATTTATTAAAACCTTAATCCTATAAATACCCTATGTGTATAGAGCACGACCCTAACTAGCTTTTAGAGCATAATATTAGATTAGAATCCTAAAACAACTTCTCTCTCTAGAATTTTAGAAGACATTAATTTGTTCTTGACGATTCAGTTTCAATTAATGCAATTCAATCAATCTTTTGGTAATTTCTTTCCTTTTGCTTTTCAATTCTCTTTAGTTCATGAATCCCTTTAATTTTTTAGTTTTTAGTTTAGTTTAATAGTTTTGTTAATTTAGTTCTATTAGTAATTAATATAGTTTTAATTCTATTTTTAATTAATTTATGTTCATGGCTTTGTTATTTAATTTTGTTTTTGTTTTAGTTCCTTTAATTATGAGTGAGTAGTCTTTTTCTCTAGGGCTAGGGGATCTATGATCATGTTGTGAATTTATTTTATGTTCATTAATTAATTCTTGGGTTATTAGTTGAATTCCTGCTATTGATTTCTATTGATTGCAATCGAATTGTGGCCATATTTAGTTGTGAGTTAGGTAATTGTCGAAATCAAGGTCGAGAGGTAAGATTACCACAATTAGACCACTGAATAATAGGCAGAATGAATTTAGCGAGCGAGAGTCCGTAAAAGAGTTTTGAGGGAGTCTAAGTTCGAGAGAATTAGTGAGCCCTAGTTCAATGAATGTTAATGAATTGATTAATGAGCGTTTTATGAGTTTGTTGATTGATCATAGTGAACCAACCACCCTAGATGTTTATCATAAGAGTTTAATTCATTAATTTCCCGTTATTTCCTTAGTTTTAGTTATTGTTTTCTTAGTTTTAGTAGTTTTATTAGAACTTTTCACAAAGGCCCCTTACACAATTAGGATTTTTTAGAACTAATAGAGTTTAATAGCTTTCCTAAGGATTCGATCCCTACTTCCCTAGCTATATTAGTTAGATTTGTTCAGTATTTTTGAGAGGTGTGCGATAGCCTGCATCAAATTTTGGCGCCATTGCTGGGGAAGCAACTGTTTTATTCTACTAGTCGGGTTTAAATTATTGTTTTTTTCCATTTCTTTTTCTTTGTTTTTTTTTTCCTCCTTGTTTCCGGTTTTTTTCTTTTTTTTCTTTTTTTCTTTTTCTTTTTAATTTTCTTTTTCCTTTTTCATTTTTGCTATCCCCTTTCTTTTTTTCCTCTCTCTAAAAAATGATGGTACCCTTCCGTCTGCACCAATATGATCAAAAAATATTTTGGAGATATATGTATAGACTTGGGGATGCACTTGGCCCTTATCATTCATTTTTTTAATATGAAATGTGCATGATTATTTATGAAAGTTTGATTATTAATACAAAATTGGCGTTGGAAGCTATAAGTAATTATAAATTCATGAGAAATACCCCAGAAGAAGGGTGGAATTCAATTCAGGAGTTAGCTAGAGAAACCTATGAGGAGGAGATGGCATCATATGTTAAACTAGTTGTAGATTATTTTTTTAATTATACTCCCTATACTCAAAATCCCCCTTATTACTACTGTTATCGGTGTAACTCTCATGGCCACGATATTACTTGTTGTCCTAATCAAGAGTCTTATATGCATGTTAATACTCATCTTCATTAGTGTGACTTACATAATTCTCAATTTGAATCATCCTATAACAATGTGGAATATCTTAATAATTTAAGAGAAATTAAGCATGATGTTATGGAACTTGGTAAGAAATTAGAGAAAATAAGGGAGGAACAAAGATTAATTGAACAACAATCAGACCTTATTCGGTTGTCAATAAAGCAGCAAAAGATTAATGATTATGATATAGAAAATGATGATGATGATGGATTGAATCTCTAAAGGCTAAGCCACCAAAATTCTTGAATTTAAATTGATTAACTAGTCTTTGATTAAAGCCTAAGCATCCTCAAAGCCACTACTTAATCCATGCACAAGAGTCCAAAGGAGTTTCCACTAACTCTCAAATTTTCGGATATTTTGTTTTTAAGTAAACAAATAAAACTTTTATTCAATTCTCAAATCAGATTTTTACAACCTAATGTTGAGACTATTTATAAAAATAATCATCATCCAAAATCCTAACAAAAGAAACTAAAATTCTCGTGAAAAACACAAGAAAACACGCCCAAATCTAAGACTCAAGATAAGATTTGCCACATCATCATGCAACTTGTTCTTATCTTTACAACCATATCTAACTAACTCTATCTAACAGGATTTTATCCTAACAAACTTCCTAACAAACTAATAAACAAGATAATAAGCAAGTTACAACCAAAAATACACAAAAAATCTAAGAACCCAAATCTTCAAGAAATCGTTAAAAATCTCGCCCAAAGCTTGCTCCATTTTTGCGCAATTTTTAAGATTTGCTTCAAATCTTCAAGAAACCTTTCAAGATTCATTCTTTTAATCAAGAAATCTTCAAGAAGTCATTTCCCATGTCTTTAAGGCTGTAAATGATGATCAAGACTCCACAAGATATAAAAGACTCAATGCCTAAAATGAGAAAAACCCTATCAAATGAAGTTATTATTATTATTATTATTATTATTATTATTATTATTATTATTATTATTATTATTATTATTATTATTATTATTATTATTATTATTATTATTATTATTCATTCATTGATTCATTCATTCATTCCTGCGATTTTGGAAATCATGAACACTTACATTTTGGGTTCTTACCACAAAAGTACAACGACTATTGATTTTACTATATAAGTAGTTGCCATGTTAATTTAATAGTAACTATTATCAGTTAATCAGTAAAATGACTTATTAAAACAGGAATAAACTAATATGACGAGTACATTCATTTTTGGTTTAGACAATTTAATTAATAGCAACAAATATCTTTTTTTATTAAGATAATCATTAATAAACAAAATTTTTTGTAACTGGGATTAGTTATTTGTAGTGGGGGTTGCTTTTGAGAGGACAAAACATGCGGAATAATAAGATACATCATATCGGCAACAGTAATCACGACTTACACTCGAAATTGACTTATGATATTAACCAGTCGAAGCCAGCGACTTACAAATCTTGTGTGCATACCTACTTTGTACACAATTGTGTTGTAAGCAATTGATCTCGACTATACTTGCATCATAAGCACAATTGTGTTGAAAGTGAACTCGAAAAACTGAGACAAATCAGAAACAGTCTCCTCCACAGATCGGGGAAGAAAAATTCGGCGTCTGCTACGTCTCAACCGCTTCAAAAATACTTGCTCGGGCTCAGGGAAAATGAAAATGTCAGGCTCGTGGTCGTTTTGCATAAACCTATGAACCTGCACACAATGAAAACTCCGAGCAAATATAAGAAACTGTCTCAAAGAACCAAAAAGTTCTTTGAGACTAAGGAAAATAAAAAGAAAACAGTATAAACCCGACTAACAGAATTAAAAATTGCCACCCCGGCAACGACGCCAAAATTTGATGAGGCTATCGCACACCTATTAAAAGTAAACCAAACCACTCTAACTAATATAGCTAGGGAAGTAGGGATCGAATCCACAGGGAAGCAATTAAACCTACTAGTTCTAAAAAGTTTAGACTGTGTAAAGGGCCTTTGAATGTTGAATTAAGACTAAAAAGTTAACTAAAACAAGAACTAAGTTGATTAAGGGAATGAATTTATGACTAAGTCTAGGACATCGATTCACCATAGATTAACAAAAGAATTGCACACAATTAATTAATTAGATTATCAATTTCCTTGAATTAAGGTCCACTAATTCTCTCGAATCTAGTCCCCTTCAAAACTCCTCTAATGGCTCTCGCTCACTTAGACTCGTTTTGCCTATTGTCCTTATGATCTAATTGTGGTAATCTTACCTCTCGGCATCGATTTCAACAATATCAAACTAACAACTAAACCTGGCCAGTATTTAATTGAAAGCAATAAAAGTTGACAACAGGAATTCAAGTACATCAATAACCAACTAACAATTATGAACAAGCATCAAAATCAATCCATGGATCCCCTAGTCCTAGAAAGGGAACTACTCACGCATAATAGAAACTAAAGGAACCAATTTAATCATAAGAACTGGAACTGAAAACATGACTACAGCAATTAAACTAATTAACAAGAACAAAAATAACTCAAAAGCAAGAACTAAAACAAAAACAAGATATAAAATTAAAATACTACTAACAATTAAAACTAAGGAAAATAATTAAACTAATAAAAACAGGAGAAGAAATAAAGAAGAATCTGAAATTACGATTGTATTGAATGAATGATTGAGTTTTGACAAAAGTAAGCTCGAGAGAGAAATTGAATGAAAAATCCTAAGGAGAGAAGATAATCTCTAATCTAGTCTCTAATGTGTTAAAAAGACCTAACACAAGCACTATTTATATAAAAAGTACAATGCTCGAGTCAAAAGGAGTGAAAAACGGGCTCCGGACAAACCGCCCGACCAATCGGGCAAAATCCGCCCGATCGGGCTCACAAAGCGAGTGATTTTGGCCTTGGAAGCAATCCGCCCGACTGCCCAGGCGAAATCCGCACGATTGGGCGCGATCAGTGTTTTTGCCCCTATCTTCTTGAAAAATGCTAAGTAAATTCCGCCCGACCGCCCGGGCGAAATCCGCCCGACTGCCCGGGCGAAATGACTTTCTCGCCTAAATCAAGTCAGCTCGTCTTGTGTTACTCCAGGCTTCATCATAGCTTCCTGATTACTTCAATTTTAACCCATGGCTTCTAGTATCTAGTTGTAACTCATATGATTGCCTCGGAATCAATACAAAAACACCGAAATCCTACAAAAAGTCACTAACAAGCACAAACAACTCCATACAACCAAATGTTAGCCAAAATAGCTCCGAAGAGCATAGGTTAGAGTCAAAATAAACTAAAAAAGGGGGTAAAATATAAGAATAAAATACACTTATCAGTATTCAAAAAATTATACATCTATACAAATGTTGCATTAAATTATTGGAATTGAGGGTAAAAACAAAAATTAAATATTTTATTAATAACTAAAGAAATACATATGATAACTCCATTTATTCATTGGTCGAGAAAATAAACACAAATCATAGAACACTAGTATATGTACAACAAATAGTAAAAATGACATTATCTCGGGTTGGTTTTAATACATAGCAGTCACATAATATGTTTAACTAGTAATAGAAACAAATACATAGTGGAAACACATATGAATGTAAGAATTAAATTACACATACTTATAAAGAGTAACATTGACATTATGGGTTGGTTATATTATTAAATAGTAACATTATATAATTTTTTAGTAATGGAAAACAATTAATTAGTTTAAACACATACCTCGTAAAACAGTATATATACATATAAAATCAAATATATGACACGATTGATATTCCCGTCCCAATGGTTGTGCATACTGCATCTACATTCCCTCATTGACCATCGACCCTTGTTCGAAACCCACTGCACACATGGTACATTACATTATTTATCTTGTGGGAAGGGAAAGTTTTTTTTTAAACCTTTATTATTAATATTATTAATAAAGGTTTACTAGTGCATTAAGAATTTATTATTTTTATTTAGCTACTTTCATGTTCATATAAATAAAGATTTGCTGTAATTATAAATGTTTTTATTATATTATTGGGTATTTTTTTTTAATATATACATTGTTATCATTCTATATATAATAATAATAACAATCATGTTGAACATAACAATAACAACAACAACAATAATAATAATAATAATATTGTAGTAAGCCCCTATAATGGATCTCCACTATACTCGCATCATAATATTTGCTAACCATAAAACGAAGGAAATATGACTGTGCAAAATTAAATTACACATACTAATACAAATGTTTAACAAAGAGTAACATTAACATTATCATGGGTTGTTTATATTATTAAATAGTAACATTATATGAATGCTTAATAATGGAGAGCAATTAATTAGTTTAAACACATACAACGCAAAATAGTATATATACATATAAAATCAAATATATGACACGGTTGATATTCTCGTCTCAATGGCTACGCATATTGCATCTACATTCCCTCATTGACCATTAAACCTTGTTCGAAACCTACTTCACGCATGCAACTGGGGTTTTTTTTTTTTTTTTTTGTATTTTACATTTATTCTATGGTAAGGGAAAGTTTTTTTTTTTTTCCTTTTTTAACCCGTATTATTAATGTGGAAAGTATTGATTTTTTATAGTCAACTATCAACGAATATTGATACGAAACAAAGTGATAATTTCGAAGGTTTGATAATGGCTTCTAAGATTGATGCAAGTATGGGGAAAATAATGGCTTATGGAGATTCAAGGCTTTTGGGATCTTCAAAGACATCATCATGGGTGTGTATGGTGACACACGAAAATACTTGATCATTGAAGCAAAGGAAAAAATGGTGGAATTAGGGGAATAAGATGGTTTTACCTATGAGTTTTTCCCACTTCACTTAATAGGGTTTTCTCATTTTTAGGCATTGAGTCTTTTATTTCTTGAAGTGTCTTAATCATTATTTACAGCCTTATACACATAGATAATAACTTCTTGCAGGTTTCTTGATTAAAAGATTTAATCTTGAAAGGATTCTTGAAGACTTGAAGAAAAACACAAAAATTGCACAAAATGGGACGATCTCATGTGGCGTCAATTTTGACGATTTTGTGATGAGTTGGGTAGATCATATTTTTGTGTAATTCTGGTTGTAATTTGTTAATTATCTTGATTAGCATGGTAAGAATAAGTTTGTTAGGATATTTTTTGTTTAGATATGGTTTGTTAGGATTTGTTAGCAAGTTGCATGACATGCAATAATGATATGGCATTCTTATCTTGTGAGTCATGGATGAGTCACTAGATTAGGGCGATTTTTACCTATGTTGTGCGTGTATTTTTAGCTTAGTTTTGTTAGGATTTTGTTGATGATTATACCTATAAATAATCTCAACATTAGTTTGTAAAAATTCAGATTAGTGAATTTAATAAACATTGTTGTTTAAGTTTTCTTTGTTTTCTACAAAACAAAAAAAA
>PYUH01000053.1:369894-439415 GCA_016808085.1 Suaeda aralocaspica
GGGGGGGGGGGGAGTCATATGGAAACAGTGATCTATGACTTCTAATTGGAGTACAAGACGTTGTACTCTTTTATATTATAAATGCGCTGGATAGCCGTCACCTCGTGTGACATAGGTAATACCTTCTTGGAGTTGCTCCCAAGTTGGTGTCCAATAGGGCGATTTTAAAGGAAAGGAAACCCGTTCGATGCTGAATCCAAAAGTTAAATATAATAATAATCTTATTGAGTCCATGTACAGGTAAGAAGGGTGTCAAAGGTAGGTTGAGTGCATGTTTTATTTCATAATGTTATTGCATAGTCTTTAGTAGTTATGTACTCAGCTTTGCTGACTATTTGCTTTGTGTGCATGGCTTTGTTTATGACTTAGCCCTACAATGACCCAGTTGTGGTGAGTAGTTGTCTAGTAAAAGGAAAGCTGTAGGTACAAGTGGGCATGAGTCATTTCATGATGGAATGGAGTGAGAGCGCTTGATGTTGTTGTAGTTTTACTTTATTTCAATTGCTTGCAGAGACTAACGTGTAATTGATTATTTGGGATTTTGAAAGACTTCTGATTAGTAAATTTTGGTTTTGGTTTTTAAAGGGCCATTAATATGGTTCCGAAGTGTAACAAATTTAAAGTTGATTTTATTTTAAAGTTGTTTGAAGTTTAGTTTTAAATTGATTTGGTTTTTAAGACTTCCGCTGTAGTACTTTGATAAATGCCTTAGTCGTTATCACGGTGGCTGTAATACTTTGGTTTTTCCATATATAGTAGTTTAATAAATTTAATATCTACTAGTTTAACATGTTTTCCGGAAAAATAGGAAGTAGGAAGTTAGGGAAAATCCAGGGTGTTACAATTCCAATTAGTGTTCTGCGAAAAGCAGAAAAGTTATATGCATATAGTACACTATACAACTTTTGTGTGTATGTGTGACAGATAAGACAGCGATGGAAGTCGAATGATACAACATACAAACCTACTCGCTTATGTGAAATACCATTTAAAAAATTGAAGTTCACCAAGTAACTTACTCTTTCAAGAAACACATCATCGGCGGCCGCAACAAGTTCTACAGAATCTCCTAAATCATTAGGATGGGGCTTTCCATAAACTACTTTAAGACACTGAAATATAAAACAAACATGAGTGTTATAAAAATCACCACAACCACGAAAACGCACCCTTGCAAAATTTAGCCATAACACCACAGTACTAACCCGTAGATGCCCATAATCACAGTGACGTGGTTTATTTTTCGGAAGATCATCATATTTGGCTAGGTTAATAGCATCATTACTCCATGCTCTAATATGAGGAAAGACATTCCATCGTAGCCTAATAGAGCTGCAATCAACAAATGAATTACAACATTATTCAACTAACAACAAGCGTTTCAACCAACAACAAGCGTTTCAACATAATACAATATACTCAATCCTACCGACAAGCCTATCAACAACATTCACTTAAACAAATATCAACATCTAAATGTTATGTTTATTTTTAAATTCAGATCAACATAGTGGGTGCACATTGCTTTTCAACTATTTATATATGTACATATATGAGCAGGTGTATATTGCTACATATGGTCTCTTTTAGAAGCTTTTTTCTCTCACATTTTCACCTCTATAGCATAAGTAAACTCCAACTCTCCTCTTTATATTTTCATGTTGTCCTATAGTTTCATATGATACTTTACAGGTTGAACTAGTATAAGGCCCAAGTACCATTATATACTTTATTTTAAAAAAAGGTTGTTGTAGTTGCAGCAACATTGTAGAAGAATAAAAACTTGCAATAAAATTATTAAACACTCAGTGTGCTTACCAGTACATCACTTATTCAAGTTTTTTAAAAAAATTCAATACTTACCACCAGGGAAAAAAAGCATCTACCAGCTCCCTTCGCATAGCCATATTCATAAAACTTCTCCGCAAATAACTGGCCAGCATCCATCAAATGCTCCAACACAAATGAATACCAACCATGTTGCACCGTCTCAAAAACAAGTGGCAAGACTACAAACAACTTTGTCGCAAGCCGAGGACTGGTTGTAGGGGCCAACACTTCACCTAGTCTTGAACTCCAACTCGTCCTGTTTATCCTCTTCCGACCAAGATTCCCTGGCAAGATCTTCATACACCTTCGACATGGGCAAATACTTCTGATCTTTATCAGTCACTTTCCCGTATTTTCCTAACAAATCATTGACAACTTTCTGCCCATCAACACTTGCATCTTCAACCTTTCTCATAAGAACTTTCTTCTCCCCCATAGGAAGGCCAAGCACCATATTCACTTGATCAGGCTTCAATAAATATCGACGTTTTGCAGATATTACTAACAATTGTCGTATTGGATCAAGCCTCGTTAGCAACCAATAACAAAGACGCCTGTGTAATTTCCCCACCAAGAAAAGCAAACCTCCAAACCCCATCTCATTGACGCACTTCCTCTCAACATTACCAAATTTAGAAACCAAAGCACCTAAACTCTCCATACGACAACACATGTTCGGTTGCTTTGGCCCACAATTTTTATGAAAGGTCTTTAACACCTCACAATTCAGTTTGACACGCCCACCTACGGTTGAATCATCATCCTACACAATTGCATTCCTTTGTCAGAGACCACACACATGAAAAAAATTATCAAACCAACTTCAACAACACTATCCTTATATTACAAATAATGACACATACCAAATACTTGTCACGGTCTTTCACGCTTATTCTCCTCCTTCTATTACGTGTCTGCATTTATAACATAAAGTCATAAACAACATGAGAAACAACCAAACAGCCTGAAAATTCACCGTAAACTATCATGTTTCGGATAGAATATATGATACACACTTCATGAACTTAATAAAATAATACATACTAAATATAAAGACATAAAGTAAAGCTTACAAGGTTTGCCTTTTAACCTTGTTCCTTTGTAATTTACCTAGTAATTACTAGTATTCTCTACTTGTCTGAAAACTTTTAAATGTGGTCAGGTTGTTATTGGGTCTCAAGAACCGAAGGCTAATCATTCTATATGCCAAGTTATTGAAGTCATGAATGATATGGAGAAATATAGCAGGTTTATTTCTTGTTTGCAAATAAGTCCTATTATAAACTTATGGGCTCTTTCTTACAATAGCCATTTCTTTTACATTAATCAAGCTGCTCAAAGAAGTAATGGACGGGAGTAAAATTATTATTTTTGTCGAAACGAAAAGGATGCGACCAAGTTACAAGACAAATGAGAGTAGATGAATGGCCAGCTCTGGCAATCCTTGGTGATGAAAACCACTCTGAAAGGGACTGGGTTCTGCCATAGTTTAAAAGTGGCAGAAGTCCTGTAATGATTGCTACTGATGTTGCTGCACGTGGTCTTCGTAGGATGATTCGTGTTAGAAGTTTAAAGTCCTGTAATGTTGCCAACGTATTTCTATAAACAACAAAAGGAGGGGAAAAAACACTACCGTCCTAGGACTTGTAAATTAAAGAAGGATACTGAAGCATGCTTAGTAGAGATCCAAACAAGCCATAATAATACTGACGTAGAAGGTAAACTAAGAAACATCTAAGATGAAAATAAACAAAGTGACAAGCTCATAGATGCTTAAAAGTCAAATTATGAAGGTACACCATACAACACGGCACATAACAGAATATTATCAGCATAGGGTTTAGCATGAAATCAATATGCTCTAGCGTCCATGATATTTCCACTTGGACTATATGATGACTACTCTAGACACGGCACAAAACATAATATTATCACCATAAGGTTTTGGCAACACTTGGACTATATGATTACAGAGGCAAATTGTAATACGGGTATTGGCATTTTATCATTATCAAAAAAAATATGTTTGTGATAAAAGAGATCAGACAAGTATACACCATATCTTTATTGCTTGTACATGAATAGCAATATTACACTTTTCTGCCTTGAGTGTTCACAAACTCACATAGAGATAATAATGTGGTGCCAAAAATAAAGAAGTAAGCAACGATCACTGGGGGATCAACCTGATCAAAAACGGTAATAAGGGGTAGCATCAATACGGAACCATTATTCACTGAAATTATAAACCACCAAACACAAGTTTCTCCAAAAGAGAGAAGACAGTGAAACTTAGATGAGCATTGCAGCCCAAGTACTTTACTCGGACAACACTTTACCATTATCCGGCGAAAAATCCCCAACAAAACTTCATAAACTCTTAAAACTTTGACACACCAATCCTTAGTTACTTGAATTGGACCTCTTATCTAAAATAATACAGATAACTCAAGCAATCCATGATTGACACTCATTTCCTCCATCAGTCACTTCAATCTATCCACAAAACCTTCAAACATAAACCGATATGATAGGAAAAACTCAATTATATCACAATTGATGCTCATTTCATTGATTCAAGCATATTAAGGCCTCCCATGTGAAGATTACCACATACTAAAGTAGTTAAACTGTCAAACTCACCAAAGGCATAATTGTGTAACATCATCAAATTCACCTAAGATCTTGCACTAGCATAACTTAAACACCGATCAATATTAATAATTTAAATTGCTTTTCAAATGAAGATAGCTTTGTCATCTACAGCATTGATCATTGAACAAGGCTACAACTTGATTAACCCAATTCCAAAATCTAACTCTATTCACTTCCGACACACAAGGAATTCAACTTGTACCCAAGAAAAGACAGGTTCATTTCAGATGTATCCATTGATCTCTCATATACAGCACTGCTACCCACTACAATTTCCATAAAGAGAGGTAAAAAAAATAAAAAAAAGTGTGACAAGAAAAAATAAAGGTAAAACATAGGAAGGTCATCAATCAAAGGAAAATCATAGGAAGATGGAATGTAACCGGATTGAAGTCTCAGCAACAGTATAACTCAGGCATTGATCGATTAACGTACAGCTAATCTAAGCAACAATTACATAAACTAACCTTCTTAATTGTTTCCACATGTTTTTCATTGTGAAAGTCCTCATCAATTCCCTCATACTCTTTTGCCTTATTCTAAACATATATGAAGATAACATTTAACATATAATAAACACAAGGATAGACAAACACAACAATTCAATAGTAAACAATACACATACCTTATGAAACTTCTTGCACTTCCCCCGTTCCGGTATTTTACTTTTGAATTTCCTGACCTATAAAACATACAAAAAATATCATTATGATCACCAACTTAGTTTAAAGACAAAGACAATAGCTATTGTTGGGCTAATCTCAATCACCAATTTTGAGAATTTGATTATCATCATGCTTAATTTTCACTAATGAGCTTTCTTGATTAGTAGAAAATCAAAATTTATTTACAAGAAGCCAAGAACACCCGCAACATGAAGATATGATGTGATACCACTTGTGTAAACAGCATAGCATAATGCCTCATCATTGTTATCTCTTATATAGAGTATAGACTGTTGTACTATGTGTCTAGGTTATTATGACATTATGTGAATATGAAGTCGGTGCAAGGATTTTATTGATGAATGTGAGGTTTGTGTTATGCTGTACAGGGCAACAAATATCATTATGATCACCAACTCAGTTTTAAGACAAATTCGTCATGTGACATGAAGAACAAAATTAAAAAAAAAAAAAAAAAAAAAAAAAAAAAAAAAAAAAAAAAANAAAAAAAAAAAAAAAAAAAAAAAAAAAAAAACATAAGCCATCAATAATCAAGTCACAGAACATATCATATCACTTCATACCAAATCATATAAAATCAATTTCACATTAACATAGCCTCAATTTCAAAAACCATAACATACATCGCCATTCAATTATTGTTAACCATAACTTAAAACTTATTCAAGTCACACACTTTCTCACCAAATAAATAATCAAGCCACTACCATGATAAAAATCAAGTCACGACCATAACTTAACAAAGTCATCACCATAACTTAACCTTCACAGAATTGCCAGAATCCCAATAGCATTATAAATGGACAATGAAATTAAAAAAAGGTTACTATAATTACGTATAAAAAGCAAGCTCAATATTTCTTGCTTTCCTATTTGATATATTCATTTCCTCTACTCTAAGATTTCACTCCGTACACATTGTAAAGGAAGAATAATGTCATCAATACAAACATCCTAGTCTTATGATCAGATTAAAGCAAAAACACCATAGAGTCATGTGATGACTTTTCATCAAATTATAGTGCATTATAATTTTTAATCAAAAGCTAGAATCATGGTTGATACTAATTTGATGAAAAGTCATCACAAGAAGGTATTAAAAGCTACATGCACCTTACACCTATTAAGTCCTAAGATGATAGTACATGTGGATAAATAATCTTGGCTCCAATGAAAATTTATAACTCATTTATAGTTAAGATTTTATCCATATTATAAGCAGATTAAGTTTGAAACAAAATTTATAACATGGTTGGCTCCGATGAAAACCTATATTCAAGTATTCACACGACTCATCCAATGCCTGCATAAACCCGACATGACTCGTTTGACAGCCCTAGTTAAGGCTTAAGGGAGTAATGGAGGAAGGATGTCTGTAGGTTTCAACTAAATCAATGACAGAAGCTCACTTTAAGAACATAAATGTTATTTGAATGTGAAAAAGAAATCCCAGATTAAGAGATAGATACCAGCTAAATAAACTGGACACAAAAGCATACCTTTTAATTCATCGAATCATAACCTTTATTTGTTGAATTAATTGAACAAGCTCAGGAAATTTTGCAAAAGATTAACCTTTTCAATCAGATTTTAGGAATAGTATAAACATATACATCAAGCATTCAACATATCTATATTAAGAGTACATGTCAACACTAGCTGTATACTATGCTTAAAGTTGATGATAATTTCACTCAAACGCTGCAAATGAGAAAAAAATATGCTGCGTAAAAATAATTAAAGATCAAAAGAAACCCAGAAGAAAAGGTTAAGTTTAAATCGTTATGTACACCAATCAAAGATGTCCTAATAATAACTTCAAACTTATTCAGCTGAAACGCTTATGCACCAAATAAATAATCAAGTCACGGCCATTATACTAATCAAGTCACAACCATAACTTAACCAAGTCATCACCATAACTTAACTAATGTAACTTAAGTTTCCTAAATTCATCTAAACTCCATTATTAACTTAATTTTGCACAAAATACAAAGCCTAACTTAAAAGACCATAACTCCATTATTACATTAGTAACATTAGTCACAAATCAAAACCATAAATAATCAAGTCACTGCCACAATTAGTCATATCACTGGATCCGATTAAAGAAACAATTACTTAACAATTCAATTTTACAAAAATAGAACCAACGATAAATCAAAGGTATAACATGCAATAAAACACTATTAAACACAATTAACCACTTTTACTACTTCAAAAATAGAAATTTTGTAACAAAACACTTTTACCCCCAAAATAAAGCTATGATTAACGAAAATGATGCGCATTTGATTCTCTTGGCAGAAAAAAGGGGATAACACTAACTCAGAGACATCTTCCGCGTGAAGTCAGACATCTTTAACTCATTTAAGTCACAATTCATCCCCTTTAAATCTAGAAAACTTGAATTGCTTGGTGCTAAAATTAAAACGATTCAACTCTTAACTAAACCCTAAAATTAGGCAAGTAAAATTACAAACTTATCATATCCAAATATGCATGCATGTATACCTAATTAGTCGATAACGGATTCGAATTTCAATTAAATAACCCAAATCAACAACATCAATTCATGATGATGAACATACCCAAAAACTACAATTGTACCAATTCAACTACAACAAACATAAATAAGGTTGATGATGATGAAATTGACAACACATACCTTATGAGTTACGAAATTTGCTCAAATTTTCTAAACACGCGCCAATTTAGTCGTACACCTCCATATTTTCGCACCAAAATGGATTGAGGAAGAAGAATAGTATATTTTTTTAGAGCTTAAAGAAGAATAGTATATCTTTTGAGAGCTTAAAGGGAGAGAAACCAAATGGAGAAAGAGGGTAAACTTTTACAAAAAGAGCGAGAAAGATGATAAAACAAATAATTTTTTAAATCAGAAATAATAAGAAAGAGGGAGGGTGAACTTTTACAGAAAGAGTGAGAAAGATGATAAAGAAGGTAAACTGACAGGTAAAAAGTGACTGAGCAATTTTTTTTTTTATTCAAAAAAGCAAATAAATAATTTGAATTTTGAATTTCAAAGCTCCCAACTCACCTTATTATTCCCTCTCACGTGTGAACTTAAGGAAATGACTATTAAACCCTCCTCCGGACACTATTGTGTCCAAATATCCTTTGTACCAAATGAATCTTGGCCCCGTTCCTTGGACTTTGTGTTTTTGTCAATATGAGCAATTTTTATATATGAACCTACCTTATATGTATAGGATTTCACTGTCGATATATTCCACTAGAAGTTGGGGTATCCTAATCCACGTAGCCACTTCATTATGAACTTGATTGAGGCATCATTAGCAACAAAGTTAAGAATCCACTTCCAAATTGTTAAATTATTTTCTCCAATCATCCATGGTTCTTATGCCATTACAAAGTCATAATCCTCCATTTTAGTAAACTTCACAATTTAATACACAAAACCATATGTGAGAGTTATGTCTCCTCTATAGATTGTTTGGATAAAAATTTTGGGGAAAAAAAAGGGAGGGGAAGGAAGAGGGAAGAAGAAAACAATTTCCTTTGTTTGGATAGGAAAGAAGAGCAAGAGAGACTGGGACGTAAAATGTGAATTGAAGTTGTGAATCTTTCAAAATCAATAACTTTAGGATATATGAAATTTTCAAAATCCAAATTTCTAGAAATTCGGTAAATGTTCTCTAAAATAAAATAAAATAAAAGATAGAAATTTTCTGAATTTTCCTGAAAATTGATTGAAAATTTTTGTATTTTGTTTATGCTAAAATCTGCTCTAGCTAGCAAATCTTAGCTGGTTCCGGCTATAGCTAAATAATTACTGGTTTCTAGTTTTCGTTTGCTTTAATGCAGGGACAAAATAATGCACGGATGGGAGTGGGGGAGACACCAGATGTGGTGATGCGGAAAACCCCCCTAAATCAGGGTAAAACCGCGGGTGGCTTTGAGTCCACTAGTTAAGAAAATAGATTACAAGTACAATGTGTGAGGCTAGTTAGATAGCTAGTTTTTATTACTACTGAGTATTTAGCTAAGAAATGTAAAGACTTAAATTGTACGTATAATAATGTAAATAATGGAGAAAGTATTAATTCAGAGATAATGATGTCTTTTCTCCTTTATTCTCTACCCTATTTATAGACGAACTTCTCCTTATAGCCGTTTCTCCTTCTTCGAGTTGGTTACTGCCCTTGGTATGTATCTGGCTTGAATTGTGGACTAGATTCAGGCTAGTTTGAAATACTGCTCATATTCTTTAGGCATGATCTTCTCAGTATCTTTGAATCAATTTCCACGATCTTCTCCTTCTAGAAGCTCCTGGGAATATTCTTCTTCTGACTCCTTGATTTACGAAGCCAGTACGTACTCTGACCAATTCCAATCTGTAGCTGCTAACTGAATACCTGCGTAGCTGGCAATCAAGCTGGATTATAGGTGGAAATTTCAGCCATAACATATTTCAATCAAAAACTTTGAAGAGATAATACAAAATTACCTTATATTTTGCATCCATGTTAATAATTCAATCCAACACCAACACAATAAGCATCAACATTTTAACAAAATCCTAATTTTGATTTTCCAAAAAAAAAAAAAAGATTCAAATACTTTTTTGTTTGAAAAATAGATTTTTCTAAATCCAAACGTAATTTTGTAATTAATATTCGAAAATTAAGTTGGAAAACCAAAGTTCTCAAAATTGAATTTCAAAGAAAAAACAAAAGGAAGAATGGCGGTGGTGGTGACTGGTGGTCGTAGTAGAGGAAGTGTATGACACTTTTCTTTCCAAAAATTTTTAATTTTGGAAAAATTTCTTTGTTGAAGATGGACCATTTCCCTTCCTCCCAAGTTTTTCACCTTCCATTTTTGGTATCAAAATAAAGGAAATTGCATCCCTCCTTTACCTCCCTTTCCTTTCCTTCCATTTCATTCCATCCAAACAAGCTTTTAAGGCACCATTTTAATCTTATTAAGAATTTCATAATTGAGTTTCTCATCAAATAATTTGATAATTAGAGCATCCTTCCATGGTGTTTCCCCTACGTTTTCTTCATCCGAGTCATCTTGTTTGTGGGATCCTTGAGTTTTTCGCTCATGTATGCAGTCTCTCTTGTCATTTGACTATAAGACATTTTTAGGGGAAGTCCATTATTCTCGTCCATTGAGCATTCTACAATTGAGGTCACCCCCCACACTATTCTCAAATACTCAAATTATGTACCTCATCCACCTTATTTTTATGATCTTGAGAGTTTTCTCAATTGCGTGTAACTCTTTTGTTTGATCTACTAGCCAGATCTGCTTCCTCAACTGTTAGCTTTCTCGCTTCACTCATAGAGAGCTTTTAAGTTTTATAAGATTTGTTCAAACAAATAAACTACCACATCCAATTAAGGAAAATGCAGTAAATAATCTAGGACAGTAGTATGCTGAAATGTTGAATGCATCTAATAGTTTTCAGAGTTTCATATACTTAATTAGTCACCTGAATATTCACAATGCATCTCAAACCACACTTTTTGGTGTAAAGTCAAAGATGAATTTCTAGACGAACCAGAATTTGCACGAAACAGAATAGCAAAATTGTTACACAGCATTCTAGAATATATATTTACATTACATATACGAACAAAACATCCTCTAGTTTTACAAAGTTGCAACTTATAAGGTTACTAATCACAATTTGTGCTCTACATTTCATACTTTGACTCACAAAGCTTATGGGAAACGTAATTCAGCAGGGCCAGGACCCAAAATCCCTTTTCGTTCACTAATTTTGCCAAGACTAGGAGGTTGCTCAGTCGAACCATTTAGATCATCATCTCTCCAAGTAGCCCCTTGCCAGTCTCTCTGAAGGTAAAAATCAGCAGACCATGAATGAAATCCAAGAATTAGCCTACTCATTCCAAATCTATCAAGCATGAAATCATCTGGTTGGAAACACAGCCAATCGGACCTACACTTCCATTTATCCAGAAAATAACATCCTTAAATTCCTTTTCTTCTTTTGCAGTAACACATCTTAAATTAAGTGATGATAGTTCTTAATCTGAATATCATTTGAATGATATGAATATTTACCTCGTCATAAATATGAGGCCCATCCGGTAACACAGGGGTTGTAATAGGAGGAGCCATGTCTGGATCAGGCTTTTTGAAAATAAAGGTTGTATATAAACCTAGAACGGAAGATGATCAAGTTGTAATGAATATGACTGTTATGCACGTATAACCAACCTACCATGTATGAAAGAGAAAAGGGAAGTAAAATCACCTAACACATCGTATGAGCGAGGTAGAAGTCTTCCACGAGGATCAACAAGATTTGGGCCAAATTTCAAAATTAAGCTCCCAAACTGAGCTCTATTTTTGACACGAAAAGATAACATCAAGCAACAAGATAAAGCCATGAAAGAAGTAATGAAATAGACAAGGCAAATACATGAAGCTAAACAAGATAAATTACTACCTCCATTGCATATTATGTACAACGCTTTGTAAATATGGATGTTACACATTATGTGCAGCATTTCATTTTTTTTCCTTTTTTAGTAAGTTTTTAAATGAAATTCCTAAAATGCCCTCAATTAAAACTCATTGATCTACTAATGTAACTTGATTAAATTACTAACCTACTCTCTCATTCCACCCAATCTATTCATCATCTCTCCACCCCCCCCTTCTCTTCTCGAACCACAACCTCAATGGATCAGACCACCACATTATACCACCTTCTAATGGCTCTTTCTAGTTTATACCACACCACATACCACCCTCCCACCACAACCTCCATTTAGCTCTCTCCTTTTCTCTTGTATTAAACCTCGACGACCATTAGACCCACCAAGCACTACCGCTTTTCTTCCACAAGATTAACAAACTTTATCCTTAGATGTCGAATTTCATGGTTTCATCACCACCGAAGCAAATCTCACTTTAATCCGTATTATTTCAATGGGTATTTTTTCAAAAATTGGTTTCAAATATTGATTTCAGTTTTAGTCTAGTTTCGAAATGGTGTTGACAATTTGATTTCAATTTTGGTAAGGATACCATTTTGGTGTAATATGTAGGTCAGCAGGCGAACAAATTGAGTTATTTCATTGATATTTAGGTATAATACTCTTATAAATTGGATTTATTTCTAGCCACCCATTCATTCGTTAATTCTACTACTTGATCTACTTTAAAGTTTAAAAACCCCTTCATCCCCTTTGCGAATATTCAGAAACCCATTTTGGTCTGATTTCGATTTCTTTTTTTTTTTTGGTCATTTGTAGTTTTTGGGGTGGATAAGGTGGAAATAGAGACCGGTGACGCCTAATGTTGGTTTCATGGGTAGTAGCTTCGGTGGTTTAGGTGGTCCCCACTTTCTCCCTCATATATTCCTTACTGACCCAATAATTGTATGCCCTTAACTTTTCTAGCTAATAAAAAGTGTTGCACATAATAACTAAAGGAGGTAATGCAACATTAACAAGTTAAAACCGATCTATAATGCAGGAACTATGCATTCTGATTGTTAGTCAAACAGAGTAAAGAGTCGAATGTAGAGCATAATTTAAGAAAACAAGAATATTACAGTAGAACTTTAGGCAACAAGGGGCTTGAAATTCTTAAGTATAGGCTTTTAGCCTCACGTTGCCTATATAATTAGCATCCTGAACCATGGCTTAAAAACTGACCAAATGATTTATTCACAGTTTCCCAATTACATTTAAAATTGACTTCATTTATTGGTAAGACATGTCCAAAGACATTAATAAGAAAGGAAAATGATGTAACAATGCAAATTTAGGGTTTGTTCTGTTCACTATATTTTTTCCATATGTAAGAAAAATAAAAGTTAGACAACTTCAAATAAATTCTGATTCACCTTTTATTTACACTAGCAAAAACAAATTTAGATAAGTTTAAATATAAAAATCAAGTTGAGAGCCTTAGAAGGTTAAGAGAAAATTCATGGACATTTTAGAAAGAAATAAACAATGGAATAATCAGGGTGGACCAGCACAACTTATCAATAAAACTCTCAAAAACTGATAAAAGTCACTAGAATTGTTTATGAAAACGAAAAAACTTGTTCATGGAGGAGCACGGGAATGCATACAAGTATAAAACAGTATAACAAATCACACACCTGTTATCATCATAAAACTCAGTTAAATTTTGAATTTCTACATACTCCAGGCCTGCTTCTCTAGCCAACCTGATGTTAGATTACACAAACTAGCTAAGCATCAGAAACAAAGTCAGGGAAAAATTAGATAATGCGATCAACATATTTTTGTATTCAATGCCTGATAACTTAGAAGCCATTTCTCAAGCCTAACATTTACAAATTAGGAAAGCAAGTTAACAGAGCAAGTGCTCTAGAATGTAGACAAATTTGTTATCATTCAGAATGTCAAATGTTGTTGTTAAAAGGTTTAATATAAAAGGAAAGCAAAAAAATGTAGAATTAGACACACACACACACAACAAAAAGAAAAAAAAATATATATATATAATATAATATAATATAATATAATATAATATAATATAATATAATATAATATAATATAATATAATATAATATNCCTCATATATTCCTTACTGACCCAATAATTGTATGCCCTTAACTTTTCTAGCTAATAAAAAGTGTTGCACATAATAACTAAAGGAGGTAATGCAACATTAACAAGTTAAAACCGATCTATAATGCAGGAACTATGCATTCTGATTGTTAGTCAAACAGAGTAAAGAGTCGAATGTAGAGCATAATTTAAGAAAACAAGAATATTACAGTAGAACTTTAGGCAACAAGGGGCTTGAAATTCTTAAGTATAGGCTTTTAGCCTCACGTTGCCTATATAATTAGCATCCTGAACCATGGCTTAAAAACTGACCAAATGATTTATTCACAGTTTCCCAATTACATTTAAAATTGACTTCATTTATTGGTAAGACATGTCCAAAGACATTAATAAGAAAGGAAAATGATGTAACAATGCAAATTTAGGGTTTGTTCTGTTCACTATATTTTTTCCATATGTAAGAAAAATAAAAGTTAGACAACTTCAAATAAATTCTGATTCACCTTTTATTTACACTAGCAAAAACAAATTTAGATAAGTTTAAATATAAAAATCAAGTTGAGAGCCTTAGAAGGTTAAGAGAAAATTCATGGACATTTTAGAAAGAAATAAACAATGGAATAATCAGGGTGGACCAGCACAACTTATCAATAAAACTCTCAAAAACTGATAAAAGTCACTAGAATTGTTTATGAAAACGAAAAAACTTGTTCATGGAGGAGCACGGGAATGCATACAAGTATAAAACAGTATAACAAATCACACACCTGTTATCATCATAAAACTCAGTTAAATTTTGAATTTCTACATACTCCAGGCCTGCTTCTCTAGCCAACCTGATGTTAGATTACACAAACTAGCTAAGCATCAGAAACAAAGTCAGGGAAAAATTAGATAATGCGATCAACATATTTTTGTATTCAATGCCTGATAACTTAGAAGCCATTTCTCAAGCCTAACATTTACAAATTAGGAAAGCAAGTTAACAGAGCAAGTGCTCTAGAATGTAGACAAATTTGTTATCATTCAGAATGTCAAATGTTGTTGTTAAAAGGTTTAATATAAAAGGAAAGCAAAAAAATGTAGAATTAGACACACACACACACAACAAAAAGAAAAAAAAATATATATATATAATATAATATAATATAATATAATATAATATAATATAATATAATATAATATAATATAATATAATATAATATCATTAACAAAGGCAAGGGATAAGAAAAAGAAATATACCTAATAAAGCTTGGAAAATGAACTAAGCAATGAGTTTCTGCAGTAACATCACTAGCAAACTTGAGCTGGTATTTCTTTCCAAATAACGGGAACCTATATGAAGAAAAAGTTGCCAAAAAAGGAAAACAAGTCAACGCAACACAGACTTAAAAAAAAAGGTTTATTTTCCACTGTTAAATAGGTATAAATAAATACATACAATATAAATAAGGATAAAAATCACAATTTAGGCATACTTTTCTTCCTCCACATCAAAAGTAATCATGTAGCTCTCTGAACGAACGCAGTTAGGTACAACATTGGGTTTCATTCCACCGCTTCTGTTATGGTATGCTTCAACCATTTTCTGATATTTTGCCCTGTGACAAATGAACCAAGTTCAAGACACACCAAGAATTAAGAAATATTTGGTAGCCCCTTTTGAGTTCCGACTTCTGAACAAAGAATATTAAAGACTTAGTGAGTCACAAAGGAAAAAAGTATCAATTACATTTGAATATTTATGAATAGAAAAAATCAGAAACTCTCAAAGGCAGATTCCAGAATGAAACTTTAACTTCTCATCACAAGCAAGAGAAGGTAACACTAATACTAGGTTGCACGGACACACCTCAAACCTGCTGTACCCTGTGTCCGTCACCGGCACGACACCGACACACGTTAGACACGCGTACCCACATTGACGTAACTGATTAGGCTCATTCGAGTATCCTATAGCTTTTGTGTATTTTTCCCACTTTAGTTGTTTATGTCTTTTAGGTTTTTAATAGTTATTATGTTTAATAATTATATTATCATCACCAAATTTGATATTTATCTCTATATTCTATTGAAATTATGTAGAAATTTATTTATTTTCTTATTGTTTTGTTTCCGTACCCGTACCGGTATTCGTTTTTGTGCAAACTTGCACTAATATAATCAAAACTGAAAACGAGAAGCAGAAAATAATAGCACCATACCAGATCATGGAAGAGTCAGGAGTAATTCCAAAGAAGTAACCCCCAGGTTTAAGCAAAGATGAAACGTTATGTAGTAGTATCCTTGCTCTCTCTTCAGATTCAAAACAGATCTGCCAAGAAACAATCTTTAGATGTTGCTACAATTCAAGTAATCATGCTTAAATGAGCTCAACAAAACTGAAACACCATAGCTCGGGTAAAGAACCTGCAAATGTTGCATGCAGCAAACTATATCAACTGTGTTCCATTTGTCCAGCAAATGTAGTTCCAAGTTTTCCTATCATGGTGAAGATCAGAATAAAGTTTAACAAAGTAATTCGAATAGTCATTACTTATTATGATACTAACTAGAATTGCTTACAAAAAATATTTGGGGAGGGGGTACATGCTATTCAAAGCATCAATACTTTCCCGAGATAAAAGTAATAAAACAGAACTAAGACTATAAAACATTAATAATTTTAAGGAAGAATTTGGGTGTATTGAGGAAAATGTTATACTTCTTCAACATTTTTAGTTGCATTTTTTCGCTTTCCAACTCCACCTGTATAAAGAAGGGTGATGTGGTAGGCCCATTATAAAATGATAATCCCAAGGGAGCGTTCCCTGCTGCACTTCCCAGATTAATCCTAGTGATAAATATGAAAAGGTTGCTAAGTCATCGCCTCAAAGCAATGCGCCACATTGCTCGAGTGGTGTCAAATGAGAAAGGGCTATTAGGTTATGGAAAAGGATGTATCTTATTGAGCAACACACTACATTTCCTAGATCCGGGTGTTGTGACAAATATGCAAGGATTGCTAGGTTGCACCTCGAAGCACCGCGCCACAGTGCCCGCTTATGGTGTCAAATGAACAAGCGCGTCTAGGCTTGAAGAATAAGAGACCAAAGAAAAGCAAAACTATTATGCGCATAGCCTCTTGAAAAGTAGGGTCTCTTACTTGAAAGCTAAGAGAGTCAATAGAGGTGATGAGGAGATGTATAAATATTATATGTATACAAGAGACCGAGTGGGTTGGAGAGAAGGTCAAAGTTACTAAACTATGAGATTATAAGCTTGTGGTATTCTGGAAAAGTTAAACATAGAAATGGAATAGGAATTATTATAGACAATTGGTTGGCAAATGATGTAGTGGTGGTCCATAGAAAGGGAAATAGATTATGAGAGTTGAGCATATTTGCGATGGGGAGATTATAAATGTTGTTAGTGCCTACACACCTCAAGCAGGTGTTGAGGAAGCTGTTAAGCGTGAATTTTGGGAGGAGTTAAATAAGATGGTACAAAGTATTCCCCAAAACGATAGGTTATTTATTGATGGGGATATAAAATGGGCACATTGTCACCATAACAATGGTTTTGAAAGCACTCATGTGACCATGTAGATTTTGGTTATGGAGTAAGGAGTGAAGGGGGAGAAACTATAATGGATTTTGCACAATCTTATGATTTGATTTTGGTTAATACTTGGCTCAAGAAGCAAATATCCATTTGATAACTTTAATAAGTAGAACTAATGCAACTCAAATAGACTTTACATTGTCACGGAGGATAGATAAAGCAGGTTGTCTTAATTTAACAGTTATAACCAGAGAAGATGTGGTACCCAATACAGATATCTAGTTATTGAAATCTCCATCAAATCTAGTCACAAAAGGAAGAGGTTTTGGGAGAAACGAAGGATTAGATGGAGGCAATTAAAGGGTGAAAATGTTAAATCTGTCAAATCTCTAACACAAAGAGTTGCAAAAGTAGCTTATTGGGTAGCTGAGTTGGACCTCGATGCCACTTGATTGAAGATGAAGAGTTGTATTGGCAAAGTGGCTAAAGAGATATTGGGAGAATCAAATGGTAGACCAACATTGCACAAATACATGACTTGTTGGAATGAGAACGTGAAGACAAAAATATGAAGAGGCTAAAGGCACAAATACCGACCTTTTCAACAAGATTTGGAAGACAAGCAGGATACCAAAAGATTGGAGGAAAAGCACTTTGGTCCATTTTATAAAAACAAAGGTGATGCACAAAAAGGTTCAAATTACACAAGAATAAAGCTTATGAGTCAAACTTATTTAGATTTATGCAGGTCAACCTACCACTCTACCACCAAAGCAATTTATCTTATGAGGCAAATGGTGTACCATAGAGCAAGAAAAATAGGATTTACACATTGTAATTATCGAGTTGGAGAAGTTATATGATAAGGTACCGAGAGAGGTGCTTTGGTGGGAAATTGCATAGAAGGGGTTACCTTCTAAGTATATTGATCCATATATATATATATAGAAAAATGTTAAGTCTTGTGGAGGAGTTACACTTGATTTTGCTATTAATATTGGTTTACAACTTTACACCAAGGATTTGCTTTAAGTCGTTTCTTCTTTGCAACAGCTTTGGACGAGATGAGGTGACACAATGCATTCTACATGAAGTACCTTGGTGTTGGTGGATGAGACTAGTTTTGTTATGCTATTAGAAATGGAATTCAATCGTCAATTACCCTTTCAAATACATATTGTTCGATATGAAATCTGAGTTACACAATCAATTACCTAAAACATAACAAATTAACAATTACCCCCCATTTTGTTATCCTAACCCTATGGCAATAAAACCCAATCCTTCCATTTTGCTTCCTTTCCGTTTCAGTAGCTACACCAATCAACAAATGGCAACATATAAAACTACCCTTTCCACTCCAAATTTGTTTTGAATCCATATCTCATCCTATACTTATACCTAAACACCCTCGAAGTACTCGTTGTAAGTAAGCAACACACTATTTCCTGATTAAACATTCCATTACCCTTAGGGTCCGTTTCGTAGGGAGTAAAGCGTTTCCTCCGAAAATAGTTTTCCCATTTTACATCGTTTAGTTTGGGTTAAAATATTAAAATGTAAAACTTGGGGTGGAAAATGGTTTTCCAGCATGTTGAAAGCATTTTCCCCCAAAATTGGGAGGAAAACATTTTCCATCACACTTGGGAGGAAAACACTTTTCCTTACAATTGAAATACTTGATTTTTCATCCAACCAAACAATGAAAAATATTTAAAATGTAAAATCATTTTACATGCAACCAAACAATGGAAATTTTTTATGAAAATGAGTTTTCCAATGTAAAAGATTTTTCATGAAAAACTATTTTCATTTGAAAATGTTTTACGCTCTACCAAACGGATACTTAATGTCAACCTTCTTAACCCCACGGTAACAAAATTATAACCTTACTTTGTTTCCATTCTATTTCTTTTCAGAATTTTACACCAAAAACCCCCCCCAAAATACGCGTAATACTACAGCTACATTGGCACATTAGTACAAGTGTAACATTTCAAAATGCAGGTAAAAATAGATTCAACCAGTATAGTAGAAAACAGCACAAAGAAATACTAGTGCAAGAAGAAAGAATAAAATACTGTGCAAGGGTCAAGTTCAAAGAACTGTGAAGTATAAGCTTTACGCGCACTCTCCCACGCCACTTTCACTTGGCTAATTCCAGAAGCTTCAACATCTACAACAATCAAAATTCATATTCTCAGAACAAAAACTTAAAAACCAGAATAAAAAAAATATACGAAGTAATAATAATTAAAATTGGGGAAATACAAAATGATACCGATTCCAATGTAGTGACCAATTAAAGCGTCGTCGAATTTATCGACGTCTGTAACCTGGCCACAGAACAACTCACAGACCTAACTCACCAAAATAAAAAAATAAAAAAAAAACTTATCATATTTTGTATAGAATAGAGTGAATAGTTGAAGAGAGAAAGATGGGAGAAAAGAAGACATACAGTGGCGTAAGGAAAGAGGAATATTTTGAAGAGAGCGGTTTTAGCAAAGTCAAAGAGACGATGGTGTGTGTGTGTGGGTTCCATTGTTGTCGTCTTTGAAGCTGTGTATCCCGCCATAGGGAAGTCCTCTGCTCACGCGCTTAGGCAATGTCCATTAGAGACTGCATTTAACGCGCCGAGACTGAACCATAGGCGCTTGCGAAAGATTGAGAAAGCGAGAAGAGAGAAGATGAGTCAAGCGGAGTTACGGAAGATGATTATCCAAAGACCTTTTTCCCTTTTTTTTTTTTCCTAAGTTGTAGTATGTAATCACTGTGATATGTATAAATAAGAATTACGTGGCATTTTCTTAAATAGGTAAAAGACTTTATTACTACACTACCCCTTAAAATTCATATAAAAAGACGATCTTATCCCTGAATTTTTAACATATTACCTCAAAATGCCACTGTGATATGCATATTACTGTGATTTACGTATCACTGTGATTTACTGGTCATCCCTCGTAATTTTACATTTTCTCAACTATGTCCATTGATTTAAAAAATTACTACATCTATTCTTTTAGTTGCAACATTTCACTTTTCACACTTGTTAAGGTATATTTTTAACAATTTATAACTCTAATTATATATTTATATAAATTATAAAAATTAAATATTAAGAAAGTACACATCAAGACGAATCAAAGGAGATCTGTAATTGACTATATTCTTTTATATACATTGATCATAAAATTAAATCAAAGTTTAAAAGATGAATAGTGCAATCTTTGAAATGTTACAACTAAAAAACAGAGGGAGTATTAATTATAGTACTATACCCTTAAACTCATAAATAATTCTAAATCATACCCTTTGTAATAAGGCTGAGCAAAAATATTTAAAGATCTGAAAATCCGAAAATCTGATCTGTATTTAAACTGATTTTTAGTATATCTGATCCGAAAAGGCGAATACCAAATACCTATTCAAATATCACTTTAATTTTGGCCTTCTTGGATATTCGAATATCCGAAATTTCAATATCGAACTGGATGTCCGAAATTTGTTGATACCAGATATCTCTTTCATGTATTGAATCCATCAAAAATAGAGGTCATTCCTAAAAAATTTCGACTTTTGAGTATACTAAACTAGTAAAGTCGAGAAACTTACGGGGTACTTCTACAAAAATTAAGATATTCTGGAGATTGCTAATGGACAAGATTTAACATGTTCATTTTTTAAATTGGTACTTATATGTCTTATTGTACTCTTATGTTGCAATCATCTTTTTTTTTTAAAAGAAAAATTGGAAATGGATGTCCGAAGTACCAATCCGAAAAATATCAGATACCAAATACATATATATGAAAATTTTGGATACGGATACAAATATTGCTTTTCCAAAATTTCAACTCAGATATCCGATTCATGCTTAGGTCTACTTTGTAATTAATATGGCACTCTAAATTTAATCACTTTTGTTTAATTATTTTTTTTTTCCAAATTTTTCTAAAATATATCTTTAACTGCGTTGACTTAAATATATTTTTAGGAAATAAATTAAAATTTTAATGGAACGTTAATAGCAAAGGGTATGGCTTAGGAAACTAAACGAATTTAAATGTAACATTGAGAATTTAGAAAAGTTTAGGGTACAACTTAGAAAATAAAATGGTTGAAGGGTACACCTTAGAAAATCTTTTTTTTTTTTTTGTGAAAAGTAAAGACCACACGTTGGTAAGGAGTTCTTGGCGTTAAACTTGGGGTAAAGTTCTTAAATAATTGATGAAAGGTTTTTTTTTGTTTCTTTTTTGTTGATATCTTCTTTTTTTTCTGATTTTAAAAGTTAGTATCTTATATTTAAGAGTTATCATATTAAACATATGGGTGAAGATGAAAGGGTATTCTTGGGGTTTTATAAAATTCACTGTATGCCTTAATGAAAAATGGGTTTAAACCAATCATTAAAGGAAGAAACATAATTCACGATATGCCCTTGTAATATGTCAAATTTCATAAATTACACAATTAATTGCAGTCATTCATTTAGTTTCCTCATCTTCTTTTAAGCTCCATCAATGGCTTTACTTACTCATCACTTTCTCCCACCAAAACTATCAAATCAACATATATATTAAAACGTAAAACGAATCATAGCAATCTGCCATGTAGCGCCTCTTTAATACAACTTCAATGAACCGTGAATGTTGGCAAAAAAACGTGTTTGTTAAAAATTGAACTTGTGACATCTCACTTTAAGACACAAAGACTTTCCCAACTAAACTATGCATTACTATTGTTATTTTTTCATACAATAGACTATAATATCATGGATTGCAAAATAAATAAAAACCTCAATATAAAACGAATGGTCAAATAACTCTTAATAATATTTTTTTAATATGTATGTTAAATCACATACATGTATAATGAATAACAATAAACAATTGCTTGTGTGATTATCTCATTATTTTTTAACACTTTGTGTGTGATCATTTCATATTCAGCTTTTTTCCCCCAATATCATAATTGTTGTTTCACTCCAATTCTTAAAATTTCTTTAGCAATCGTGTATTCATGTTCAAAAATACTAACCATTCAAATATAATTGTTCTCAAACACATTCAACTCACATAAATCTCTAATAATGAATAAATCATTGCTTGAGGAAAAAAAACTTTAACAAATGATTATATTTGAAAATAGTTAATCATCAATATATAGTTTGCTAAAACATTTTTATTGCTACCGTAAAAGGGTTTCGTATACAATCTCTACATATATTCACGTACTTAATATTTCATCTTATGAAATTTTAACTTTGATTTTAGATTTTTTTTTTAAAAGTACTTAGTTAAAACTTATAAAATTTATTTAAATTATTTTTTGTATCAAATGATCCGGGGCAACGCCCGGGATCAAAGCTAGTTTAAGTTTTAAAACAAGATGAATTAGATCTAGTAGTAAATCCAAAGAAAAAAATAGAAAACCCCCCAAAAAAATCTTCAACCTATTCTGTTTAATCTCTTGAGTTTGAAGTCATTATTCACTATTTTGAGAAAAAAAACCCATGTCACAAAAATCATTAACAAATTAACCCACTTGAGCAATCAATAATCAACAAAACACTTTAAAAGTGTAACTCAACTTATTAATATTTTTATTATTTCCAAAAAATGAAAATTAATTAAAAAAATACGAACAAACACTAGTACAAAAAAGGGTTTTGCTGCGGCCAAAATAAGGATTTTTGCTTCGGATTTTGACCGCAGCAAATGCCACAGCAGCAATTAGAAGACAACTTATTTGATGCGGTTCAACTGCAGCAAATAATGTGTTATTTACTGCGGTTATTTATCCAACCGCAGCAAATAAGTACCAAAAAAAAAAAAAAACAAAAGAAAAAAATTTCCATCTTATATGCTAAAATGTTGGTTTACATGTTACATATACATATAAACTTTGGTTTTTAGCTAAATTACATATAAATCACAAAGAAATTACATCTTCATGTCCACAACAATGAAACCAACAACAACATCAAACATCGCAGCAGCAGCTGAAACAGACACCGCAGCAACAAGCTAGCAAAGTAAGACACAACAACAATAACACTCACTACAGCAACACACATAATATCATACTTAAAACATTGCATATATAGTTGATCAACGAAGAAAGCAAGCCATGAATTTCATAATACAAAAATAAAAACAGAAGAGCAAAATACTTTATTTCATTTAGATTATATAACAAGAAAATTCAATTACCTCATACAAATTTCATACTCTTTCACACTCGAGGATTGATGATAATTGTTTTAATGTTGTTCATTAAAATCATTCAAATCATGCAACCATAAACAATTTCATGCCAATCGTTATTCAACTAATGCAATCATAAATCATCCATTCATTCATTCTTTCTATCTTTCTTTCTATATGCAATGATTTACTCATCATTCATGTATTCAAGTATACATGCATTCAACATTACTTTCCCTCGATTTTTGTTTATTGTATTCAAACACACACACACACACACACAAACACAAACCAACACACACCCTCACTTGCTCAAACACTCAGTCACAAAATCACACTTCGATAGCCTGTCGAAGTGGCTACCAAAGATAAACAATACAAGGCTCACTAGGCTACTAGTAAGGGATTCACCGCTCACTTCCTACATGAAGGTGTGGATTCCTAGGTCAAACCAAACATAGAGGGAAACGACTAGGGTAAGTCATTCTAAGAGTCATGTCTACTCTCTCGAGCTAGCATGACGAGTGGAACTATGCACATGACCTATTCTCATGGCGTGAACACAAAACGACTCCTAAGCACTTATTCACGAAGACTAGTAACGTCCCTTAACTTGAACACCTATTCTCATGGTTTTCAAACAAATCAAACATGGGGAGTCTTCACTTAACTTAATCTCTCAATCCTTCATTGAGGAACCTAAGATGACATCTATGGAAGCAAGTCATAGACTACGTGATTATAATCCCATGTAACAACTCTAGTCACCCCAAGCTCGGCTTTTACTAAGAACTAACTTAATTCATGAAGGTGGTGAGGGTTTCACCTACACCTTAGCATTAAAACTACTCAAATTTATATTTCTATTCATTATTACAAAACTATAGCAAAGAAGTAAGTTATGACAATGATTTATATACTAAATTAAGCAAACAAATAATTATAATGGAAACTTGTTATTACCAAATTATTGCAAATAAATAAGTTATTCAAGTGAGTAATAGAACTACAATATAAGCATAAAAAGGAGAACAAAGACACGATAACTTGAGGGGAAAGTAAAATAAAAAAAAAAGACTTGAATAAAAGTGTAAATAAAGAAGTGCGGCAAGAGATTAAGATTTTACTAAAAGCTTGATTCTACAACAATTATAATACCCCATAGTTTCACATATTTTGAGAATTTAGTTGCATATTTATTGTGACTATTTTTAGTATTTTTTATTGAAAATTTAGTAAATATATATATTAAAGAAAGAAAATTTAATTAGTTGTTACTTAAAATAATTATTTTTATATTTTCTAAAGTTTATAAGTTATATTCTATGTCACTTTGAATTTTATTAAATTATTTAACAAGTTTCTAAAATTAGAATTTTCAAGGTTTCCTTAATTATTTTTAAAAAAAGGGCACAAAAGTAATTTCAAGCATTAAGGGTATTTATGTAATTTCACCAAAACCTATTTTTGGCCTATATATACCCCTTAAAACCAGAATCTTTAGGTTTAGAAGTGCAGTTTTTGAGTTAGGATTTCAAAAAAAAAAAAAAAAGAAAAGAAAAAAGAAGTTTTGTGTTTCCGAAAGAAAAAAATGTCTTCGCTCTTCGTCGGACCTCATTCGCCGGCTGCCGTCTCGCCGGACCCCCCTTCGCGCCTCCCCTGCTCACCGGCTGCCACCTCGCCGGCTACCACCCTCCTCCTTTGGTATTTTTCGAAACTCTTAAAAAAAATTCTTTTTCTTTTCTTTTTAATTCAATCTTGCATAAATTCATGTTTATAATTATGTTTAAGAATGTTTTATAGTTTTAATCATGTTTTAGGATTTAAATTTATATTTATAAAGTTGTCCATGAATTTGTAAGAATTAGGGTTTATAAAATTATGAAATTTTTAGTTTTATGATTTTAATACTCTAAACCTTCATATTACGATCATAGATTGTTGTAGTATTAGTTTGTGATGATTTTATGAAGTTTACATTTGTTTTTAAGGGTTTTAAATAAAGTTAATTAATATTGTTGTCAAATTTTTAAAGTTATGAAAACTAAGAGTAAAAATATTATGAGCATGTTTTAAAGCATGAAAAAATTATTTTAAAGCTGTTATATAATATATATATTAAGGTGGATGCCCATTATACTTATTATTGTATAATCTAGAATATTCTATATACTAGGGTTTACTGTACAAGAAACCCTACCCCACTTGTATATATATGGTATTATAATTGAATGAGACATACACATCTATTCTCCTAATACTCTCTACAAAGACTGTATTTTCTATAACAAAAGCATATATTTTATGCATGATGAAAGTATGAGATTATAATAGTTTATTGTTCTTGATTTATGAAGTTTTAATGAGGTTTTAATGAGTTTTAAATAAATATATATTGCTGTAAATTTTTATTAACACGTGTTCATGAACAATAAAAATAGTAGCACGTGAAATAATAGTTATAATAGTTTTTAACACATCAAAATATTATATGATAATCTTTAGACATGAATCTAATGTTTTAGGATCAAATTATAATATTTAGAAAGGTTTTAAAGAGTTTTTAAGCAATTTTACAAAGCTGCCATTTTAGGAAAGTTATCGAAAATCGAGTGTTTTGCAAAAGAAAAATAAAAATAAAGTATGGAATTGAATAGAAACCATATAGGGAAGGTTTTGGACAATTTTCCAATATAAATAGTTAGTTTAGAGTTGTTGTAGAAGTTAGTCAACATGGTTTTAATTTAGTTTCGATTTTCTCTATGTAGGAGAATTTGAGTTAGGAGATTTCTAGAAGTAATGGTGGATCACCGTTATTACACAAGGTACGTAAGTACTAAAGGCATCTAGATAGGTAGAGTTCATGCTAGATTTTTTGATTTTACATGCTATGTGCTATAGTCATTTAAAAGTCGATGCTTGGTTGACTTGAGCTAACTTGCATGAGAAGTTATGTTAGCATGAATGTATGAAAAGTATGTTTGGTATATCAAGTTGACATTCCATGTTTATAGTATTGTTATTACATAATGAGAAATTGGAATGTTAAATTATTTCAGAAGTTTAACTAGTAGTCAATACAGAAGAAAGGAAAGACATTTAATTTTAGTTGATTGATTACTTGATCAACAAGAAAGGTAGTTAGTGAATTTTTATTCACATGTTTAAAAGGAGAAAATGAGAAAACAGTTAGCCACTCACTGTTAATGTGTGGTAATGGAAGGTTTAGTTAAATAAAGGGCACACAAAAAATATTTTAGAATCACATTAAAGATCAAGATAATTAATATAGTGTTGATTGTTACTATGCATGCTTCAATGTGTTGTGGTGTGTGTGTCATAATATATGTTAAACTGGTTAATCACGTAAAGTGAAAGAGGATTCGCACCAAAACTCTTGGAACATATATACCTTGAGTATGAACAATGAGGGAGTTATGGGTGTTTACTGTAACTTCTAATCGGGGAACAAGACGTTGTACTCTTTTATATTTTAAATGCGCTGGAATTCCGTCACTTCATGTGACATAGGTAATACCTTCTTGGAGTTGCTCCCAAGATGGTGCCCAATAGGGCGATTGTTAAGGAAAGGAAACCCGTTCGATGCGAAATCCAAAGGTCTAAATATAATTAATAAGTTATATGAGTTGAGTCTATGCATAGGTATGTAGAAATGTCAATGGTAAGAAGTATATGCGTTTATTCTTTTCTTTTATTCTATTGTTAATCATGTTTTACATAGTCTCCAGTAATTATGTACTCAACTTTGCTGATTGTGCGTGTTTGTGGGCATAACTTTGTCTTTGACTTGGCCCTACGACGAGCCATTTCGATGGCGAGTAGTTGTCTAGAATAAAGAGAAAGCAACAGGTACAAGGGAACATAGTCAATCATGCTGGGATTGAGTGATGAGCGCTCAATAAAGAGAGAAACCCCTTTGTCTTTGACTTGGCCCTACTTCCCCTGCCTTTCTTCGTTAGTTTGGTGGGGGAAATGAGAAGCATGCTTCATTTTGAGGGCTTGCTCAAGTCGCCGAGCCATGACTAGCGATATCGCGAGACGAGAAGCATGAGGTCAATCTACAGGCCAAGGATTGAATATTAGCACCAAATAACTTGTTCCATTGCTTCATACTCTGTAAGACTTTGTACAAAGGTTGTTTTGGTTTCCGAACTTCATAAAAAAATCCTACAAAATGGAAACAACACGCAAAACAAGACAAATACGAGTATAATATGACGAAATTGCGAGGGAACATGATTTAATAAAACTAAGAGGCATAAAGAAAAAAGGAGAAAAAAACTAAGAAAAATAAATACAAATAAATACTACATCAAACTCCCCCAAGTTAGACCATTGCTTGTCCTCAAGCAATTTTTAACTTTTAAGGACGGGAAGAATAAGAAGACCAACTTTGCATCTCGATCTCATATGGACTTTGAGGGTTGTAATGGGGGTTAAGGAAAGGTGAAAGTTGGGAAGTTTGGCTAATTTTGAGGAGGTAAACCTAAGTGAAGCATTTACAACTCAATTAATGAACTTTACAATTTTTGACAATAATTAAGGACTCAAACATAACAAACTCGAGTTTTCCACTTTAATGCTTTTGACTATGAAGGAAGAAGTGGAAAAACTCAACTCAAAGACTCACTTTTGTAACTCAAATGTCCCAACAGGAATAGGACAATATAGACATATGACTTTTCATCATTTATAAGATAGTCTTTAACGAAATGATGATGAAAAGCCATTTACTCACTTCAAATGATTTGAAGAAGAACCAACCATTTATAATGTAAGTTTTGGAGAAAATTTTGGTGTATAATCCAAAACCGGATATCTGGATTTCCGATCTGATTTTTCTGGATATCCGGATTTCTGGAATTTCGGTTTTTTCGGAACGGAAACGAAACCAATTTTTTTGGTTCCGGAAATTTGGATATATCTGAATTTATGGATCAGAAAAATTTCGATATCTGGTTTTGCACACCCCTACTCCTCATGAGGTTGTAGCTGGGGTTGTTGCTCAGTAGGTGGTTCTTGACCAAAAGGAGCTTGCTCTCTAGGAATAAGATGATGGGTGCGTCGTGCGAAGAAATCACGATCTTGTGGAGTAAGAGGTTGGAAAGGGATAACGTAGGCATTGGGCCTTTCCAACGTAGTTAGTGCGGAGTTAGGCAAGTAATAATGGTGAACACAACGCACTAACCAACTGCAAACCCCTTCTCTACTAGTGTGATGGACAAATTCATGGTTCTAAAATTCATTAAGGTCAAAGAACAAATTAGTAGAGACAGGATCCATAGCACCAAAGCGTTTTGAATATCCTAACCTAGAGGCAATTCAAAGTTAATAACCACCTAATTGGATAGATCCAGTCATTGAAGAACGAGTTGTGAATTGCAGACAACGACTCAAAAACCGAACGCTAGTATTTATACGGTCGGCTGAAGATTGACGACAAGCAAGAAAGAGACAAGAGAGCTCATCTAGACTCATTTTCCATAAGTCTTGCTTAGAGAAAATGGAAAAACCAAACATTTTATGAGTTAAACGCAAGCAAGGTTGATGCATTTGACTAACAAGACTGTAAATGGAAGAAAATCTAGGCTCACCACTGATAATCTCCCAAAATGCATTATAACTAGCAAGCTCAGGGATTTTTTTTTATAGAAGGATCAAATAAAGGATTAGTTGGTTCACACATAAGAATATCATTTAACTAGGCTAGAGTGATAGTATGTTTATGATTAAACATACACAAGCTGATGTCTCTCCTTCCTCGGTGGTATTAGAATGAGTGAGTGTGCAGATCTCTAAGGTGAGGGACTTAATAGTGTATTGCGCATTAGAGGGGCGCATAAGTCATTCCCACCCTAGATTTTCGAACATGAAGGCAATTTCGGCCTCAAAACCCAAATCTTTGCAAGGTTGGGGGTGGAAGAACTTTGCTGGCTTGATTCTGCGTTGAGAAAAAGACTCATATTTGTCTTTGAATTGTGCTGGTATTATAAGAGTGAGGGAGGAATAATTTCCTCCACCTCGGGTTCGGGATAAGGTATATCGCGGAGCATGTGGGCCGGAATTTTCTTTTATTTTGTACTAAGATGAGCACAAGGCATTGTGAAAACAAGCGAGCAAAAACAAGCAAGAAAAACAACAATTATAACAAGACAATACTACAAGAATACAACTTCTCCGTCCTAACCAAATTAAGAATTAGAAGCCTAACTTCAAATGCTTCTAGTTCAACAACTTCTCTTGCCTAACCACAATAAAGAACAAGAAGCCTAACTCCAAGTGCTTCAAGGTCTAAAAAATAACAGTACATGAAGATAAATACAATTCAAGCAACAAAACAAGCTTAAGAACAACACCGACCAACAAGCACAACCAAATGCAACCAAGAATCAATAGATCAACCAATAGGTTACCAAATTAAGACAAGCTTTCGACAAAAACAAGAAAAATAACTACTCAAGCCATAAAAAATGAAGAACTCATGAAGAGAAGTTAGGGTTTGTAGAGATTATACCAAAAAGAGTGTGAAAAAACTCTTTTAACCAACAAGAACGAAGATTGGAACCCAAAATCGAACCTTAGAACCAAACCCTAGCTTTTTCAAAACCCTTGGAATAACTTGAGATCCTTGGATGTTGTTGAGAGAATGTAATGTTTAAGGTAAAATCAGGCAAGCCAAACATGTGGCACAATTCATTGAAGCCAATATAATATGCCAATATGGAGTCCCGCATGATATCATCAGTGATAATGGAACTCATTTTCAAGGTGAATGTGAGGAATTTCTCATAAAGTATAAAATCCAGCAACACAAATCGTCTCCGTATCGACCTCAAACCAATGGAGCAGTTGAAGCAGCGAATAAAAATGTCAAGGTAATTCTCTCCAAAAGGACTAAAACCTACAGGGATTGGCCACTTAAGTTGCCCTTTGCCTTATGGGGAATGGGTACAGGCCCGGTATGATGCTTTGGTCCTCTTAGATGAGAAACTCTTGAAAGCCCTAAGTCATGTATAAGTCTAACAAAAGAGAATTGAGAGACATTTCAACAAACATGTCAAAGAAAGAAGAATCAAGGAAGGTGATTTAGTTCTCAAAGCACTACGAAAAACCGTCATGAATCCTCGAGGGTAATTCAGCCCGAACTAGGTTGGGCCCTATATTGTTAAGAAGATACTCCTCGGAGGTGCATTTTAACTAATGGACATGAACGGTGACAACTTCTACAACCTCACCAACTTGAATCAACTGAAGATATACTATGCCTAAACTATGCTCATGGAGTTACTGGAACTACGTTTGGCCTGATTCCGCAAGGATACGTAGGCAACCTCAACCTGGGGTTCGGCCCATTTAAAAATAAAAATCCCTCTCTCCTCTACAGTACTTTAATTGCCTGCTGGAGTAAACATGAACTATGTTTATCTCTAACAAAAATATTAAATTATGTTGCCATGGAACGAAATAAACGAATTATTTTGTAAACATGATTATTCAAACATAATATGAATGTTTATAGGAAATATGGCACGTAAGCCTTGTTAGCTAAAATAATATCAAAAGCATACGTTTGTGAAACAATCAAAGCAATCTTCCTACTTAGGTCTAGGCTCCCTCTTCTTGTCCTCTGTAGTCTTAGAACATTCCCCCATTTTCATAGGCTTCTTGGGTACCCATTGCTTCTTTCTTGGTTCCTCAGCAACCTTCCCCTTCCCTTTGACTTCCACATCATGTTCTTTTCTTAACCTCTTCCTTTTAGGAGTAGCTTCAATCTTCAAGGGAGGTTGAAATACGCTTAAAATAATTTTATACTTTTCATTTTTAATTTCATTTTTATTTTATATTTTTTAGCTTTATTTTCATTTCATCTTCTTAATTTCATTTTCGAAAATAAAAGAAAATTAATTTAAGCGTATGAATATGACCGAATTCGACAAACCTTCTAAAAGGTTTGTTCGGTTTATGGAAACTCTAGGTTATGGAAGTAAATAAAGTGTTTTATGGAAGTGAATTTCGTAATATTTTGTAGTATATCGATATATTTCGGTTTATGGAAGTAATTATACGAAATTAAGAAGCTTAGGAGATTCACCGCGGGAAAATTGGAAATTAAGGGCTCGAGCGCCACGACGCAGGTGGTGTGCCTTGGAGCAGGTGGTGCGCCCTGGCGCAGGTGACTGTGTATTCTAACGCTCCTCCAGAGCCCTTGCGCTCACTTACAACTCTCATTACCCTCTTTGAGCCCATGTGGTGCCCACAAATTCCCTCATGGACCTCTCTGAGCACGTAGTTTCCCTCAGCCTCATCCACACATTTCATCAAGGGCTGGTTAGTGTATGACCTCCTGTATAGATCTTCATAAAAAATCACATATCTTTTGGCTGCGAGCTCAATCTTCCTTTTCTTCACCTTATCGCAATTCAGGGGCTCTCCCTTGATAAAAGTGAATATCTCTTTCATCCAGTTAGCTTGCAGGGTGACCTGGTACATGTGCATAGACTGGTTGCAGGTACTTCTTGTTGGCAGGACTTCCACAAAGATTGACCTGCTCAGCTCTCTTGCAAACTAGAATTAGCAAGTTTGCTGAGGGCATCAGCTTAGGTGTTTACCTCTCTTGGTATCAGCTCAATTTGGAAGTCTGTGAGTGTGGATGTCAAATTTTTCATTTTTTGCAAGTAATCAGCAAGCATTGGGTCTCTAACCTCATACTCCCCCCTGAACTGATTGGCCACAAGTTGGGAATCAGTTTTCAGGTGGACTTTTTTTAGCACCCATTGATATGCATAGCTGCAGCCCGGCTATGGCAGCTTCGTACTCCGCTTCATTGTTAGTGGCCTTAAATTGGAACTTGAGCGCATATTCAACCACGTCACCCTCAGGTGACACCATGACCACCCCAGCTCCAACTCCGTTGACAGTAGATGAGCCATCTGTGCACAGCATCCAAGGCCCAACTTCACTAGCTGCCTGCTCATTGCATGAGCACTCTGCTAGGAAATCTGCTAGAGCTTGAGCTTTAATCGCGGTTTGTGCTTGGAACGTTATCCCAAAAGCTGTTAGCTCCACTGCCCACTTTGTCAATATCCCTGACTTCTCCATTTTCTCCAAGCTCTTCTCTAGTGGCAGGTCAGTCAATTACCACTAGTGGGTGAGCGTCAAAGTAGGGCTTGAGCTTCCTAGCAGCAATTATGACTGCATAGACAACTTTCTCCATCATGGTGTACATGGTCTCTGCTCCTTTTAGTGCGTGACTGACAAAGTATATTGGCTGCTGCTTCTTCTCCTCTTCTTTCAGGAGCATTGCACTAACAGCGACTTGCCCCACTGCGATGTACACATATAAAGTCTCTCCAGGCACAGGTCTGGCTAGAGTGGGAAGCTTTTCCAGGTGAGCCTTTAGGTCTTCAAAAGCTTTGCTTTACTCTAGGCCCCAGCTGAAGTTCTTGTTCCCCTTCAGGACCTAGAAGAATGGTTGTGTCTTCTCTGACGCTTTGGGGAGGAACCTTAACAGAGCTGTCATCCTGCCTGTTAGCTTTTGGACATCTTTGATTGACTTAGGTTCAGGAAGATCCAGGGCTGCCTTAACCTTGTCAGGTTTTGCATCTATACCTCTTTCACTAACCAAGAAGCCCAAAAACTGACCGGTCCCACCTATATTTTTTTAACTCCAAATTTTAATAAAATTTGCAGAAAAAACCCTTGCTGCACATAACTTATAAAGCACGGTGCTCCATCAGACATTTCCCCATTAACTCTATGTTTGTTTCATGAATGCTACGGAGCCCAACATCACAACATCTATCCCTTATAATGATGAAGCCAAGTGCCACTAGGATTATATGGATGAAAGGTGTTGTGCTGTGAATAAAGAAAGTGTAGCATACACCACTACTACTATGTACAATATTTCCTAACAGAGTAATAAGATATAGATTGTCTTTGACTTGAGCACATCAACGTGACTCTATTTATCAAGGATTAACACAGTAACACCATTGCCAAAAAAACACAATAACACACTAATGATATGGTAAAACAATTGGTAACAAGCCTCCAATGTCCAAATCCCATTCATCCGGTTTTAATTGGTAGATGAAATCATGAGCACATGAGTATATGAACATGGTCATTTAAAAAGCTAAAACTGCACTGAATATATTACTTTTAAAAAAATTGAGTTACTCATAGAAATATAGTACGAGTAATATTTACCAATGTAACATGTAAGGAATTACAAAATAACTGGTAATTCGGGTATCAGGCAAACTTGGATGTTCACGAAACCAATACAAGAAGTACAATCCAGCTTCATGAAGGGAAACTTCTTGAGCAATCTAGGCACCATTGCACCACAAGATGTTTTCTTTGTGTGGTATACCAGTACTAGTTTGATCATTTGACCTCGAAATTCATGAAGGAAAAATATAATTTTCAACATATATAATGATAGAATCAAAGCATTTCTATTTTCGATTTCATGTCAAATGGCTCCACATCCATAGAAACTTGAACAAAAATATGGATCTGAAGAGTAAGACAAGTCTTGCCAACAAATAAAACAAAAGGCAAAAGGTTTAGTTGCTAGGATCAAATGTAATAATGATATATATGATGGACTTTCATACAGTCTCTCCGACGAATGATGTCATCTTCACGGTTAATCGAACTTGAATGCTATCTTCACAAATCTGCTGGACTGATAAAGCGGCACAAAACATCAGTTGCTTCATCCTACAATAGATCAAAGCTTCTTTTAATAAAAGGGTGGCATTTACCAATTAATACAAGGGTTCTTGGCCAAATTAAGAATCATGAGATTAAAAAGGATATAAAAAATGAATACTAATAAAAAAAATGATAAAACACACAGTTTAATTTGGTAAATACATTTATATAGCTCCTCATTTTAAGTCCTCTTGTAAACAATGCTTTCACAACCCAAAAGGCTGGACCACAACCACCTAATGATCTTCCTCAATCAATAAATCATTAAGTCACCAGTCACAAGTGCTTTCAGTACCATCAAAAGAAAATAACAGCAACAAACATTACACATCTAAGAAAACAGAATAGAACATCACAGAAAATACACCAACAATGATACTTTGTAGAATATAAGCATAATTATAAGGTCATAACTTGATAGTCTTACACAACCTTACACACCAAAGAAATATTAGATGCCATTACCGTGCTTACGTACCCAAAACCCAAGAGGTCACCAGTATCATATATTCTGAGTTGAGAAATTAGACAGAATTTCTGCTTATAAAAAAACCCACAAACACCTCTCTCTCTATCACCGTCCCTAACAAGTAACAACCACACCACGTACCTAACAACCAAGCCTTCCGACCAGCACCAACACATCTGTGCTAAGTTGTTAACCTAATTTTAATAACCTTTACTAGTTGCAGAGGTATCCCCTTGTGAAATGGCATGCTCAAACACCCTAATTAATTCCATATAACTTATAATCCTCCACCAACCACAACTAAAAAACATAGCTGTAATCCTCCATGGAACTTTCCCTCACTCAGGCTCAAAAGTGGCCTTTAATGCTGTTTGGATGTGCAAAAGGTTTAGAATTTGGAAGGCAAACTGAAAATACCTTATTCACTGTGCATGTACATTTCAATGGGTGCAATCTAATTTTAAACAATTTGGAGTTTGGAAGGCAATTTGGTTGTGTGTTGTTACTTTTGTTGGGTAAGAACCCCTTTCTATGTTGAAATTGTTTGACAAATCGTTAACTAGCAATGGGAAGAGTTGCATTTAATTGTAATATGTTGTTGAGAGAGTATGGTCATGAGACAAAGTTTATGCAAGAGTGTAATTAGTGTCGTGTTTTGTTAGCCATTAACAATGGTCAAGAGTGATAAGAGAAATGTTCTACAGTATTTTCACTTGTTGCTCCAGTTACTCTAATCCTATAGACAAAGAGGAAAGAAAGACACACAAGTTGAGGAAAACATGTACTAAGATCAAGAAATGATCATTTCAAAGTTAATATCCATAACCTACCCATTTGACCAAGAATCCAAGATCTAAAAGTATTCTATAACTCAACCGATGAAAAAAGATCTAATGTTAAGGAGAAAATAATCGGAGACTTTAACATAAGGATTGGGATGACAACTTAATAAGCTATTGAGTTTGGGAGAGAGTTAGACATTATACTTACGGACAATAAAGCTTAAGAGGAAAGAGTGAGGACAATTACAAATTGTAGTAAAAAATGAAATGTATATTGGAAACGAAGGAAAGATGGAAACTAAAGGCAATCCATTAAGGAGCGTCACTATGAATATCATCGGGATAACGAATGGAAATTGGAGTTATGGTAATGAGAAGACAATGGAGATCAAGCTACAACCCTATTGTTGAGAATTTCTTTGGGACAAGTTACTATGAAGTGGAAAAACTCTAATAATGTGTGTTGGTATGAAAAGTAATACCTTGTAATTGATCGATATGAGTTGATATTTTTTTGACCCTAAAGTCTTGGTTGGAGGGAATTTTGTTGAAATATAAGGCGGTATCTAGTGGAATGGATGAGGCAATTGAGTGCAAGCTCATGGTAAGGTGAAACATTAAGAGGTGATGTCGAAGAAACTTAGAGGGACATAAGTATTGCATGAGAAGTTATAAGATTCTATGGATGTGAAAATAATGATCGAGAAGATGTTAGTAAGGCTATTGAGAGAAGGGTACCCATCGCTTTCTTATAGCCAATTGTTTTTATAGTATCTTTAACCTAACGAGAGAAGCAATGGAACTAAATTTGAAGTCATAGTAGTGATTTGAGGCATTCTTAAGGTTTTGTGATGGAATTTCGAATTACCATTCGAAGGAGTTTTGAGATCACCAAGTCTTAAGAAAAGAAACATCACTTCAGAATCCTACACTACCTTTCTTTTGTATGAGTTTTAGACTAAATTCCAAACCTTGTTATAGAATGTGAAGAGCGTGAGATGGTGTATTCTTGAAGTAAAGACGATCATACGTACATTTGAAGAGTTTGTCAACCATATTAGAGAAATTCGACTATCTTTTGTCTTATGGAATCGTTATTGATGTGGCAATACCAAAGGATGCCACGTGTCGCCCCTTGAGTGGACCACGTGTCCACTCACCTAGTTAAAATGCCAACTTGGCACTGCCATGTGGCAGCAGAGGACCTACTATGGGTGGGACCTACATGACTATGTGTCATCATTTCATGAAACCACGTGTTCACTCACAAAAAGAATAAAGAGGGGTCATTTGTCGTAAGTTCATATGTTGCTCAACACATGAACAACTTGACACACAAGGAGGAAGGGCCCAAAGGCCTTTAAAGCCCATGAGGGTACAAAAGAAAGTAAAACCAATCATATCGCGACAAATGATGTAATATGATTGGCAAGCCACCGAGGTGAAAAGCCTATAAATAGGGCATGAATTCACCATTTAGGGCATTCAATTTTCAATCTATTCTTACATAAGAGGAGAACTTTTCTCTCTAGATTAAGTCTTTTGTTAATTATAGTTAATTACCCCTAATCTTCCTACATATACTTACTTAAGCATCGGAGGGTGAAAAATTCCTACAAGGATTTTGTTCTCTTGTTTTGCAGGTACCGAGGCACAAATATCGAGGAGTGAACAAGTCAACACATGTCCATCTGACGTGTAGCCCTCTAGTTCTCTCTCCACGTAATCATTCGAAGGGATCCAACCATGAGCCCATTCTACATCATTTGTCCCCGTCTGAGGGGAGGGCACTAGAGGATGACAGGTGGTTCACTTCCGACAGTAGACGAGACTCGTTACCTTGATCAATTTGGAAACTATGAAACCGGACAAGGAACTGGTTCTCCAAAGGGGAAGGCAGTGGAGGATCAACCCGTGACTATGGGTCAGCTTAAGGGTATCTTAGAAGGTCTCAAGGAGTTCTTCGCGGATGCTCTAGCTACGGGAGCATTCCTCTAAGAGAACCCTTGAGAAGGTTGATCCCCGACAAAGGAAGCTTAAGGGTAAGCTGAATGAAGAAGATTAAGGTGAAGGAAGACTCACTTTCCAAGTGAAAGTTAAGAGAATTAAGAAGGGAAGAACTCCACTTAAAACACATTGGGGTACACTCAAGAAGTATCCTATCACTCCTAAGTTTAAACCTAAACGGGAGGTGGCAAAAGGGAATACTGAAGCAATCAGGACGAAGTCCGATGCAAAGAATTAATCGAATTCAAGAAGTCATTAGCTCATGATGCTAGAGAGTATCTTGAGGCTAAAAGGACTTTAAGTAAAGATGCTTGAGAGGTTCTTAATGAAAGAAGGGCATCTAGCAAAGATGTAAGGGAATACCTGAACACAAAACGAGCCAAACGAGAACAGAGTCACTCTGACTCGTAAGGTTCATCTGCCACCAAAGAAATGTCTGATTCACACCACTTTACTCTTGAGTCAGATAAGCATGATGATGAAGAGAATTTGAGATACAAAATTGAGAAGAAGAAGGCTGAAAAAGCAGAACAGGCCAGAAGAGAGTTGTAATACCCCATATTTTCACGTACTTTAGGGAGTTAATTTCATATTTTATACGTATGTTTTTAATATTTTTATTGAGAAATTTAGTTCAATAAAAATATTAAAGAAAGGAAATTTAAATAAGTTTCAATCAAAGTAATTATTTTATGTTTATAAATAATATTTTATGTTACTCTAAGTTTTATTAAATATTTTGAAACGTTTATAAAAATAGAAGTTTTAGAGTTTTCTAAATTGTTTTTAAATAAGGGCATAAAAGTAATTTCAAACATTAAGGGTATTTATGTAATTGCGCCAGATCCTACTTTGGGGCCTATAAATACCCCTTAAAACCCCAAAATTTAAGATTTAAATTGCTGTTTATAGTTTTAGGATTTCAAAAGTTGAGAGAGAGAAAAAAATCGGAAAAAGATTCGTAAAAAAAAAAAACACTCCTTCGCTTCCTCCCTCCTCTCCGTCGTCCTCCCGTCTCCGTCGCCCTCCGCCGCGCGCACCACTGTCAGCTTGCAGCCACCAGCTGGCCACCCTCCTTCTTCCTCCCCTTGGTACTTTCGAACATCTTTATAATTTTTTTTTTCTTCTCTTGTTCTTTTTGATTCAATCCTGCAAATTCATGTTCATAATTATGATTAATCATGTTTCTATAGTTTTAATCATGTTTTTATAAAGTTATGATTTAGTTTAAATTATGAATTTATTTGTGTTGATCATGAAATTTTAAATTAGGATTTATGAAATTATGAAATTCTTGATTTTATGGTTTTTAATGATTTAAACTTCAATATTATGATCATGAATTGTGGTTGAGTGACTCTATGATGATTTTATGCAAGTTTAGATTGATTTTTAAAGGTTTTAAAGTTGAATTATATTGCTGTCCAAATTTTATAATCATGAAAATCAATGGCATAAATATTATAAACATGTTTTATCTTATGAAAAATTATTCTAAAGCATATATTTGATTTATGATGATGTTAGTGGATTGCAAAAGAGTGGAATGATGAATTTATGATGTTTAGATGAGTTTTCAATGAGTTTTAGATAAATAAATAAAGGTGTAAATTTTTATTATCACATGATTATGCCCAATAAAAATAGTAGCATGTGACATAGTAAGTTATAACTATTTTTAATGCATCTAAGTATTGTATATTGATTTTAGGACATGACTATAGTGTTTTATGATCAATATATCTATAAAATATATAAAAGTGTCCTGGGCAAATTACTATTCTTTTAACAGTAACCCACTCCCATTGGTCCATGTCAGCAGGTGGGCATTATTTGATATTTAAAAAATTTGATATTTAACAAAATAAAAAAGACACCCTTATCCTTCACCTTTTTCCTTCTTTGGCACGCTTCCCCTTCACTTTCTTTCTTTTTCTCTGACCTTCCAAATGCTTCTCCTTGGAAATCTATAACATATATAAAAGTGTCTTGGGCAAATTACTATTCTTTTAACAGTAACCCACTCCCATTGGTCCATGTCAGCAAGTGGGCACTATTTGATATTTAAAAAATTTGATATTTAACAAAATAAAAAAGACACCCTTATCCTTCACCTTTTTCCTTCTTTGGCACGCTTCCCCTTCACTTTCTTTCTTTTTCTCTGACCTTCCAAATGCTTCTCCTTGGAAATCTATAACATATATAAAAGTGTCTTGGGCAAATTACTATTCTTTTAACAGTAACCCACTCCCATTGGTCCATGTCAGCAAGTGGGCACTATTTGATATTTAAAAAATTTGATATTTAACAAAATAAAAAAGACACCCTTATCCTTCACCTTTTTCCTTCTTTGGAACGCTTCCCCTTCATTTTCTTTCTTTTTCTCTGACCTTCCAAATGCTTCTCCTTGGAAAATGCCCTTTCTTCTTCTCTGGCACACTTCCCCTTCAATTTCTTTCTTTTTCTCTGACCTTCCAAACGCTTCCCCTTCAACTTCTTCCTTTTTCTCTGATTTCTCAATTTCAATTCCTTTCTTCTTCTCCCTTTCTTCTTCTCAAATGCTTCCCCTTCAATTCCTTTCTTCTTCTCTGATTTTTAGATTTCTTTTCCGACCTTTGCATGTCTAAAATTAAGTTTTTCTTCGCTTTTCTTTGCGACCCTTGCATGTCTAAAATTCAGATTTTTTAGGTTGATTGCTCTGTGCAGGATATTTTGATTTTTCGAGTTTGATTTTCGAGTTTTTGGGGGGTATAAACACGGTTTTTAGGCGTTTGGTTATGGTTTGAAATTGGATCTGTTTTATATTTGTTAATATGACTGTTTTGATTACAGTTTATAGTATATCATGCTGAATTTTTTTATTAGGGTTTTCGAACTTTAGGGGATTGGTTTAGGGTTTTGAATTTGATTATTCTGTTTAGAATAGTTGGATTTTTTTCTCTGATCTTTACATTTTTTTGCGACCCTTGGATGTCTAAAATTCAGCTTTCTGCGCTTTTCTTTACGACCCTTGCATGTCTAAAATTCATATTTTTTAGGTTGATTGCTCTGTGCAGGATATTTTGATTTTTCGAGTTTTTGGGGGGTATAAACACGGTTTTTAGGCGTTTGGTTATGGTTCGAACTTTAGGGGATTGGTTTAGGGTTTTGAATTTGATTATTCTGTTTAGAATAGTTGGATTTTTTTCTCTGGTCTTTACATTTTTTTGCGACCCTTGGATGTCTAAAATTCAGTTTTCTGCGCTTTTCTTTGCGACTCTTGCATGTTTAAGAAGAATTTGTTATTGGGGTACATTTTTTAGGTTGATTGCTCTGTTCAGGATATTTGGATGTTTTTTAGGTTTTCAAAATATTGGTTATGGTTTGGAATTGGATCTGTTTTATTTTTGTTAATGTGATTTTTTGATTACGGTTTATAACATATCATTCTGAATTTTTTATTAGGGTTTTCGAACTTTAGGGGGTTGGTTTAGGGTTTTGAATTTGATTACTCTGTTCAGAATAGTTGGATTTTTTGCGTTGATTACTTTGTTCAGAATATTTGTTCTTCGCGTTGATTAATCTGGAAAGGTGTTTGAGGCTTTATAGAATTTAATTGTGAATTTCGAATTTTTGTTATTAGGGTAGATTATTTAGTTTGATTAATCTGTTCTGAATAATTGGATTTTGTGTGTTCTTCTTTTCTGACATGCTTCCCCTTCAATTGCTTTCTTCTTCTCTGATCTTTACATTTTTTTGCGACTCTTGTATGTCTAAAATTCAGTTTTCTGCGCTTTTCTTTGTGACCCTTGCATGGTTAAGAAAAAATTGTTATTGGGCCAGATTTTTTAGGTTGATTACTCTGTTTTGAATATTTGGATTTTTCCAATTGATTAGTCTGTTCAAAATATATGCCCTTCGCGTTGATTAATCTGGAAAGACGTTTGATTATTTTAATTAGGCTTTATAGAACTCAATTCTGAATTTCGAATTTTTTGGGGTATAAACACGGTTTTTAGGCGTTTGGTTAGAGTTTGGAATTGGATCTGTTTGATTTTTTTTAATTTGATTGTTTTGACTACAGTTTATAGCATATCATTTTGAATTTTTAATTAGGGTTCTCGAACTTTAGGCGGTTGGTTTAGGGTTTTGAATTTGCTTACTCTGTTCAGAATACTTGGGTTTTTCGCGTTGATTACTCTATTCATAATATTTGTTCTTCGCGTTGATTAATCTCGAAAGGCTATTGAGCCTTTATAGAATTTAATTCTGAATTTCGAATTTTTGTTATTGGGGTAGATTTTTTAGTTTGATTAATCTGTTCAGAATAATTGGATTTTGCGTGTTGATTAATCTGTTGAAAATATTTGTTCTTCGCGTTGATTAATCTGGAAAGCCTTTTGATTATTTTTATTAGGCTTTATAGGATTTAATTCTGGATTTCGAATTTTGTGGGGGTAAAAACACGAGTTTTAGGCATTTGGTTAGGGTTTGGAATTGGACCCAAGCTATATATTTGTGGTTTATTTGCAACGCTTGGATGGCTAAGCGGAATTTGTTCTTGAGGTAGATTTTTAGTGATCCATTGTAAACCTTGCACCTGCCAATATCAATGGCGGTCAAGGCGGTGCTTAATTGGCTTGTTGCAGTTACTGTATTGTTACATCTGGTGTTGGGCTCGATGGGGGATGGTATTGTTGTTTGCATAGATTCGAATTGCAGCGTAATCAGCTTTTAGGTTTGGTCCTTTAGTTTATTTTGTGCTTCCAATTACCTGTTGCGGTTGATGGAGATTATTGCAGGTTGATCAAATTAAAACAATGCGATGTCAAACAATGGGATTACAATCAATGAAACTACCATTACATTAATATGGCTGAGAACGCTGAAAGCTTTCACATGAATTTCTTACATAATGCATCATGAGCTATTACTATTCTTTGAATAGGTACAATTGGTAAACACATTTATGAGATTTATCTATTATTAGTAAATGATTTATTCATGATGGGTTTATCCTTTTACTAATATACCTATTGAACAACCCCATAATCAGTGTACATTACCAAATTATAACCATATGCATTACCAAATTACAGCCATGTGTCCATTATATAAGGATTATAGTGAAAAGGATCGACTATGAATCATATAAATCCGAACATTATAATCACAACATAAACTAAGAACATATAATCTAAAACCAACAATAAACAACCATCAAAGACTACTGCATACTATGAAATCATTATAGTATACAATGAAAGCATAATATAAAATTCTGTATGGGTGGAGAAAGATGAACTTACTTTAGTAAAATCAGGAGGCAGTCAAGGCGGTGCTTAATTGCCTTGTTGCAACTACTGTATTGTTGCATCTGGTGTTGGATTCGATGGGGGATGGTATTGTTGTTTGCATAGATTCGAATTGCAGCGTAATCAGCTTTCAGGTTTGGTCCTTTGGTTTATTTTGTGCTTCCAATTACCTGTTGCGGTTGATGGAGATTATTGCAGGTTGATCAAATTAAAACAATGCGATGTCAAACAATGGGATTACAATCAATGAAACTACCATTACATTAATATGGCTGAGAACGCTGAAAGCTTTCACATGAATTTCTTACATAATGCATCATGAGCTATTACTATTCTTTGAATAGGTACAATTGGTAAACACATTTATGAGATTTATCTATTATTAGTAAATGATTTATTCATGATGGGTTTATCCTTTTACTAATATACCTATTGAACAACCCCATAATCAGTGTACATTACCAAATTATAACCATATGCATTACCAAATTACAGCCATGTGTCCATTATATAAGGATTATAGTGAAAAGGATCGACTATGAATCATATAAATCCGAACATTATAATCACAACATAAACTAAGAACATATAATCTAAAACCAACAATAAACAACCATCAAAGACTACTGCATACTATGAAATCATTATAGTATACAATGAAAGCATAATATAAAATTCTGTATGGGTGGAGAAAGATGAACTTACTTTAGTAAAATCAGGAGGCAGTCAAGGCGGTGCTTAATTGCCTTGTTGCAACTACTGTATTGTTGCATCTGGTGTTGGATTCGATGGGGGATGGTATTGTTGTTTGCATAGATTCGAATTGCAGCGTAATCAGCTTTCAGGTTTGGTCCTTTGGTTTATTTTGTGCTTCCAATTACCTGTTGCGATTATACATTACATCTTATTGTATGGTTGTCCATAGCTAGTTAGTAATGCAATTTGTGGTTAGTTGGGCTATAGAAGTTGGGCTGTAGAATCGGGTTTTGTCATTGGTAAATTTGTTAGTGTTTTGGTAGGTTCAAAGCAGCATTCATGTGCTTTTGGTTAGTTGGGACGACTTTTTTGACTGCAAAACAGTGTTGCACTGTTTCTTGGTAAGCCGAGGCATGGCTGATTTCTTAAAATCAGCAAAACATGAAATTTGGTGGTAATAAAAACCGCCAAACATTCTACAATATTGTTTTTTTTTTTAAGCTGAATTTGAGGAATGGTACTTTATGTTAATTTTAAATTGTTGTGCCTAAGATTTTGGGATGTACTAATAGATTTTATGGGTGGTTTTTTCCTTTTTGCTTGGGGAAGGTAATGCCTGCTAGACTAGGTTGTGTTGCATTGTTTGGTGTTTTTACCATTGTTATATATTGTATCTATATATAAATATATATATATATATATCATAATATGATATCATTTTTAGAGTTTCTGTAAGTTAGTTTGTTCTGCTTTTGGCTTCATTTGATGTTGTTGCTTTTGGAAATTAGCAGTCCATCCATATCCTGACTTTACTAAAGTAAGTTCTTCTTTGTCCACCCATACAGAATTTTATATTGTGCTTTCATTGTACACTATAATGATTTCATAGTAGGAAGTTGTCTTTGATGGTTGTTTATTGTTGGTTTTAGATTATATGTTCTTAGTCTATGTTGTGTTTTCATTGCATACTTTATTCATTTTCAGCTTTATTTGAAGTGTTTATAATTTGAATATCCTATGCTTTTTGGGGTTAATTTCTAATAAATATTGCTATTCTGTATTCTCTTTTGGTTTTATACTATAATGATTTCATAGTAGATAGTTGCTAATCCTGGCTAGAATTTTGTTAGTAGAAGTTCTACAATTTGATTTCCATAAGCCGCAATTCCATATTTGTTTTACATAGTATTATGTTGTTATCATATTTAAATATATACAATAATGAAATAGAAGGCCTTTGTTTGCATTTATATATGTGCTTATTATATATATAGAGTATGCCATATGCAGCATCAGATATTATATTCCTCTGTAATTCATCATGGCTATTTGTTTAAGGATTTGTAAAAATATATGTAGTATANGATTTGTAATAATATATGTAGTATATTGTTTTTAGATTGTAATAGATTTTGGTATTTGTATATTTATAGCTAATGTTGTTATTGGACGTTAAGAGATTAGCTGCTTAGTTGTTTTTATGGAAAGGTTATGGCAGGAACAACTACCATTATTTCGATTGGGTTTGTAGCTGTCTTAAAAGACATTTGCTGTGCATTGGGATATGCTGAACCTATTTACACATATCATGATGTTATTAAAGAAACAGCAGAGGTCAGTATTACTCTTCCATTGAGCGATTTTGGATGTAGTGTAACTGGTGATGAGAAGGATACATTTGAATTATCATGTGAATTTGCAGCAAGAAGAATGGGTGCGTTCTTGATAGATATACATAAGTTGAAGGTAGTTGATATTAACCATGATAGACGTATTCAGAATGGCCGTAGCATGCAGCTATATCAGCTTAAACAGGAATTTCTTACTAAGATTGAACAAAATGCTTTCATCTTATGTTCTTATGATTTCCAAGAAGTTGAGGGATTAGACTGGGGATATAAGACTGTGCGTATTGATTTCTTGCAATTGCTAAGGAATGTTGTTGAAAAGCTGCATATTTTCCTGTTTCAAATTAACATCTTGAAGTTGCATGAGGATATTTTTGCAGCATGGGTTGGAGGCTCATTTGCAGATGATAACCGGTCATCGTGGTTTGTTGTTGGTGACAAGGCTTTTGATGTGGAGACAGCTAAGCAATCCTTGGCTCGGAAAACAATTGATTTCCTGATGACTAAGTTTGCATTTGAAATTGAAGATATTAGCTACCATTTGTTGCCTGAGAATGCTGAAGCAGCTGCTTCTGAGCGGATAAAGTACATAAATGTGAAGGAACGAGTCCTTGGTCTGCAAGAACATATACATGGTGATACTATTGTGTTGGAGGAAGATACAATGACCCCTACATCTGTTCAGGCACAAATCAGTCAAGCCAATCAGCCACCTAAAGCTCCTAGAAAAAGGCATACCTGTGAGGCAAGCAGTTCTTTTGATTCATCTATTGCACCACGATTACTACCACCTGAGTTAAGCAGTGTCTACAAGCGCAGAAAAGGTCACTCAGAATTCTAAGACAGTTACTGATCCCATATTTCTGCTAAATCCTTTCCATGCAGCTGCTAAGTTTAAGCTACAGTTAATATTAGGAATAATAGGTCCCTCTTTGTACTGATGTGTAGATTTGTCATATGGTACCATATGGATTAGTATCCAGTTTAATATTATTAGTGCAAATAGTATGTAGAAATAGTTTCTTTTGCAAATTGTGCTTGCTGATGATTAGCCTAGATTATCAAATTAGTGTTACAGGGGCACCTATGTATGTTTTTTAGATACATTATCAATGTAGTCATATTTTGTAATGCATGCTTATCAAATTAATGGAAAGTTTCGGATTTGGTATTATACGACCGCTTTCATGCGCTGTTTCTATATCAGTCTTATGTTTTAATGTATTCTCATATATAATACGCTAATTATTCATTGTTGATTTTCTAATGCAAATAATTATTCAGTTGTGAATCATAGTTTGTTATGGAGCATTATCAGCAACATGCACCTTATCGAATGAGGAGAATCACGTCTGCACCACATTCTGAACCTGAGGCTTATATTTTACAGCCAAAAAGAGCCTTTGCCTCTTTATATACTGAAGGAGATGTTGGAGAATGTTCAACTGATATGTCTACCAATTTCATCCCAACCACATCTGTTCAAAGAAATAAACAGCTAAGAAGAGAAGATGCAGGTAATCTCAAATATAACATCTACCAAATATGACATAGCAAGTAATTCCTAAATTATATAGTTTACATATTAACTGATTGCATATGGTTTTAGAAGCTACATCATGGAATCTAATTCCTACTGCTCCTCACTTACTGTCACCACCAACATACTGCCAATTCTTTGATGCAAAGAAGTTTGAATTTGAACCGCCTGGTTTTTGTTGTTTAAGTGGTGAAGTACAAATAGCTTCAAATTCGTTTCCTGAGAGTCTGCTATATTTATACACTGCAAAAACAGACCTTGCCACTCACTTTCAAAGTCATTCTCGTATTTATAATAATCTCTTTGCTTTTAGCTCAATTGGTGGGAAAATTGATTCTCGAACACATAAAGGCATTTACGTGTTTCGTTTACATGGCCAAATTTACCATTTCCTTCCTGACCTATTACCAGCCAATCAATGTCCCAAATATCTTCAGCTTTATTTTATGATTCTTAGGCAGAACTGTCATTAAGATCAAGTTGTTTTGATAACCTTCGGCTAGAAGTAATTTCCATATTAATGAAAGTGATGCATTTAAATCCTTATGCTCAGTTTTTCAAGAGCTTAAAGGAAGTTGCTGTGAATGGAAATACTACTATTCGCATTAATACGAATGCTGTACCCGATGTTCGCCTTTATAATGCACCAACATCAGATGAGGTAGCTGCAATATGGGCAGACCAGCCCCTTGGTGACCAATGCAGCGGACCTTTCATAACAGTTACAGGGAAATCAAATACTGCTCATAGAATCTATCATTATTATGGCTGTTATGATCCCTTACAATATCCTCTATTATTCCCATTTGGTGATAGTGGTTGGCATCTTGGAATCCCCAGATATCCTAAGAAGAGTAGAGCAACAATAACTCTGAATCAAGCGCCAGTTCATCATTTAACAGATCCTGCTGATATTATAGCTCAAGAAGCGGCACATAAGTTTTTTTTCCTGTTTTAATTTACTGAAAGTAGATGATTACTTGCCATTCAGAGAAATATATAACATATATTGAATTAATTGTAGGTTCTTCTACAGCTAATAAAAAGCCTCGGAAAGATATTTCTTGTCGTGAGTACTACGCATATATGCTTCAAATCCGAAAAGGGAATCGTGTACTAGCAGCAGGCCGTTTACTCCTACAGTAAATAGTTGATATGTATGTCAAACTTGAAAGCACACGTTTGGATTTTTTTCGCAATAATCAGAGTAAAATTCGTGCTGATTTGTACAAAGGTCTTATTGATGCTATTGTTATGGGAGAAGTTGAAGGTGCAGAAGCTGGCCAACGGATAGTATTGCCATCGTCTTTTATTGGTGGACCAAGAGATATGCGGCGTCGCTATTTAAATGCAATGACTCTTGTTCAGCGATTTGGTAAACCTGATATATTCGCAACAATGACTTGTAACCCTAATTGGCCTGAAATTAAGGAACATTTAGAAGAAGGACAAGTGGCACAGAATAGACCAGACTTGATAGCAAGAATATTCAGAGCAAAGCTAATGGCAGCTAAAAAAGAAATGATTGATAAGAGTTTTTTTTTAGTGAAGTAGCAGCTTTTATATATGTGGTTGAATTTCAGAAGTGAGGCTTGCCACATGCACACTTCCTTATTATTTTAAAGCATGAAGCAAAGATGAAGAATCCAGAACAATATGATAAATTTGTTTCAGCAGAGATACCGAGCACATTCAACTCACACCTGCGAGCTACTGTACTAAATCATATGATTCATGGACCTTGTGGTGATGTAAACCCTAAATGCCCTTGTATGAAAGAAAAAAATGGGAAACCATATTGCAAGGCTCGCTATCCAAAAAACTTTACACCCTTCACAACGAACAATGATGATGGCTATCCAACATATAGACGTCGAGATACTAGTAAAAGATACGTATTCGAGGACATGTAATGGATAATCAATGGGTAATCCCTTATAATCCTTATTTGTTAGCGCTTTTTGATTGTCATTTTAACGTTGAAATATGCTCCACTATACAAGCGGTGAAATGCCTTTATAAATATGTCTATAAAGGGCATGATCGAGTTTCTTTTCTCGTTGGAAATACTAAAAATGGTGAGGCTGTTAATGAAATTGATAACTTCCAGTCAGGAAGATGGGTATCACCACCAGAAGAAGCTTGGCGGATATTTGGCTTCGATTTACATGAAATGTCACCTCCAGTCATGCCACTGCCGGTTCACTGTCATAATTCGCAGAATATAAGTTTTAGTCCTGCTGAAAATTTAGAAAATGTTGTTTCTGATGGACGCCGATGTAGGACTCCTTTAACTGAATTTTTTGAAACTAACAGGTCAAGCATTGATGGTCCAAAATATCTATGCTCTGAATTTCCAGAGCATTTTACTTGGGATGACAGAGCAAGAATATGGAAAGAAAGGAAAAGGGGTTTTATGGTTGGACGGTTAACATTTGTAAGTCCTTCAGATCCTGATAGATATTTTTTGCGTCTTTTATTAGCTAATGTTCGAGGCCCAACATCTTATACTGATCTGAAAACAGTTGATAATCATATTTGTACCAGCTTTTAGGAAGCATGTATAAAAAGGGGAATAGTTGAGCAATCTGATCTTGCAGAACAATGTTTAGATGAAGCATTACAAGTTCAGATGCCTCATGCATTACGAAATTTATTTGTGACACTATTAATCTTCTTTAAACCACCAAATCTTGCTGAGCTATGGGAGAAGTATTATTATTACTTATCAGAAGATATAAGAAACAACTCAGCCTTTTCAGAAAACCAGATTCTAGCACAGACTGCAGAAAAGATAGAACAGTTACTTGAACATATGGGCAAAAATTTATCTGAATTTGGGTTGCAACATTTAAAAGAAGTTCAAGAACAGACACTACGGATCACAAGAGATATACGTGGTGTTATGGAAGCTCCAATACCAGCTGAATATATAGCAGCTCGAAAACAGCTTAACAATGAGCAGAAAAAAGCTTATAAGGCAATAATGCAGAAGATTAAAGTCAATGAACCCGGTGCCTTTTTTGTTGATGGTCCAGGAGGGACAGGTAAGACATTTCTATTTTGTGCATTATATGCTAAAGTTAGGGAGATGGGTAAGATAGTCCTTCCAACTGCATCGTCTGGCATTGCTGCAACAGGCTTGCCAAATGGAAGAACTGCACATTCTAGATTCAAATTACCAATTGATCATGATATATTATTAGCTTGTAATGTACCTAAACAAGGCAGTCTTGCTGCATTATTAAAGGAAGCAACGCTCATTATTTGGGATGAAGCTCCAATGGCACATAAGGCAAGCATCCATGCTCTAGACTTATTATTGCGAGACTTATGCAACAGTGATACACTATTTGGGGGGAAGATAATCGTATTTGGTGGAGATTTCAGAAAAGTATTGCCAGTCCTTCCTCACAAAACACAAAAAGAAGCTGTTGATGCAAGTTTAGTGTCCTCTCATTTATGGGAACATTTCACCAGATTTCACTTACATGAAAATATGCGTGCCCGTGAAGATCCTGACTTTGTTGCCTTTCTCTTGTCATTAGGCGATGGAAAACTACAGCAAACTGAATAGGCTACTTTAGAAACGCCACGGATTATAAATTGTATACTAAGCTCATCATCAGAAACACCTGCGGTATTGATGAATCTGTTATTGCCAGATCATTATAATGCTCACAATGGGTCACATGCTTTTGTTAACAGAGCAATATTATCACCTAAAAATGATGATGTCGATGCAATCAATTCACTCTTTATTGAAAAGTTTGAAGGTGAAAGTGTTACTTATAACAGTTTCGACACTTTGCTTGATGACAATTCCCATATTTACCCCACAGAATTCCTTCACACCTTATGTCCAGGAGGCATGAGCCCTCATTAACTTGTGCTTAAAAAAGGCAGCCCTGTTATGTTATTAAGGAATTTGAATCCCTCAAATGGTCTATGCAATGGAACTCGACTAATATGTAAGAACTTCCTTCCAAATATAATTGTCTGCGAAATTGCTGCAGGGTATTTCAAAGGCACAGAAGTATTATTACCACGGATTAGTCTCCGGCCGTCCTCATCTTCAGAGTTCCCTTTTCATTTTCAACGGAAGCAATTTCCAATTAAGCTATGTTTCGCAATGACTATCAATAAATCTCAAGGACAGACATTAAATGAAGTTGGGGTTTATTTAAAGAGTCCATGTTTCTCTCATGGACAACTATATGTTGCATTGTCTAGAGCTCGACAAGCTTCGAAGATTAATGTATTTGCATTTTCAAACCAGCAACATCAAAGACCAAATTTAGTTCGAAATGCTATATCATTTGAAGTACTTGCCAGAGCTGGAATCATACAAGTATATGTCTTATTTACCTTATTTTCATTATCTATAATGCATTATATAAATAATGTTCGTGTTTATACTGATACACTTGTACGTTTGATGCAGGATGCACACAGTTAACCAGTTTATTTATTGCGTTTTCCATAGAACCCTATAAATATTCAAAGGAGCAGACGTAATCAATTTAGCTACAACTCTGAATTCAAGCAGTTTAATTGTACAAATACTGTAAAGAAGACTGAAATATATGCTACGGCAGGCAGTTTTTGTTCAAGGATTTACATCGCGCGACAGATATGTGATAACATCTATATTACATGCTATTGTAACTCTTTGAACATGATCGGAAATGTAGAGTATTGAAATTTAGTAATCTGATAAATAATTGTTGACTCATGAATTGAAAGAAAAGTTTTGATGATGACTAACACAAACAAGCTTAACTAATATATACTTTGAGTTCCTATGAGATTTCACAGGTTCAAAGTGTAAGGAACTTGGAGCAATATTGAAGGAACGTAACAAGCTAAACAACCAAGTTCATGGAGAAGTTCCTAGGCAGAATATTGCAAAGGAACACAGAAGAAAGAAAAGAAGTTCCTTAGTAACACAGTTATGTAGGAACAAGCTGCGAGAATAGATCTGTTCCTACAGGAACAGGCGAACAAAGTCAAGACATCCACATGAAGTGTCTTGGTAAAGAGAAGAGAATTTCCAAGAAGATTATAAGCATAATCTTCTAGGAACTTAGTAATTACATTGGAGACTCAAATCAGATTGGAACATCAAACCTAAAAGCAAGTTACGAATCTATCCTACGAAGTGGTCTAGGTTAATTTATTGGGCTGATTTTGCTGAAGAATAAAAACGGCATCTAGGGTTTTTAACAAGTCAAGAAAAGTTGTTAAGCGTCCTAGATTGTAGGAATAAAGTCATGGGTTCATGGGCAAGAATAAAGCGGTTAAATTAGTCAAGTCAAAAGGCCTATTCTCCTGGTCTACATACTTGGGATAGTGGAAGAAATCATGGAGTTGTGGATGAGCAAAGAACGTGGTTGAAGACTGAAGATTACAAGCCAGAACCATTCTATAAATACTCCAAGAAATTCAGAAGAAGAAGAGAAGAACATCAGAGAACACATTGAGTATTTAACGAGTACATGTTTTGATGTTGTTGTTCCAGTCCAGTTTAAAAGGTCTTTTCAATGTATTAGAGTCAGAATTGAGTTGTAATTAGTGAGAAAAGGAGAAGTGTGAGAACTAGAGAAGAGTGGAGAAAAAGAGAAAGAGAAGCGAGAGATAAAGAGTGAGAATTGAGAATCAAGTTCCTACAGGAACTGACGAGGGAAATTAGAGAATTTAGGTTGTAATAGCTGTTACAGGCCTATAATAGAAGTGGAGTTTTCTTCCTTAGGGCCAAGGAAGTTTTTCTCATAAATATATCACTCGTACTCTTTAATTCGTTTAAATTTGTTTAAATTCCGCATACAAGTTCCACACAGCAATTCACCCCCCCTCTTGCAGTGTTCCTATAGAAACAACAGTTGGTATCAGAGCAGGAACTCGGGAAATTCAAGCAACCTTGAAGAGGGATCCTGAAGATGAACACTCACGAGAAGTTGGAGGAAGGTTACTCAACTCAAAGACCACCCATGTTTGATGGAAAGTTTTATACTTATTGGAAGAATCGAATGGAGATTTTCATCAAGGCTGAAAATTACCAGGTTTGGCGAGTGATTGAAGTAGGTGACTATGAGGTAACAAAAACTAACGCTAATAATGAAGCAGTTCCTAAGTTAATTTCTGAATATGAAAAAGAAGATTTTGAGAAAATGGAAATTAATGCACGTGCTATTAAATTGTTACATTGTGGTATTGGACCGCATGAACACAACCGTGTCATGGGGTGCAAAACCGCTAAACAAATATGGGATTTATTGCAAGTAACTCATGAAGGAACTAATGAAGTAAAACGATCTAAAATTGATTTGTTAATGTCTAAATATGAACGTTTTGAAATGTTACCTAGAGAGTCAGTACAAGATATGCTTACTCGTTTTACTAACATCACCAATGAGCTTTCTTCTCTTGGAAAAGATATACCCACTGATGAGCAGGTTAGGAAAGTACTGAGGAGTCTACCACAAGATGAAAGATGGAGAGCCAAGGTCACTGCACTCATGGAAACAAAGGATTTCACGAAGTACAACATTGAACAACTTGCTGGTTCCTTACTGACCCATGAATTGCATCTTGGAGGAACTGGAGAAAGTTCCAGAAGCAAAGGGCTGGCCTTGAAAGCTGAAAGTGACGAATCAGAAGAAGAAGATGATGAGGCTGCGTTGCTGGTCAGAAGATTCAAAAGGGCTCTCAACAAGAATCGAAGTTCCTATAGGAACACGGGCAGAAAATTCACTAGTAACAAAAGGGAATTCGTGTGCCATAAGTGTGGATCCTCAGATCACTTCATCAAAGACTGTCCCTTATGGGATACTGAAAAGGGGAAGTCCAAGGGCAATGAATATGTCAGGGAAAAGAAGGAACAAGTCAAAGAAAAATTCTACAAACCTTCTTATTCCAAGAATGATGTAAGGAAAGCAATGGTAGCAGCCTGGGGAGATTCTGAGAGCGAAGAAGATGAAGAGGAACAACCTGATGAAGAAGTTGCCAACATATGCTTGATGGCCAGAACTGATAGGAACGAGTTCCACAAGGAACCCGATAATAAGGTATATCCAAATTCTGATCTTCTTGATGCTTTCTCTAAACATGAACTAGTAGACCTAGTGATAAAATTTCACAAAAACTGGACTAATGTATTACGAGTAAAAACTGAATGTGAAAAAGCTCTTCAAACTCGTAAGGAACATAGTGAATGGCTAAGGCTAAATAGAACTGAAACTGAGAAAAGATTTTTCGACTTATTAGATGAAAATGCGAAGTTAAAGGCAAAAGTTGAAAATTTTCAAAAGGAACTTAGTCAAATCACTATGGAACTAAATTGCTACAAGTTGACTAAACTAAATGAGAGTTTCACTGAAGGAACGCAAAAAGATTCAGTCATCAAGGAACTTTCGAAGGAACTTGATAGTGTCAAAAAGGAACTCACTAATTTAAAAACCAAAAATGATAGTCAACACAAAGTTCCAACATGGATATTGAATGCCCAAACTAAAAGGACTGAAGGTCTCGGTTTTAATTATACAAGGAAAATGGGAAAACGGAATAAATATGTGGAACTTCCAAGTAGCAAGGTGTGTATGTTCTGTGGGAACACGGGTCATCTAAAAAACCAGTGTTCCATAAGGAACTCCAGTTTAGATGTAAATGCTAGACACATAAAACCAACATGGATTAAGAAACTTAATGATGATGTGTCTACAGAGGAACCCAAGGAAACCTGGGTTCCTACACCTAACATCTAATCTGTTTTGCAGGTGCTAGTGAGGGGGAACAACATGTGGTATCTCGACAGCGGTTGTTCCAAGCACATGACAGGCGACAAATCCAAGTTTCTCTCACTGGCAGCCTACTCAGGGGGAACTGTGACGTTCGGTGATAATCAGAAGGGTAACATAGTTGCCCTAGGTAAGGTTGGAAAGTCAAGTTCCCATGCAATTGATAATGTTTTTCTTGTTGATGGTCTTAAACATAACTTACTTAGCATTTCCCAATTCTGTGATAAAGGGAATTCTGTTTGCTTCACTAATGAGCATTGTCAAATCATCAACAATCACACTAATCAAGTTGTACTTGAAGGAAGACGCAAAGGGAACACCTACGTGGTTGATTTACTTAAAGTTCCCAAATGCACATTTTCTTGTTTAAGTGTGATTGAGGATGATCCTCTACTTTGGCACAAACGTGTGGGTCATGCTAGTCTTCACTTGCTTGATAAACTTAGGTCAAAGGAACTTGTTGTTGGTTTACCTAATGTCAAGTTCCTCTGTGACAAAGTTTGTAATGCATGTGCTAGAGGCAAGCATGTACGAAATTCTTTTAAAAGTAAAAAGCTTGTAAGCACCACAAGACCATTGGAACTTATCCATATGGATTTGTGTGGACCCATGAGAGTCCAAAGTAGAAGTAGTAAGCTATATGTCTTGGTCATAGTTGATGATTATTCTAGATATACATGGACAATGTTCCTTCATAGTAAAGATGAAACATTTGATGAATTTACATGCTTTGCTAAGAAGGTTCAAAAATCTAGTGGTTGTCAACTTATTCATTTGAGATCCGATCATGGAAAGGAATTTGAAAATTACAAGTTTGATGAGTTTTGCAGGGAACATGGCATGGATCACAATTTTTCCGCTCCAAGAACACCTCAACAAAATGGTGTTGTGGAAAGGAAAAACAGAACCTTAGAAGACATGGCAAGAACAATGCTCATAGCAAGTGGACTTCCAAGGAACTTCTGGGCAGAAGCAGTGAATACAGCATGTTATATAATAAATAGAGTCATGATTAGACCCATCACTAATAAAACTCCCTATGAATTATTTAGAGGACGAAAACCTAATGTATCTCACCTTAGAACATTTGGGTGTAAGTGTTTTGTCCATAATAATGATAAAAGGAACTTAGGGAAATTTGATGAAAGAAGTGATGAAGCTGTGTTCCTAGGGTATGCCTCTAATAGTAAGGCCTATAGAGTTTACAACAAGAGAACATTAAGTGTCGAGGAAAGTGTACATATTATTTTTGATGAAACTAACTATAATGTAAATAGTGTAGATACTAACATTTTGCAGGAACATGAGGACTTTGAAATAGGGCTGGTTAGAAGAGATCCAGATGAAGAAAACTTAACATCCAACAAGGAACAAGCAAGAGTTCCTGAAGATCAGTTCCACACTGAAGGACAGAACGAGGCAGTTCCTGAAGGAACAGTGAATGAAGTCCCACACAACATTGAACATGAAGAAAACATCACTGATCCAGAAGTAGTTCCTAGAGAAACTGGAGAGACAGTAGTTCCCATCAGAGACTTCCAGCCAAAACCTTGGAAACACCAAAAGTCTCATCCAATGGATCTAATTATTGGTGATATTACGAAGGGAACTCAGACCAGATCTCAAGTAAGGAACTTCTGTGCCTTTAATGCATTCTTGTCCATCATGGAACCTCGCAATCATATAGAAGCACTTGAGGATGTTGATTGGATCCAAGCAATGCAAGATGAGCTGAATCAATTTGAAAGAAACAAGGTGTGGCACCTTGTGACTCAACCGGAACACCAAAAGGTAATTGGACTAAAATGGGTGTTCAGGAACAAGCTAGATGAATACGGCACTATCATTAGGAACAAGGCCAGATTAGTAGTTAAAGGTTACAATCAACAAGAAGGAATTGATTTTGAAGAAACTTTTGCTCCAGTTGCCAGGTTAGAAGCTATTAGAATCCTAATTGCTATTGCTTCTTTTATGGGTTTCAAATTATATCAAATGGATGTTAAATGTGCTTTCTTAAATGGTTTTCTTAATGAAGATGTTTTTGTGGAACAACCTCCTGGTTTTGAAAATCCTAAATTTCCAAATCATGTCTATAAGCTTGATAAGGCTCTTTATGGGTTGAAGCAAGCTCCTAGAGCGTGGTATGAGAGGTTGTCAAAGTTTCTTTTGGAAAATGGTCTTAAAAGAGGAAAAGTTGATAAAACTTTGTTTATAAAATCCAAAGGAACTGATTTTCTCATTGTTCAGGTTTATGTTGATGATATAATATTTGGTGCTACTAACGAATCCTTGTGTCAAGAATTTGCTAATTTTATGAGCAGGGAATTTGAAATGAGCTTAATGGGTGAGTTAAATTTCTTTCTCGGCTTGCAAATCAAACAAACTGAAAAAGGAACTTACATTCACCAACAGAAATACATAAAGGAACTTCTCAAGAAATATGGCATGGGAACATCAAAAACAAACCATACTCCTATGGGAACAAACTCCAGATTGGATGAGGATCCCAGTGGAACAAGTGTGGATCAAAAGTTATATAGAGGCATGATAGGTTCCTTATTGTACCTAACTGCTAGTAGACCAGATATTGCTTACAGTGTTGGTGTTTGTGCTAGGTTCCAAGCTAATCCAAAGGAATCACACTTAACTGCTGTAAAGAGGATATTGAGATATTTGAAAGGAACTGATGACCTATCCTTATACTATCCTCACTGTGACACATTTGAGTTAACAGGATTTGCAGATGCAGATTACGCAGGTGACTTGGTAAATAGAAAAAGCACATCAGGTATGGTTCAGTTCCTTGGAACATGTTTAGTTTCTTGGAGTTCCAAGAAGCAAAACACAGTTGCTTTATCCACTGCTGAAGCAGAATATGTAGCTGCCGCTGCATGTTGTTCCCAAGTGCTTTGGATAAAACAACAACTAAGGGATTTTGGTATTATCTATGATTGCATTCCTATTTTTTGTGATAATACTAGTGCTATATGTATTTCTAAAGATCCAGTTCACCACTCACGTGTTAAACACATTCATATTCGTCATCATTTTCTAAAGGATAATGTAGAAAAAGGTTTGATAAAGCTTGAGTTTTGTCAAACAGAAAATCAAATTGCAGACATCTTAACAAAGCCATTAAATAGAGAAAGATATGAGAAGATGAGGATGGAACTCGGATTGATAAAAGTGCAACAAAAGCCATGAAGTTCCTCCAGGTACGTCATTATTTATAACACAGTTCCTATGTGCACTTCTCATCACAAATCTTGTGCGAAAGCATGTTCCCACAGGAACTTTAATATAAATCGCAAATGTCTATCAATATTATCCTTAGTGTCATGATTGCTTGTCTAAAGATGATTAATTAGATGGTATGCGATACGTTCCTCCTTTTCACATAAAATATTTTTTCCTTAATTTACTTTCTCCTCATAAATTAATTTCCAGAAATTAATTTATGTTTATGATTGTTTCATATTCCTACCCTATAGGATGTATATATTTATTTTTAATTTTTACATTCCATGAACAAAATTTTGCTACCAATTACACGTAAATAGGAGAATGAATTTAGAAGGAATTTGCAAAATATACCAAATTTATTATCCCACTCACATGCACCACTTTTCCCTTAAATACCCATCTAAACAACCCAATATTCACATCACATCTCATTCTCAACCGTCAAAACCCTTTCTCTTTCTTTCACTTTCACTTTCTCACTCTTCATAACCCAAAAACTCAAAAACCTAACCATGGATACTCAACACTCATCTTCCATTGACACTGAAATCCAAACCCCCACAAACCAAAAAGCGACCAACCGAAAAAACCACTGACAAATCTGAACCCAAACTAGTTCCTCCATGACTGAGAGAAAACGACAAAGGGCCGAAGTCGAACCAATGGATGAGGAAGAAAAGACATTGAATGTTGTGAGACTTGAAAAACGACGGAGGTTGAAGCAAGTAAGTATGTTCCGTTTTTGTTTTTAAACTTAGATTGGTGTAGTTCGGTGGGTTATGTGGAATTACTAGATGTTATAGACAATCAGGGGTGGATTAAATTACTAAGTGAACATGGAATTGATGATACGTATCCTAGAGCAATCCACGAATTCTGTGAAAACTATGGATTTGCTAAAGGAACTATCACCAGTTCCGTGAATGATGTTGAGATTTCGTTTGATGCTGATTATTTGGCTAAGTTATTTGAGGTTCCAAATGAGGGTTATGATAATTACTTTAAAGGGAGATATAATTTGAAGATTGGGAAAGTAAATAAAGATGAAATTTTGACAGAATTAGGAGGGAAGAAGGGAGTGAACAAAATTGATCATAATTCACTCTCGCCTCTTGGAAAATTAATGTTTAATTTTGTTAGGAGAACTGTGTTCCCACGAACACAGAAGAGGAATGAAGCTAACTTATTGGATTGTGCGGTTATTTATTGTCTTTTGTTCAATGTGCAAGTAAATTTCCCAAGCTTGATGATATCTCACTTGGATCACACAGTTCCAAGTGGATTGAAAGTTGGTTATGGAACTTTACTGACCAAAATTTTCAACAGCTTTAATGTACCATTAGAGGGATATGGGAAGGTTGGAATGAAGAAGGATCAGTACATTCATGTTACTCTTATGAATGGACTGAATTTGGGTGTTTTAAAAGGACAAACTCAGTGGTACACTGAGATTTTGAAGTTAGAAGAGAAAAATAAGAGGGAGGAAGAAGAGAGATCAAAAGTGAGGAAGAGTAGGAGACTCCTTAGCAAGTCTGAGAGTGAGCCACCTAAAATTGATCTTGATACTGAGGGGTTTAAAACTACTGAGATTGAGGTTCTAGTCCCTGGGAAGACAGAGCAGTTGGAACAGTTCCTCAAGAAACTGCAGGAGAAATTGCAGGATGTTGAAGGTCAAGTCTTTATGATGAGACAGGCCTTGAGTTCGTTTATGTTGTCTTGCGACAAGAAGCATGCAGAAGTAATGGCATGCCTTGCAGAGCTTAAAAGTGCGAAAGGAACTCCATCAACACCTGCTGAAACTGCTGCTGCTGAAGGCGAAGGAGGAACTCACGTTGAAGAAGATGCACCAGAAGACGAAGTTCCCAGCACTTCAGTTCCTATGGACACAGCCCCTACCTCAGTTCCTGACGAAACCTCAGCTGACCCTGTTCCTCTAAGCATCATCCCTGCCTCTTAAGCCCAATATGACCCATTCCTTCTTCATTGCACTCTCCTTATTTAAAATTATTCGATGTGGTTGTACTTTTGTTCTGGATTTTCTTTTTATTTTTTTCTTTTGTTTTCGTTGTTTCTCTTTTCTTTGTTTTAACAAAACTCTTATTAGTTATGGGTAGTGAATTTTTTTTCTTGCTTTATTTTATATTTTTGAACGTATCAGTCCTACTTCTAAATTTGATTCTTTAGATGCATCTTGATGGCTAATATTGCTAGATTGCTGCTTGAGATACATATTAAAATTTCAAAAGCGGGGTCTCTACCATTATATGAAATAATGGTGCTGTGATGATCAGTTTCTCAGGGAACATAGTTCTAAATTTTGATGATGCCAAAAGGGGGAAGAGAACGGCAACATAAATTGCATAATAAAATCAAATCTGAATCCTAATTCTATCTCACTCTATCACACTCTATTAAAAACCTGCAAAGTTAAAGTTCCTATGTATATACTTGTATATAATCCTAGTCATAGTTTATGCTTAGTGTATATTTAACTTAAATCAGAAAATCAAAATCAAAATATGTTTCTTTATATGTTTATCTTTTTCTACGCTTGTTTGCCTTGGTTTGTCATCATCAAAAAGGGGGACATTGTTGACTCATGAATTGAGAGTAAAGTTTTGATGATGACTAACACAAACAAGCTTAACTAATATATACTTTGAGTTCCTATGAGATTTCACAGGTTCAAAGTGTAAGGAACTTGGAGCAATATTGAAGGAACGTAACAAGCTAAACAACCAAGTTCATGGAGAAGTTCCTAGGCAGAATATTGCAAAGGAACACAGAAGAAAGAAAAGAAGTTCCTTAGTAACACAGTTATGTAGGAACAAGCTGCGAGAATAGATCTGTTCCTACAGGAACAGGCGAACAAAGTCAAGACATCCACATGAAGTGTCTTGGTAAAGAGAAGAGAATTTCCAAGAAGATTATAAGCATAATCTTCTAGGAACTTAGTAATTACATTGGAGTCTCAAATCAGATTGGAACATCAAACCTAAAAGCAAGTTACGAATCTATCCTACGAAGTGGTCTAGGTTAATTTATTGGGCTGATTTTGCTGAAGAATAAAAACGGCATCTAGGGTTTTTAACAAGTCAAGAAAAGTTGTTAAGCGTCCTAGATTGTAGGAATAAAGTCATGGGTTCATGGGCAAGAATAAAGCGGTTAAATTAGTCAAGTCAAAAGACCTATTTTCGTGGTCTACATACTTGGGATAGTGGAAGAAATCGTGGAGTAGTGGACGAGCAGAGAACGTGGTTGAAGACTGAAGATTACAAGCCAGAATCATTCTATAAATACTCCAAGAAATTCAGAAGAAGAAGAGGAGAAGAACATCAGAGAACACATTGAGTATTTAACGAGTACATGTTTTGATGTTGTTGTTCCAGTCCAGTTTAAAAGGTCTTTTCAATGTATTAGAGTCAGAATTGAGTTGTAATTAGTGAGAAAAAGAGAAGTGTGAGAACTAGAGAAGAGTGGAGAAAAAGAGAAAGAGAAGCGAGAGATAAAGAGTGAGAATTGAGAATCAAGTTCCTACAGGAACTGACGAGGAAAATTAGAGAATTTAGGTTGTAATAGCTGTTACAGGCCTATAATAGAAGTGGAGTTTTCTTCCTTAGGGCCAAGGAAGTTTTTCTCATAAATATATCACTCTTACTCTTTAATTCGCTCAAAATAGTTTAAATTCCGCATACAAGTTCCACACAGCAATTCACCCCCCCTCTTGCAGTGTTCCTATAGAAACAACAATAATATTATGTTTTGACATGCCAAAAGTGACATCCAGGTATGATGTGTTCCGTATCTGCTCTTTTTGCTTCTGATATCCATACTATCAATTCATTCATTCACTGATTTTTGAATTTAGGTAATTATTTTATTAACAATATAAGTATCATATAAGATCAATAACCATATCACATTGCAGAACACATTCTACAATCAGTTACAATGTATGCTATACATTTTTCATCTTAAAATAAATGGAAAGCAAAAAAAAAAAAAAAAAAAAAAAAAAAGAAAATGATACTTTAGTGTACTGATAGATTTTAACAGGAACACTATAGAAGTTAGATTTCAACCACACCATTCCATTTTACAAGTTACAATTTTCATGAATTTCTGGAATTGGTAAGATAATATAAACAAGGACTACATATGCATCACTGTTCAATGTACAGTTGTTTATGCACAGTAAAAACTGCTGCCTACAACAAGCAATAGGGTACGGTATGCTAATTTTACTTTTGACAAAGTAGTTTAACTCTATTTTATTACATAGAAGGTTCTACTACTCTTCCCTTTAACATGTAGAAGCCATCTATATGCAAGTGATATTTTCCATTAAATTCAGATTTACTCCTAACTTTTATAGTTCTCTTTTATTTCGAAGATCTTCTTGCTTTGGCTTATTGTTGAATACCATAACTTCTGCTGTTAGCACAAGGTATGTAACTCATTCTAAGAACTATACGAGATTTTATGAGTTGTTATTCCATTTTAAGGTATGTCTTCACTTTGGTTTATTGCTTTGCCTTTTTTTTGTGTTTAGTAATATCTCTTCCTGTGCTGCTGAACTATAATGCTACCTTTATTCTATGAGTTGCTTCCTATCATTTCAGTTTATTAGATTTATGCTGGTGAATTATACTGCTAGAAATAAATTGAATAGCTACTACAAGACATATGACAGTATTTGTATTACTATTAGGCTATTTTAGACATGCATTACCTCTGCTAGCTTTTTCAAAAACCTTCAATTTCCTTCTTCATCTTATTCAGTTCTACTGATGCTGCTGAAATAGTAGTTCAAAGACCTTTAACTTTCTTCCTAGCATAAATATTACCCACAGCGCGCCTTCTATTTGGTTTCTCATAACTGAGATTTTCTCCACTATTACCTCCGTATGTTCCAATGCATGAAATAGATTATTGCTGATATAGAGTTGATAGTACAAGGATGTTGCGATATTTATAATGCATTTTCATTAGTTTGTGCAGTTTACATTCTCTTTGATGAAACAACTTATGTAATTTACATTATTCTTTTTCTATAGAATAACAAAAATAACTTGCTGATTATTACAAAGCTTTCTATTTCAGATTCTACACTAATGAATTAAATTAGAAATACATGCTAAGCTCAAAACAGATATGAATTACGGTAGAAAATATCAAGTTTACTAATTCACTGAAATTATATTCTCCATTTTACAGAGCAATTATGAAACCTGAATATAGACCTCTTAAAGAATTAACAACCAAGAATAAAAATTATGCTGTAAAAGTTAAAGTGATCCATAAAGGATCACCTCAGAAGCCAGAAAACAAAACAAGATACCATGGACTGTTACTTGAAGATGCAGAGGTACTACAAACCAAAGTTCAAACATGACCTACAAATCTATAAACATGTATATGATAAAAATCACTGATACTGTTTTTCCCAGGGATTCAAAATGAAGGCTACATTATTCAACAGACATTGAAGCATTCGATGAGGCACTGCAACGAAATGGAGAATATGTGATATCTAATGCAACTGTTACACAAGTACCTGCTCAACATGCTACACGACCACAGGAACATGCTCTTGTTACTAACGGAAGAGCTACCATAGAACCCGTTCCAATTGATCCTGCTGTGCTAGAACCACAATATTGTAACATAGGTGCAATACCACGGAGCATCAATGATGATACACTTTATGGTATATATATCAATAACAACTCTTATATGTGCATCTTTTAATATCTTAGCTTAAATGTAACGTTTAAAAATAAATGACAGAGTATATTTGTAGATGTATTAGGTATTGTAATATATGCAAATGGACCAAGATCAATACCTAAAGCTGATGGTGGAGAAAATCAAGTATTTGAATTCCGCATCATTGACCATAGGTACAGATCAATATAGGTTTATCAACATTTCGCAGTCATTTAGTTTATAACTGTTTTATCATAACACTAAACTTGATATTGGTGCAAACCAGTCATGACAGGCCTATTATAATTTCTCTTTGGAATGAAATTGCACAGCCGTATGCACATCTAGCTCAAGAATGGTCTAATTCATTTAATGTGATTGGTTTTACAGCTTTAAAAGTCCGAGGCTATAGAGGTAATAGCCAAGCCACAATTATTATCTTATAAGATTGAACATTGCATGACTGCCATCCATTGCACATTCTGAAAATGTTTAGAGTTTCTGATTTCCCTTTATACAGGATTTACTCTTTGTTCATCAATGTCAACCTCCATCATTCTAAATCCTAAGGGACCAAAGGCACATGCATTGCGTTCTTGGTAAGTAGGGGTAAATTCTATTTATGCAAAGAATCGCTATGATCTTTCATTTCACAAATATAATGTATTCATTTTTTAAAGGGTTGTTGTAAATGAAAGTAAATTAATTGATTGGCAAGCAAAGCTCGTGCTACTACTAGCTGCAGATGCAAAACCAATACAGATGACAGCAATACAATTGCAAGAGCGTAAGGTATACTAGCTATGCAAAAAGCAAATGAGCATAAGTTTCATACACCAAAAAACAATTTCATATATTAACAGATTTGGTCTTGAATTTCAGGCTCATAATACTTGGCAAGAAGAACAATTTACCTTATATGCAACCCTTAGCAATGCCACAGTTGAACAGCTTCACCTTTATCTAGGATGTGATAAATGTGGCAAGCGTGCAGTTTCATCACCACCAACAGCAGAATCACAATTCAGTTGCAAGTCTTGTATGCCTACAGAGACCAAGTGTGTGCCTAGGTAAAACATGGATTTTACCACATTAGCCTACACATTCTTCACCCATTCATGAATTATGCCTCTGTTAATATTACTGACCTATTACAAGCAACAAATTACAACAATACATGTTTTTTGTAGAGCTACGTTGAAGGCTAAAGTAGCAGATGCCACAGGAGAGATCGAAGTAACTTTTTTTAATGCTGAAATTGAAAAGCTCACTGGACTTTCTTCTTATTCTCTCTGGCAACAAAAGGTACAGCTTAACTAAATAAGGAAGTAATGACTTAAAGTACATCAAATCAAACTAGGCTAATATATAACAACACAAATTGCTGCAGGATAATGAAGAAGCACTAAAGACAATAATTGAGGATCTGAAAGTTAAATGGGCAACGATTACTGTTGGCCCAAGTCTTGCACTTAGTAAAAGCCGTGCGTTATTTTGGTCTGCTCGTGAAGTCGACATTGAATAGCTCTGTTGATCATTTTACACATCCATTACCTGTTATCTAGAATATTAAGCGGAACATTAAAACTTTGATCCCTACTGAACTTATTATAATATGTAATGAAATTAGATTTTGCATTGCAAAGTCCCGACATTTTAAGAAGAATTTCGAGGCTTTAGACCCATTTGCCTTTGGAATTCACATATGCTATATCAAATACACTACCTAATTAGTTTTGTTTGTTTAAGAATATATATTGATATATGCTTCAATGTTATTTTCTACATTATGATTTAAACTTTGCAATAGATCAAAAACAAAATCGGAAATTTATGTACAGATTTAGCTTACAATCTCCAAAACAATGCTATACTAGCCATTAACTAATTACAAACATAACTACTTCTTCTTAGGATGACCAGCATCTTGCGCTTTATCTTTCTCGAACACCTTCCCCTTTGCATACCTCCTCAGTCGCGCCACTACCTCGGCTTTTTGTCCACATAGATGCAAGCCTAAAGTACGCAACCTTTTCTTCAATTCTAACACACGCAAATAGCTATAACAACTTCACCTAATATATTAAAACAAATAATAACAAAATAAGCGACTGTTTTGACATACAAAAATAATACTAGCTATGGTTACAAATATCGAAACAAAAGTAAATTGAAACTATGGGATTAACAAAAAATACTATGAGAAATCATTAATACAACAACCTACTTTATCACATATGATACAATTACAAATTTATAATGTATATAACGGCATAATCACATCCAATACTAACAACCCCAACAACACACTCACAAACACTGTATCACCATTTTCGGGCATCGCGCGCGGTGTCACGACTAGTGATATTTAGAAAGGTTTTAGAGTGTTTTTGAGGAATTTTACAAAGCTGTTATTTTTGGAAAATTACCGGAAATCAAGTATTTTGCAATGGAAAAATTAAAATAAAGTATGGAATTGAATAGAGACCATATAGGGAACGTTTTGGATAAGTTTCCAATCTAGAAAGTTAGTTTAGAGTTGTTGTAGAACTTAGTCAACAAGGTTTTAATTTAGATTCAGTTGTCTCTATGTAGGAGACTTCGAGTTAGGTGATTTCTAGAAGTTGTGGCGGATGACCACTATAACACAAGGTACGTAAGTACTAATGGCAGACATAGAATTAGAACTCATGCTTGGTATATCTTATATGATATGTTTGTTGTTGCTTGATTTGATTGATAATTTACATGTATGACAAGTTTATAAAGGTAGGAGGAGCATGAATTTATATTGTCTTGACATTATATTCTACATCTATATTAATAGAAATTCTTCAAGATTAAATTGGAACGTTATAATTAATTTAAAGTTGGCCAATAGCTTAATAAAGAAGAAAGGAAGTTATTTAAGATGATTAGTTGCTTAATCAACAAGAAAGATAGTAGTGAATTTTCACATAATTAATAGAAGTTAATGAGCAAATATTCATATAAATGTTGCTACTCACATTTTAATGTGTGGTCAAGGAAAAAGGTAAATAGTTACCCACTCACAGTTAATGTATGGTAAAGGAAGTTAGTTTAATTAAAGGACACACAAGATTATTTTTAGAATCACTTTAAATCAAAGATAATTAACATGGCTTGTTTGTTTCTATGCATGCTTTCATGTGGTGTTGTATGTGAGTCATAACATTGTCAAACTGGTTAATCACGTAAAGTGAAAGAGGATTTTCACCAAAACTCTTGGAACGTATATACCTTGAGTATGAACAATGGGAGGAGTCGTACGGAACAATGATCTATGACTTCTAATTGGAGTACAAGATATTGTACTCTTTTATATTTTTAATGCGCTGGAATTCCATCACTTTATGTCACATAGGTAATACCTTCTTGGAGTTTGTAGAAACCTAATTTAGTCCCCGGTCCCGTAGTAAGACTCAATGATGAACAATAAAACCCACTTCTGTAGATTATTGGACGATTGATGTTATTTGACTTAATTTTACTATTTTTCATAAATTACAAAATAATTTAAAAAAAAAGCCCATTTAGATTATTGGATTTTTATATAAGCCCAATATTTGATTTAAAAAAAAAAAAACGAGTTTTAGCATAGTGCGACTCAGCAAGTCGCGCTGACGCATCAGCGTGACAAGCAAACCAGCGCTAGCTGCGTAGCGTGACAGCTTGGGTCACACTGGCTGGTCAGCGTTACTAAACCTGTAACGGTACCTGGCCAGCGTGATAAAACCTGGCGCGCTACACATTTTTCTTATAAATACCCTTTTTTCTCCTCTAAAACGGAGCTCTTGACTTTCTTGATTTTTTCTACCCATTCTCACACTTCCAAAACCGATTTTCTTATTCTCCTATACCTACTTTCTCTCTCTTTTTTCTCCTCTTCTCTTTACACTTAAACTTTTCTCCATCAAATTATTATTTTTATTTCATTTCTAATAAATTGGGTTAATTTCTTATTATTACGAATTAAATTAGAAACTTTTTCCAAATTAATACTCGAAGAAACAATAAACAAGCGAGAAGTGTAAATTTTCTGAGAGTCTTAAATTAAACTTTATATATTGATTGTTGTATTTATTTATTTGTATATTTATTTCTTTTTCTGTTTTTTACAATGTTTTTGTTAAAGGGCTTAATTTGAATTAATTTATCACATTAAAGTAAGATAATTTTTGGACAAATTGTATCATGCTAGGAACCTTGAATTGATCTTAACGACGTATTGTCTAAATTAATTAGTTTTATATGATTTCACCATAATAATAGTAATTTTGTGTTAGGTTGTAATTTATTATTTTGTGGTTCTTTATATAACTTGTGTGTAATTGAGAGAAAACTAGTAATGGCCGCCTACGGGCTAATATGACGCACTTTTCTGCCATATTAGTACCTTCACCCCCGAATCCAATCTTTGGTTCGTAAGATCATAACTTGGAGTCATCCCCATGGGATCGAAAGGGTTATTCGTGCAATTTATATTATCATCCCGTATTCGTGTCCCATTCGTAATCAATCTAAATACACGGTTTATGAGTTTGATTCCTAAAACTCATTGGCGACTCCTTACTAGCATCGTCCGTATTCGTCGATATAATCTCACTCGAAAAAAGATAATTAAAAAACAAAAAAAACACTAAAATAGTGTAGCGTGACAGGCTTTGTCACGCTAACGTCGCAGCGTCACAAAGTTTGCTGCGCTACACCTGCAGCGTGACAAACTTTGTAGCGCTGCACAGTCAGCGTGACAAACTTAGTCACGCTACCATGCTAGCGCGACTGAAATTCCTGCGCTCCTGTTTTTTGTCAAAATACTTCTAAAAAAGTCCATTTCACCTTTCCTTAAGCCAATTTTGTAGGTTTAACTCGACCTATGGACGGTTTGGGGAAGGTGACCAAAAAAATTTGGGACCCTAAAATCCGGGGCCCCTATAGTGACGACTCCACTGGGGACTGAAAGAGGGTGAGACTTGAAAATTTTCTCTCAAATTATACACTTGTTATATTTAGAACATTTGCATTTTTGTAGTCTTATTGCATACATGTAACATACACTTGGCCTCCATGTGTTTGAAACATGCCTTAGGATTATCGTGATACTTCTACATTTCGAGGAGGAACTATTGACTTGGTGGGGCCTATGGTCTCTAAGCAACCGAGCAAGATAGAACCTTATCCCAACTGCATCAATTTCTAAGTCGCCCATGGTACTTGGATTGGAGAAACTTCATATCTAACGGTTATTGTACCGCAAAGTGTTGGAGCACACTCCTTAGATGTAGGACCTTTTTGGCCGACCATGACTGACCATAGTTTGACTGCATTATTCAGTAATTATTTGCTTCCTTTTTGTTTCATATTTTTGCTTGTTTTGCTTTTTATATTTTGTGCACATGTAGATTTTCTGAGGTTTTCAAATCATTTTTAATCACAATATATTATTAGCTACCTAAATTAACTGATTACGTAAAATATTTTCCATAATTTTAAATTATATTCTTTGATATCTTTTGATTGGTTGGAAGTTTTTTATGCACCAATATATTTGATTTAGTTAATATAATATTGCAAAAGATATTATTAATCAAATCCTTGATCTTCTTAGGATTCCATTAATAAAATCTTTGATTAAATGGAAACTAACTCATACCCTTAACATTTATTAGAAAATTCAAATAATATTAGCGATTCAAAAATACTTTACCTTTTTGAGATTTTTAATATAACTCGAATCTTTTGGAAGTTTACTAATTAATTCCATTCCTTTAGAATTTTATTATTTTAATTCCAAATTTCCAACAAATCTAACTATATCACTTTCCCTTGTATTGTTTTAAATAAAAAAATCAAACACTTAGTTTTAAAATTTTTTTGTCAAAAACAAAAAAAAAAAAAAACAAAAACTCAAAAAAGCAAAAAAATCCATCAAGGTTAATCATGATATTTATATTTTTTTATCTTATTAATTTTTATTTTTCCCATGAGCTTCCAATCAATTAACCTTGATTGTTATAACTGTAAGTGTTAAATCTTGTTTCTTTTTTCTTCTATTTTTTCTTCTATCTTTTTTTTTTTTTTTTTTTTTTTT
>PYUH01000053.1:439434-531561 GCA_016808085.1 Suaeda aralocaspica
TTTTTTTGTCTTCCCTCATCATCTCTTTATAAGGATCAAATAATGATAATCTGAAGTTTACTAATTGCTTGACAATGCATGATTTTGATCAATGTTTTTAATGACTCATATACAAATAACATCATCACCAATCTTTCAAAAGTTCAGTCTAATAATAGGCCCATTTAGGCATAAATAACGTATATATGGGCAACATGGACATGAATCCAAACCCATTAAATTAAAAATTAATGATAACTTATCAAAAACCAATAGAAACTTGTAGCGTAACTAACTCCACAACGCTACACAAACAGCGCAACTCTTCTAATTGCGCTACACTGTTAGCGTCACAAGTTTAATAACGCTACCTTGCTAGCGCTACTTCTTTTGTCACGCTACAAAGCTAGTGCTAGAACTTTTTTTGCGCTAAAAAAGTCATGTATTTGAATAATTTTGACGAATATGCAGTATTTGAAATTACTTATACACAATTAAATCATAATTATCCCCAACTAAAAGGGTTTTAAGTGATTTTAAAGCCCGTTATGGTTCAATAAAAAACCCACTTTGGTTTTTTTTTTCAACATTTTATCTATTAACACATACTAAATAGACACATTTTTTTTAAGTGCAATCGTTATAATATGAAATTGCAAGGGTTGCTACATAGTATTGGCATACAAAATGATGAAAAAATGCCTAATGTAAACAAAAGAAAATTTGTTTGCTTTAGAAAGTGATAATATGTGCTCTATCGGCTACTACTTTTTTCTAAACACTTTATCCCAACTTTGCATCAAACACATCATTCTATGTGTTTAAATTATGAGCCCATGGTTCAACCTACTCCTAAATGTTTGATTTAGAATCTATTGATCAATAGACCCAAGGTCTATATAGTTTGGACTGAAATATAATGAAGTTTCAATCAATTATGGCTATTGTATAAAATTCTTCAAATGCAAGCTCAAGAAAATCCGAAGAACACTTTTTAAGACGATGTAGACTCATACATACAAGAAACGTGATTTAGACCAAAACTAGAACTCCATTCACTTCCCTAGTTTAATTTCCCTCTTTTCTTTTCTTCTTCTTTCATGGTAGAGTTTGAGACTTATGCTGCCAAGTATCATTTATGTACTAATTTCAACTATCAATAAAATAAAATTCATTTCATCTTCAAATTGTACATTCTCTCTCTACTCATCATGTCTTGCTTAAGCAATTACAAGTTAATGAACTCATCAAGTTGAGTTTATCAATATGGCTATGAAAAACAAGTTAAAGCATAATTGGCATAATATAGACTACGTTGTTCATATCAAATGCATCCTCAATTTGACGCATCCACACCTTGAACAACTTACTCTATATTTTACATCCTTTAAAATTAAATGTGTCAATTCCTTAAATAAGTTATTAAAGAAAAGTGGTTCAAATAAATTCTCTTTTGGGCAACAAAATTTACTTTATTAACCATAGGCCCAGTCATCACGAGCCTAAAAGTTCAATTGAGGCTCAATTTAAGTCTCAAAAATTGGTGGCTCACTCCAAGTCCACTTAGTGTTTGTTTAAAGATGCAATACACCAACATAAGAGGCACCTTTGAAACCCTGAAAATGTCTCCCTTATCTTGAATAACATACATTATGATCCACTTTCTTGGTAGCCCGTTTGTGCCTAAACACATAGTTTGTTTCTTTCAACCTACATCAAACTTAGCCTGGGGATGGGAATGCTACGAGGACATAAATTAAAAGCAACTCCATAAAGCAAATATATAATGTTAAAGCAGCTATGATTTTCAATTCAAACAAATGGAAATGCATGAAAAGTTGTCAACAAGTAAAGTTTTAAGTATTAGAGTTGCTCAATTCTAAGAACAAGTTTGTAGCATAGTTTGGGTTAATTATGGGTATTTGAGCCTTCTTTTCCATTTCTTTCTTACATCCTAAGGTCAGCCACAATGCAACCCTAAAAAAGCCCTCCTTGAGGTGTAACAAAAATGCAAAAAACTTGTGTCTTAACCTTTAACACATCAATAACTCAGAAGCAAGAGCTACGTAAGACCTGATTCCAACCCGAATTGGATACGTATGCAACCTTTCATAAGGTGCAATCTTAATAGTCCTACATCTTAAGGACATATAACATGAGTAAACTTTTAAGGGCCCATGAAAAAAAGGGTCCTTTGAACACAAGACCCACCTAAGGTCTTGGATACTGTTTTATTTTAGGAAGCACAACCATCCTTAAAAGAAAATTACCTTAATGTCACATAAAGCAAGTCATTTTCTTCTATACATATCATCCTTCTTTCCTTTTTTTTTTTCACACATACTCTTCTTCATCAAGCTTCTTTCCTTTCTCATGCTCATCATCATCAACTCTTGTAGTGTCATCTTTTAACTCAGAATCTCACATACTTCCTTTACTCGTTCCTTTTTATTCCGCAAAATCATCCAACTTCTTCATTTTCTCTTAATTAAAGAATGAATTTTCATAGCTATATTATACCTATCCATGGCAGCATGCGAGGCATCACTTTGACTCCATATCATCCTCTCATCACCAAAATCTTTCCTATCTCTTTTAGTTTTGGTATTTATAAACTTGGCAACTCGTCTACATCAAGCATTATCATCTTCAACACTTCAAAACTTGAGCAAGCATTTATAATATTGATCTCTTATTTCTCTAAAGATATTCACATTACTAGTAGCCAATAATTGAATTTGAAACAAGCTTCTCAAACAAGACAATCACGAAAGTATAAGATGATGGCTCATAAACTAAGATCAAATGAGGAAGCTAAAATCACTCCCCTTTGAATCATAAGCGTTGTCAAGCACATTATACAACAACTGTAATCTATTTTGGATCCTTAACTTCTACTATTCTTTCTTCCTCATTCTCCTTGTACAAAAAATTAATCAATTTTCTTCAAAAAAAAAAAAAATCGATTAAGGGAAAGTTGAGATACCCCCATCCCTTGCTTCCTACTAACTCATGCTATGGCACCTCCATGCTCATTTGTGCATATTTTTGGTTGTTTTCCTTGTGCTTATTTATAGCTGATTTGAGCATACTTACATTATAACTAGCTTGTACATACTCTTCTAGCTAGCTTTGCATACAAATTTGTGACCTTTCTTGTTGTTACAAGTCTCCATACTTACACCACCTTATACACCCTGGAGGCTACATTCTTTTCAAAATTAGTTATGAAGCCACTTGCTTCAAAATCTCATTAAGTTTATGACATTTGCTTGTTGCCCCTTATGAAAAGAAAAAAAAAGTTGTCTTACTTGAAACTTCATTTTGGCGATTATTTTTTGGGAGTAAGACGGATAGCCATCCACAAAATATTGCCATTTTTCCCCTACTCGAACCCTCGGTCTCAAAATATCGCTCATTACTTATATGTCAAAAATAAAAGGCCCAAGGTCTAATCAATAATACAAGAACAATTAATGAAGCTAAACATGAAAAGCTTTTACAAAAATTAAAAAAAAAGCACTAGAAAATTAAAAAAGCGTAGCATCACAGACTTTGTAGCACTAAATGAGGAGCGTCACAACGTTTTCAGTGCTAATTAACAAGCGCAACAAATTATACTGCGCTCCATAGCGCAGCGCAACAAAGTTTGTCACGCTACAGTAGCAGCGCTACTAATTTTCTTGCGCTATGTCATTTGTGGTAAAATTAAGTGCATTTTTACTTTTATCATACTAAATAATGGGATAATTGATTTCTTATTCTTGGAGCACGTTGCTTCATAAATATTAAGAGCATTTCCATTTTTGGTTATAAATTAAGAGCTCATTACTCTTATAATTAAAATAAATTAATCAAGAGCATTTTCACTTTTTGATTATTAATTAAGAGATCATAACTCTTATAATAAACTAATTAAGAGCAATATCACTTTTGATTATTACATTAGGAACCTACCACTCTTAAAAATGTCAAAATATTTTAATCATTGTTATAGAAAATACAGTCTTTGTAGAAAGTATTAGGAGAATAGATGTGTATATCCCATTCAACTATAATACCATATATATATATATATATATATATATATAACAAGTGAGTAGGGTTTCTTTACAGTAAACCCTAGTATATAGAATATTCTAGATTATACAATAATAAGTATAATGGGCATCCACCTATAATATAAATTATATAACACTCCCCTTGGATGACCATTATCGAATAGTGTGCTCGTTAAAAACTTCAACTAAGAAAAACCCTATGGGAAACAAAAACCTAGCGAAGGAAAGGAAAGAGTAATCACTTCGTATATCGCTTTAATATGTTGCCATCATTAAAACTTACCTGAAAACCCAATATGGGACAAAACCATGGTTAAGGAAAAAAGAGTGCAACGCGTATTTTCTCCCCCTGATAATGTAAACTTGAGATCTTTTAAAATAATTAACCCAAACGTCTTTGGTAGTAGTTCGGCAGGAATAAAATTCAACTCCTTGGTAGTTGATCCTTCCTGATTGGACTTCAATCTCAACATAAGATATATTCATTCCTCCGTACTCTTGAAAATAATACTTACATTGTGTTATCATTACTACATATTTGTCAAGTTGCCATAAATATTAAACTTATACCTTCTTCTGGAAGCTATATAAAGTAGCTGTTGATAATTACATATTGATCATAATTATGGCAACTTGTGATATTATCAACATCATTGTCTAATCTTATGTAAATTAGTAATTACAGTTAAGTAATTCTATTTGTTTGGTCTTCTGGACCATAAAGGATTCCTTTAAATATCAAGTTTTGAAATGAACATAAGATTCTGATTAGCACTCACATACTCAAACGTTAATTTAGTCTTAAATTCTTCAGGAGTTTGGTAATAATGTCACCATTTCCATGAGGTGTTCAAAATACTTCGTATAGAACTTGCAGCACTAGATTTGAATATGTCTTGTACAAGTTCTTCTGAAACTTTTATGCATACATTCACAACACATGCTAATAAAACACCTTCATCTGTATAATTTCATCACAAATATATTCTCATTGGAGTATAAATTTTTTAATATAAATCTCATACTATTGTAAACACAACTTACTAGATAATGGACAAAATTTATTACGTATATCACAATTATTGTATAAAATTAGTACATGTAATATGAGGAGATGTGAAATTTATATGAACAAGATTTTGAGCATAAAACATATCTACGTATGTAATGAGTGATGCATCTAATCACATTTGACACTGCAATGAATAACGCGTTTATCTACGACTCACACATGCACATAAATGTAAGACTAAAAAAATGCAAGACACTGTACAATGTGAATTTCAAAAATTCATTGTTGGACTTCTAGTCCTTAGATGTATCATGATGCATCTTTAGTTTGGACTTCAAGTCCATGATTATCTCTTATCATTGTCAATATGTCGACATAAAAGTGAATTTTATTTCAGATCCTTATTCTCAAATCCACTACTTTTGGCATATGCATATAATCCATCGGTTCCATCATATACCGGTATCACATTTTTCAGATATAATTTGCATGCTATTTTATAATGATATCTGAATGCATTTCCCATTGGTACCATAGTCAATTTATAACATCTAAGTTCTTATATCAGCCATCTGTTATAATTCAGATACTATAACCACTTCTGGCGGGCATACATATGGCATTAATATACCGTTACACTTTCAATAGTGTCACTGCACTTTTGCCATATATTCTATTTATTTTGGAACCGATCATCAACCTACACTTTAGGTGTAGTGATTCAACTATTATGGCAAGATTTATCTCATGGCTGTATATACCAATTGGCCAAAGTTCTCATGCTATGTGAACATGAGACATAACTGAATACAAATCAAACCATAGTATGTGCAACATACCTTTAAGTATATAGACAAAAGTTGGCAATAATATCTCAAATGTCATTGTAGGGATCATCACTTTATAATTTAGTAATTTGCCACTTATCCCAATTCTTCTCCCCCTAAGTTGGTACAGTTTTCAAATATAGGGGCATCATATTCTTAAACCAACTTAGTGTATAATTCAGTGCCAAAATATTTCATCTATAGAAGATTATTAACAAATTTCTTAGTTTAGAAGAGATATATTTCACTAACACTATTTGTCTCTTCTGGAGAACGATATTAATCAATGAAAACCACTCTTTCTCTAACTTATGATGTACATCAACACTGTGTTTATAAATCCATCATAATATTCTCTTCTAGAGATTATTAATGACTATAGGGAGACAATTAGTGCAGTGGCGGTTTATCTTGTGTGTACATTCAACACCCCAATAAAAAAAATTATTGTTATAAATATAATCATGAGTTAGCTTATACGCATGTAACTCATTCAATGGTGATCTTTGGATTGCCAATGACTTTGGGAATGAGTTTTAATTATCAACGTGTTTAACATACAAGGTGGTTTGGTAAGCCTTTAGTCACAAATATAGAACAACAATAAGCTATTTTGTGACTTCTGGTCACTCATTACATATCTATATCAAAGTTGTTCAAAAATAACCTTTTCTTAAATTTTCTTAAAAATCACAATCAAAATATAGCTCAATTTCAATGTTCGGTATTAGTCTTGCCATTCAAAACATTTCACATATATAACATGAGAGCGCGTCAGCACATTATTTCATATCAATTGAAACTTCAGGTTTCCCTTACGGGTGATTATACTATACATTAAACCCGGATGGCCTAATTGAATATCACATCCAATCACTTCTAAATTCTGGTCAGTTTTCAACAATACGATCACTTTTATGTCCTACTCACTCCATGCCTGGTCCATGATGATTAATATGATGTGATATAAGAACACTAGCAAGTGTTTCTTTCTATCCTGGCAGACTAATACTTTATGCAACAATCATTATTCATACTCTGCTAGAGCATTGATTATTATTATCATGATACATGTTAATTAAGTTGACATATTATACTCTTCTAGAGTATTTTATATAATCTTGACACATATCAGTTTTACTAAACATAAATCATATTCTAATGAAATTCATCATAAACGTTTATTTTCTTTCATATTCAACGATAATATTTCATAACCAATATCTACCACGTTTCAGGCTTAATCTATGTTCGTGAGCAACTTGTGTTGTCCTTCTGCGCGCACAACATTATTTAATCAGGGCACTTATGATTGATTTATAATCATGACTTTTCTAAATCATTCATATCCATTTTCAGGATGGTTCATTATTCTAAACATTTAACTATCTTGTTGCCATCTTTTATGAATAAATCATTTATATGTACCACTTGACCATCAATGTATTTTATAACTCATGGAATAAAAAATACTATCTCCCCCTAATCTTTGCTATGGGGAATGATAATTATTCCAACACAATTTAATCTCATATCTCTTAAGCCATGAATTCTTTAGGCAATGTCATGTCTCAATAAAGCAAAATATTGTTACAAACTAAACATGTTCCTTTTTGCCCAAATATTCTTTATAATAAAATCCTCAAACGTATGAGCATAATAGATACATTTTCACTTAGTTGCTCACAATGTCATACTCAATTCTTAAACTCATAAAACTTTTCCATTTGCTATTAGTATATTATGTATTCGATCATCTGTTTTAGTTCATCTTTATAAACTTTATGAATTATTATAGGTAAATATCATGCCAACAAGCGATCATCTTATACCAACAATATGCATTTCTCATTCACTTCTGGCAATAAGGGGTGTAATTAGTTATTTTCTCACTAATAGTTTGACATTGTGAATATTACCAAGAAGTAAATGTCTCAACTATTTAAAATCTTTGAATATTATTTTCACATGACATTGTGTGACCAAAACATAGTTGTTTTATGAATGATGGCATTCTAAGGTACCGTAACTAGTAGAAACTTCTCAGTCATGAAAATATCATCATATTATCTTGAGGATTCTCAACCCTTTGTAAATTTTAGAGCATCATGTTTTCGTATGTATAGTATTCTTATAAAACTAAGGATATTCAGTGCCGTATGTACAAGAATTTCATGTTCAAAACTCATTATTCAATCCTACTCCATATAGGTATAGAATATCCTTAAGTGATCCAATCATGCACCAACCTTTCATTACTAATTGTTATAATATGTACAGTATCATAACAGTGCACTTATGAGTAAAGCAACTAATGTAACACAGGTAAGGTCATAAATGTCAAGAATTATACATCAAAATAAAATAAGGTTGAAATGACATTTATGTTATGATCTTCCAATTTCTAATAGCACACTAACAATCACAATGTTACACAATTACAAAAGTAATATAGTCGTAAGCCCGTGCCTCCTTAAAGAGTTATCATTACTTCCTATTAAAATTTATGCTATCAATCGACAATCAATTCGTTCCACATCTAGTTATCATAGTAAATAAATTACCCTTAAATTTATATCAAAATTATATTCAATATTCCATAAGGAACACTTAGTGATAAACATAATTTGAGGTCAACTAAAAAAAACTCATAATGCATAAAAAATTACTAAAAGCAAGAATATGATCATCAACAGAGACCAAATGCGTCATCATAAGTATGTAGTCCGTCCAAAATAAACTTCACTTAAATTAGTCAAAACAAGTTCTTGTCATTCTGTTGACGACTATATCTTATAGGGAATATCGTAGGTGTTTTTGAAACTAAGCTGAAATACTAAGAATAAAACTAAATAATATGTTAATATAGCTCCCCTTATGAAAGGAAATTTGTAACACACCATATAAACATCGTAAGATTCATAACAAGTACTTCTTATAATAGTTGGGTCAAAGAAATAGAAGACTAAAATTACATAGATAAAAATTATTAGAAGCAATAATTAAGCATAATTATGCACCAACATCACTAAACTGATTTGCAACTAAATAATTCAGAAAATATATTCAATGGCATACAAATGACTACTTAAGAGATTATGCTAATAAAGTAATAAGTTTGGAACCGTCATTTTTTTTTTTTGAAGCATTTGTACGCTAGACTAGAAAAGGCTCTCCCTTTAAAAGTTAAAACATATACTACATAAAACCTTAAATATCTGATGATATAAGGTCATTGATAATGCAAGATATAACTATTGTTTTCCTTGATTGTTTCTAGGTACGAGTATAATGGAAAATAATTTACTTCAATACAAAGATAATACTATATCCTACTATGCATTGAAAACATCGGAGTATTGGACCCTTTATTATTGAATATCTATCTATTCAATTACAACCTTTATATTAAACCAAAAGTAATCAACCATAAAGAACTCTAGCAAAAACTACAAGGTCAACATATGTCATTTTGGTTGGGTTCTGGGGCATAATGATACAATTGATCGGACATTTGACTAATTAAATTATAAATATTTAATCAATTAGAGCATGATGATGTAATTGAATTATACAAAGTTAAACAACTTAATCGATTTAATGGTACCCGAAACACACATGATTGATTTAATTCATGAAACTTAAACGATAAATTAATTTAATCAAACATAAGCATACCTCTAATTTGTGGCTGAGAAATGAAAATACCTCTGAATTCATCAATACAACCTCACAAATTTGATTAGAGAATTATGCATATCTCAAAAATTGGTTATAATTAGAGCATCGTGCTGATAACGTGTTATAGAAAATACAGTCTTTGTAGAAAGTATTAGGAGAATAGATGTGTAGATCCCATTCAACTATAATACCATATATATATATATATACAAAGTGAGTAGGGTTTCTTGTATAGTAAACGCTAGTATATAGAATATTCTAGATTATACAACAATAAGTATAATGGGCATCCACCTTAATATATATATATATATTATATAACAATCATGACATTTAAAAGCTAACGAGTCATACTAATCAAGAGCACTTCTCAATAGTTCATGGAGCATTATACTTTATTCTATAACATTATTTAGAGAATCATATGCCAAAGCACTTTTGTTTAATAAAATAAAAGCATACTACTCTTACAATGCTTAGAGCATTCTTCAATAACCGTTATAAAACAAACTTTTTTTCATATGCTTGAACATTTGTATGACTACATTTAAATAAGTTATAACAAATAATTCCCGATCTAAATCAACATGTAAGCACAAATTCATCTCATATTTCTCAAAATTATCTTAATTAAAGAATGTTTGAGATAGAAGCACTTACATTACAAAAGAAGAAGCACTTAAACGAAAGAGTAGAGTAGCGCAAGACAATGTACTACGCTAACACCTCAGCGTCACAAACCCAAATACGCTGCCTCAGTAGCACGACTAACTCTACCACGCTACAACATGTAGCGACTAACTCTACCACGCTACAACATGTAGCGCGACTAATTCTGCAGCGCCATCACTCAAGCCCAACAATGAAACCACGCCAATGTCCCTACACAACACTACCATGTATTATCAATTGAACATCAACTTTTATAATTTGAGCAACATTTCAAACACAACAAATGAAGAAACACTCACTTGGGAGTGTGATAGAAGCAACCGCGCTAAAGGTCTTAGCACCTTTTCTACTGTCACACTGATGCATCAGCGTGGTTGGCTTTGTGATGCTACAACGCTAGCATTCTTGACTGTGCTTTGCTGTATTTTCAAGTGCTTTGAGTTTGTTTTTGATGTTAATTCCTTTTTCTCACCCCTTTATCCAAAATGCCCAAAAGGAAAAATACATTGAGTTAGGGTTTGTGATTTTATGACAACATCATTAGCTTTTGTTAACAACTCTAGTAAATAAGCGAATTTACTCAAAATAGTAATAAATGAGAGAATTTATTACATTTTTCAATAATTTTGATAAATAAGCAAATTTACTCAAAATAGTAATTAATGAGCGAATTTATTACATTTTTCAATAATTTCGGTAAATAAGCGAATTTACTCAAAAAAGTAATAAATGAGTGAATTTATTACACTTTCTCAATTATTTCGGTAAATAAGCGAATTTACTCAAAATAGTAATAAATAAGCGAATTTATTACATTTTTTCAATAATTTCAGTAAATAAGCGTATTTACTCAAAATAGTAATAAATAAGCGAATTTATTACATTTTTTTCAATAATTTCAGTAAATATGCGAATTTACTCAAAATAGTAATAAATAAGCGAATTTATTACATTTTTTCAATAATTTCAGTAAATAAGAGGATTTACTCAAAATAGTAATAAATGAGCGAATTTATTACATTTTTTTCAATGATTTCGGTAAATAAGCGAATTTACTCCAAATAGTAATAGTGAGCGAATTTATTAATTTTTTTTCAACAAATTCAATAAATAAGCGAATTTACTCAAAAAGTAATGAATGAGCGAATTTATTACCTTTTATTAAATATTCTTTTGTAAATAAATAAATTTGCTTTAAATTTTCTTCAAACACTTCTTTAGTAAATAAGAGAATTTACTACAAGAGTAATAAATAAGCGAATTTATTACCTTTTCTTCAAATATATTTAGTAAATAAGCGAATTTACTAAAATAGTAATAAATAAGCGAATTTATTATCTTTTCTTCAAACACTTCTTTGGTAAATAAGTGAATTTACTAAAATAGTAATAAATAAGTAAATTTATTACCTTTTCTACAAATATTCTTAGTAAATAAACGAATTTATTAAAATAGTAATAAATAAGCGAATTTATTACCCTTTCGTGTTCAGATATTTTAGTAAATAAGCGAATTTACTAGGTTCGTAATAAATAGACTAATTTATTACTTTTGCTTATAAAATTGAATTTAGAACGTTTTAATAAATAAATTAATTTATTAAAACTTATTTCTATATGTCGATTTCAAAGTAAGAAAGTCGATTAATTAAAAAATAACTATTTCAATTTTCGAAAACGAAAGCAAATTTTAAGTTCTGGAAGCTATTGCTTTCTAAAATCTTGATACACCCATTGGTTAATAAGGAGCCCTTGGTTTCGAATATGAAAGTCTCGAAAAGCGATTCGAGCATACTTTGATTTTCATCTTACTCAGACACAATCAAAGTGGTGGCTGACTGTAGACACCTAATTTAGTCCCCGGTCCCATGGTAAGACTCCATGATGAACAATAAAACCCACTTCTGTAGATTATTGGACAATTGATGTTATTGGACTTAATTTTACTATTTTTCTTAAATTGCAAAATAATTTTAAAAACAGCCCATTTACATTATTGGATTTTTATATAAGCCCAATATTTGATTAAAAAAATACGAGTTTTAGTGTAGCGCGACTCAGCAAGTCGCGCTGACGCAGCAGCGTGACAAGCAAACCAGCGCTAGCTGCGCAGCGTGACAACTTGTGTCATGCTGGCTGATCAGCATTACTAAACTTGTAACACTACCTGGCCAACGTGATAAAACCTATCGCACTTCAAAATTTTCTTATAAATACCCTTTTTTCTCCTCTTAAATGGGGCTCTTGACTTTCTTGATTTTTTCTACCCATTCTCACACTTCCAATACCGATTCTCTTATTCTCCTAAACCTACTTTCTCTCTCTTTTTTCTCCTCTTCTCTTTACACTTAAACTTTTCTCCATCAAATTATTATTTTTATTTCATTTTTAATAAATTGGGTTAATTTCTTATTATTAAGAATTAAATTCGAAACTTTGTCCAAATTAATACTCGAAGAAACAATAATCAAGCGAGAAGTGAAAGTTTTCTAGAGTCTTAAATTAAAATTTATATATTGATTGTTGTATTTATTTATTTGTATATTTATTTCTTTTTCTTTTTTTACAATGTTTTTGTTAAAGGGCTTAATTTGAATTAATTTATCACATTAAAGTAAGATAATATTTTAAAAAATTGTATCATGCTAGGAACCTTGAATTGATCTTAACGACGATTTGACTAAATTAATTAGTTTTATATGATTTCACCATAATAATAGTAATTTTGTGTTAGGTTGTAATTTATTATTTTGTGGTTCTTTATATAACTTGTGTGTAATTGAGAGAAAACTAGTAATGGCCGCCTACGGGCTTAGATGACGCACTTTTCTGCCATATTAGTACCTTCACCCCCGAATCCAATCTTTGGTTCGTAAGATCATAACTTGGAGTCATCCCCATGGGATCGAAAGGGTTATTCGTGCAATTTATATTATCATCCCGTATTCGTGTCCCATTCGTAATCAATCTAAATACACGGTTTATGAGTTTGATTCCTAAAACTCATTGGCGACTCCTTACTAGCATCGTCCGTATTCGTCGATATTATCTCACTTGAAAAAAGATAATTAAAAAACAAAAAAAACACTAAAATAGTGTAGCGTGACAGACTTTGTCACGCTAACGTCGCAGCGTCACAAAGTTTGCTGCGCTGCACCTGCAGTGTGACAAACTTTGTAGCGCTGCACAGTCAGCGTGACAAACTTAGTTACGCTGCCATGCTAGCGCGACTGAAATTCCTGCGCTCCCGTTTTTTTGCAAAATACTTCTAAAAATGTCCATTTCACCTTTCCTTAAGCCAATTTTTTAGGTTTGACTCGACCTATGGACGGTTTGGGGAAGGTGACCAAAAAAATTTGGGACCCTAAAATCCGGGGCCCCTACAGAGTTGCTCTCAAGTTGATTCCCAATAGGCCAATTTTAAAGGAAAGGAAACCCGTTCGATGCGAAATCCATAGTTTAAATAATCATTAATTTGTTTAAGTTGAGTCTATGCACAGATGAAGAGTTGTCAATGGTAAGATGTATGTATGTTTTACTTTTATTTTATTTTGATCATGCTGCATAATCTTTAGTAGTTATGTACTTAGCTTTGCTGACTATTTGTTTTGTGTGCATGGCTTTGTCTTGGACTTGGCCCTAGGATGACCCGTTTGTTGGTGAATAATTGTCTAGAATAAGAGAAAGCTACTGGTACAAGTGGGCATAGGTCATTCATGCTGGGCTGGAGTGAAAATGCTTGCATTGTAGTCTTCGTAGTTTGTTAATTTAATAGCTTGTGGATTTATTTAACTATTATTTGATGTTGTTTTTGTTTCTGAAGTTTAAAGTTTTTAGTTTTTAAGGGCCATGAATATAATTCCGAAGTGTAATAAAGTTTTAAGTTGATCTTCTTTTGGTTTTTGTTCGATTTTAGTTTTGAGATTATTTTTGAGGTTGGGTTTTGAATTGGTTTTGGTTTTAAAGACTTCCTCTGTAGTACTTTGATAAATGTCTTAGCCGTTATCACGGTGGCGGTAATGCTTTGGTTTTTCCAAGTTATTAGGGAGTTTTAATAATTACTGATGAGGCTATCGCACATCTATCAAAAATAAACCTAACCACTCTAACTAATATAGCTAGGGAAGTAGGGATCGAATCCACAGGGAAGCAATTAAACCTATTAGTTCTAAAAAATCTAAACCGTGTAAAGGACCTTTGAGTGACAATTGTGACTAAGAAATTAACTAGAATTGGAACTAAATTGATTAAGGAATTTAATTAATGACTAAACCTAGGACATCGGTTCACCACAGATTAACCAACGAATTGCACACAAATAAATAATTATATTATCAATTTCCTTGAATTAAGGTCCACTAATTCTCTCGAATCTAGTCCCCTTCAAAACTCCTCTAATGGCTCTCGCTCACTTAGACTTGTTTTGCCTATTGCCCTTACGATCTAATTATGGTAATCTTACCTCTCGGCATCGATTTCAACAATCTCAAACTAACAACTAAACCTGGCCAGTATTTAATTGAAAGCAATAGTAATTGACAATAAGAATTCAAGCACATTAATAGTTAAACTAATATTTATGAGCAAAACATCACCAATTAATCCATGGATCCCCCAGTCCTAGAAAAGGAACTACTCACTCATAATTGAAGAAATAAAAACTAAATTAATAAAAGTAATAAAAACACTAAACATGATTAAACTAAACAAAACTAACAATAATGAAGAAAATTAAATCTAAACATAAAATTATAAAAATTAAGAACATAAACTGAAAATAATAATAAACATAACTAAGAACAAGAATTAAGATTAAAAAAGAACTTGAATATTATTGATTAAATAATTGAATAGAGTTTTACACTTTTAGAGAATTTTTAGAGTAAACTAGGATTCCAAAGTCAAAAGAGGTGTAATATGACTAATTAGGAGGAAAAACACTTAAGTACTTAGGCTAAACAAGGGAAAAACACGCTGATTTGGGCCTTCAGAGCCACCCGCCCGGAGGGTCTGGGCGTGCAGCCCTCACCCGGGAGCACAACCTCGACCCGGGCGGGTAGCCTATTTTGCTTCGTTTCTCGGTTTTCGCTCGTTCTTCCTTAATTGCCTCTTTAATTCTTTGTTTTAACACTTCTAGTCTTCGGTTTAGCTTCCCAAATGACTTCAACTCTTCACTAACTTCTTCAAGTGTTTCAAAAGGCTCGGAAAACAACGATAAATCATCGATTCCTGTAGAATCTAATAAAAAGCACAACAAACACTCGAAATAGCAAAAGTTAGTAGAAATGGCTCAAATGAGCCGTATTAGAGCTAAAAATCAACCGGGATCGGGGATAAAATACATATAAAATATCAACTTANCTAAAAATCAACCGGGATCGGGGATAAAATACATATAAAATATTAACTTATCAAACTCCCCCAAGCCAAACCTTTGCTTGTCCTCAAGCAAACAACTAGGCAAACAATGACTTCACCCCTTTAACTTTGCAAAACAAGACTAACTCAAGCAATTCCGAGTATGCAAGATCCTCAACCAACCTATCAAAATCCCTTGACCGCCTTCCACTCAAATCAAAATCAATAAGCCAACCATGTAAGAAATAGAAGTCGATGACTAGAGTAGCTCACTCGGTGTCACTCCACACATAAAATTGAGCATAGATAATGAAGCTCACCCTTAATCCCAAGAAAAGCATGTAAATGCAATAAGTGTTTAAATGCNACAAATGCAATAAGTGTTTGAATGCAAAATTTGAGAACCCAAACCCACTTTTCACACCTCATGCAAGTGTTTAAAGGTAATCACTCAGTCCTAGTATGAATGTCGACTCGAAATGCAAGTAATACTCCCTAGCTTTGGCAATTGACTCAATTCACAAAAACTAAAAATATGCACATGCTGATCAAAAAGGTCTTTATGAGCTTGTAACGTGGCTAGGGTGATGGGTAGGATAGAATTTGGGATAATGTGGTGGTAAATGCGGGTTATACGCATGTAGCAATTAAAAATCAAAATCAACATCTCCAACATCAACTCCAATTCTCATAGAATCACATCACACCATAAAGCTTTACATTTCAACTACTCCAAATATCACAAGCCTTTTCTCTTTCAACATCTTTTCATTTTTCATTTCTTTTTTTTTTCTCTTTTCTTTTTCTTTTAACTTTCAAGATTTTTCTTTTTTTCAACTTAGGCTCACGACTCTTAATGATATGTCAAGGACAAAATCATCACACATACATATCTAGGCTAATAAAAGTTGTATAACATTTTAATTCTTCATTAAACTAGCCTAGACATTGGTATGCAGAGCCTTAATGTGAGACCTATTATAAAACTTTAACAACAACCTTTTCACAATTTTCCAATCCTCCAAAACCTCCAATCAAATCCAATACAACAACAAAACAACTCTTCAAGTCCCCCAAGCCAAGCTTGGGCATATATCGATTGATTAGAACAAGGCCAAATAGGGTTGTAATGTGGCTAAAATACAAATGAAAGGGATAAAAGCTCAAAATAAGGACCAAGGGAAAATTTTGTGAAGGAATGCCTAAAATCTGAAAGCTCCTAAAAGAAATGAATGCCTTTTATCATTCGCAGCATGTAACATATCAAAGCCAAGCTACTAGAGTCAAAAGCCAAAACATGGATCATACAAGCACCAGGAACTAAGCACACATGAAAGAAAATAAGCATAGAAAAATGTATGCGGCTCAAATCCTCCTGTTAACACAGTTCAAGCCTCTACTCTACACATGGTTATAAAGGCAAGATTAGAAATCGTTTCAAGCTAAGTCAAGTTCAAGTCCAAGTTGGCAATTCCCAAAACATAACTCATCACATGCCCAAATCGATCAAAAACATTTTTAAATAAAATGCGGGGCATAGGGAAGTCACCATTCACAAATTTTCATCAAACCAATCAATCAATCAATCAAATAAAGCTAACCAACAAAAGCAAAGAGAAATCTAAACTATGAAGGCAGTACATTTTTTTTTGGTCATATGTAAATTCCTACTTCTAACAAGTAGTACAAACCATATGACAATCCTAAGAAAGCAATAAAACTGCATTAGAAAGCAATAAAAACTAAACTAAGAAAGCAATAAAGTTACCTCCCCCAAGCCGAACTCAGCAATGTCCTCATGCTGAAGGAAGTAAGGGACTCCTCTCAGTCAGACTGGAGGAAAGTGTTAGTGTCCTCACTGGCACTACCATCATCATCATCATCATCATTATCACCACCACCGCCTGCTCCTTCTGCTCCACTGGTCCCTTCTCCAGGGTTGAAGTGGTACCATGACGGGTGGGGGCCAGTGGAAAGTACTACACCGGTACAGACGTAGTGGTCGTAGATCGGGTACATAGCAAGAAGATGATCCTGCTCAAAAGTGGCAAACCGATCCATGAACTGCTGCTGCTGGATTTGGAAGTTCTTGAACTGGTTCTGCAGCTGGTTCATCTGCGCCTGCCACGGGGCAGGGTCTGTAGGTGGTTATTGTGGGGGTTGCTGGGGTGGTGGTTGGGGCACTAACTGCTGGGCTTGGCTCGGCCCAACATGTCCTGAAGTACCTGCAGAAGAACCTGCAAGACGACCATCCAGAGGCATAAGATAGGATTGCTGATCAGGCAGCAATCCGGTCAGTGAAGTATCAGGGAGGGTAACAAAAACTCCCTTGGATGGTCCTATGTACCATTTGATGCGTCCCCCACCACACAATTCTAGCCAATCACATTGGCTGAGGTAGGCGGCATCCAAGTAGCGGGACCCCACAGCAGGGGTCCTCCCATACTCAAAGTTCTCCTTATAGTACCTGCCAACAAAAGTCAGAAGGCCACCAAAAACAATATTGTTAATGGTAGGCTCACCAAATCGATCGGTACCAGTATAAGTCTTACATTGGGTATGGAGATGCATAGCAAATAGATGGGGAAGATGAAGATGATAAGGAAATGAAGTTTTAACTAAGTGCCTTCCTAGGCACCACATCTCTCTGGTATGAACTTCATGTTGTTCAAACCGACCAAATACCGTTCCTGTAAGAAAACGGTGAGTGATCCTAGCAGAAGGCTGGTGGATTAAATTAGCCTTTGCATGCTGCCAGTTGGTCAGATGCACACCTGTCAAAGAATACCACCAAGCTACATCATCAAAGCCCTTTGGGGGTCTAGCACGCCCCCAACTGGCCAAACCAAATATTGCCCCAAAATCTTCGATCGTTTCATAACGATCGACATTAAACATTCTAAAACTGACACCTCTAACAGGTGCCTTGGGGTTAGGCCTGTCAATTTCAAAACTTGACATAAACTTAAATGTTATGTCAGGATAAGTCGGGGCATCCATACCAAAGAAACTATGCATGCCCATAGATCGAAATAATTCCTCAGTTTCATTATAAATACCTAAAGCATGTAATAGTTGATGATCAATGAAACGGGTAGGGGTAACATGCCTTAATTTGAGTTTTTCGAATCTTACCTTTTGCTCTTGGGAACCAAAAGCAACTAACCCATATGTAGGATCACGTCCTAGCCCTCGTGGTTCGCCTCTTGAGCTTTCTCCGACCCGTTGCCTTTTTGGTGCCATGGAAAATTAGTGAGTAGTAATTAGTGGGTGTGAGATGAAAGTGGTTGTAAGTGAAAATTTTTGTGGGGATCTAAGAGAGGATGAAAAAAGATTGATTTTGGTGAAAATTTGAGTGAATTTGGGTGAGTAATGAGTTAGATATAGTAGAGAGAAGTTAGAGAAAATATGGAGGAATTTGTAGAGAGAGAAAGTGAAGATAAGAGAATGAGAGGTGAGAGAAAGAAGAAGGAAGAAAGAAGAAGAAGAAAGGCGTGGAAAAGGAGGAAAGAAAAGAAAGAAAAAAAATAAAAGAAAAAAAAAATAAAAAAAAACGAAGGAATTGCCACACGCCCGGCCCGAAGGCAGTGCGCCCGGAGGGGGGTTGCTCGCCCGGAGGGTCCGGGCGAATGGCTAAGGGGGTGAAAATTTTGAAAAAAATGAAAAAAAAACTAAGTGTTGGAAAACGGGTTACGAACCCGGGACGAAGGCTTTTCGCGCGGGGTAGTGCTGTTCGCCCGGGGGGTCCGGGCATACGACTATTTGAGCTTTTTTCGTTTTTTTTTCTTCTTTTCACCTAAATTTCACCTGTAATCACACCGAAACACTTAAATAATTCATTAGTACCTCACTCTCCCCTTACCAATACTAAGAAATGAGCTAGAGTCCCTACTAAACTAAGAAAATAAAAATGAAAAAGCTACTAAAAACTAAACTAACTACGGGTTGCCTCCCGCAAAGCGCTTGTTTAAGGTCATTAGCTTGACTGTATTACCTCATAGCTCACAGGGGTGTGGGTCTCGGAGATTGATTTCTTCAACTAGGCCAACAATATCACCTTCATAGTAGTGCTTGAGGCGGTGTCCATTAACCATAAATCGCTCTCCTTTCTCGTTCTGGACCTCTACAAATCCATATTTGCTTACCATAGTAACAATAAAAGGACCGCTCCACCTAGACCTCAACTTTCCACGAAAAAGTTTCAGTCTAGAATTAAATAATAAGACCTTATCACCCGTTGCAAATTCCTTTCTTACAATTCGCTTATCGTGCCATCTCTTAGTCTTTTCCTTATAAATCTTAGCACTATCATAGGCTCCCAATCGAAACTCGTCTAGCTCATTTAATTGGAGTAACCGTTTCTCACCTGCAAGCTTGGCATCCATGTTGAGCTCCTTTACTGCCCAGTAAGCCTTGTATTCTAACTCAACTGGCAAATGGCACGCTTTCCCATACACTAACCGATATGGAGATGTACCGATGGGTGTCTTGAAGGCCGTTCTATATGCCCATAATGCATCATACATCTTGCTACTCCAATCCTTCCTTGACTTTGCAACCGTTTTCTCCAGGATGGCTTTGATTTCTCGATTTGAAACCTCTACTTGTCCACTGGTTTGTCGATGATATGCTAATCCTGTTCTGTGGTAAACACCGTACTTCTCCAGCAGTTTATCTAGCCTTTTCTCATGGAAATGCTTTCCCCCGTCACTGATGACAGCTCTAGGAACTCCGAACCTAGGAAAGATAACCTGCCGAAACATCCTCAAAACAGTGTTAGAATCACAATGGGGGGTAGCAAGAGCTTCCACCCATTTAGAAACATAATCCACAGCAACTAATATGAAACGATTACCATTCGAGGATGGAAAGGGGCCCATGTAATCAATACTCCAAACATCAAAAATTTCTACTTCCAATATAGTTGTTTGGGGCATTTCGTGCCTTTGTGAAATATTACCTGTTCGTTGGCACGAATCGCAAGACATAATAAAAGCTCGAGCATCCTGTAGGATGGTAGGCCAATAAAAACCTGATTCAAGGACCTTAAACATCGTCTTAGAAGGTCCAGCATGACCTCCATATGGTGATGAATGGCAATGNGGAATGGCAATGGTGGAGTACTCCGTAGACTTCCCATTCTGGAACGCATTTCCTGTATAAACCATCTGCATACTCACGAAACAAGTTAGGGTCATCCCAAAAGTATCGCTTCACATCATGCAAGAACTTCTTTTTCTGCTGATAAGTCAAATAAGAAGGTAAGACACCTCCTACAACATAGTTAGAAAAATCAGCAAACCATGGGGAATTAACACAGACTGCAAACAGATGTTCATCAGGAAAAGAATCATCAATAGGGGTAGAGATCTCCCAATCATCATACCGTATCCTCGACAAGTGGTCAGCTACCACATTCTCTGCTCCCTTCTTATCACGAATCTCGAGATCAAACTCTTGAAGCAACAGAATCCACCGAATAAGCCTCGGTTTGGCTTCCTTCTTTCCAAGCAGGTACTTAAGAGCTGCATGGTCAGTGTAAACTATAACTTTCGAACCTACAAGGTAAGCACGAAATTTATCTAATGCATAAACAATAGCAAGCAACTCTTTTTCTGTGGTGGCATAATTAACTTGAGCTTCATCTAAGGTCTTACTAGCATAATAAATAGCATGTAGGACCTTATCCCTCCTTTGACCTAGAACTGCACCAACTGCAAAATCACTAGCATCACACATTATTTCAAAAGGTAAATTCCAATCGGGAGACTGTATAATGGGTGCTGAAATTAGTGCATTTTTGATCATATTAAAGGACTCAAGACACTCATCAGTGAATTTAAATTCAGCATCTTTCAATAGCAATTGAGTTAGTGGTTTCGCAATTTTAGAAAAATCCTTAATAAACCTGCGATAAAAACCAGCATGACCCAAAAAACTTCTTACCCCTTTTACATTCACCGGAGGTGGCAGTTGCTCAATTACCTGTATTTTCGCCTTATCCACCTCAATACCGCATTCGGACACCAAATGCCCCAAAACTACTCCTTCATTGACCATAAAATGACATTTTTCCCAATTTAAAACTAGATTTACCTGTTCACATCTTTCGAGAACTTTAGTCAAATTAGTCAAACATGAATCAAAATCAGAATCATAAACACTAAAATCATCCATGAAGACTTCCATAATAGAGACTATGAACTCAGAAAAAATGCTCGTCATGCAACGTTGGAAAGTAGCTGGTGCATTACATAAACCAAAAGGCATTCTACGATAAGCAAAAGTACCATAAGGACATGTAAAAGTCGTTTTCTCCCTGTCATCAGGATGGATGGGGATCTGAAAGAAACCCGAATATCCATCAAGATAGCAGAAATACTTATTCTTAGCTAATCTTTCCAGCATTTGATCAATAAAAGGGAGGGGGAAATGATCCTTTTTAGTTGCAACATTCAATTTTCTATAGTCAATACACATTCTCCATCTTGTAACAACTCTAGTAGGAATTAGTTCATTTTTATCATTACGAACAACAGTTGTTCCTCCTTTCTTAGGGACTACCTGTACGGGACTTACCCACTGGGAATCAGGCACCGAGTAAATAATACCTGCATCTAGAAGTTTAAGAACTTCTTTCTTTACCACCTCCTGCATGTTAGGATTCAAACGACGTTGACCCTGTATACAAGGTTTATGACCTTCCTCTAAATGAATTCTATGCATGCAAAAATCAGGACTAATACCAGTCAAATCATCAATAGTATAGCCAATAGCCTTTTTATGAGACTTAAGCACAGACAAGAGTTTCTTTAACTGACTATCTGTAAGAGAAGCACTGACAATGACTGGGTACAACTCCTTATCATCTAGAAAAGCATATTTTAAATTAGAGGGGAGGGGTTTCATCTCAGGTTGGATTACCTCTTTAACAAAACAAACCTCTTGTGGTAACTCAATAAATTTCCGGCTCTCCACCGGATTTAATTCCTCACCAGTGAGATCCTGGACCAATTCATCGGCATCAATTGTACCTTCACCTGCACCAACATCAAGGCAAACAACGGCCTCCAGAAGATCCTTTGTAGTGGATCGAGGCATATCATCATTAACAATTTCATCAATGACATCAATAACATAACATGACTGTTCCATCATAGGACTCTTAAGAGCAGCATTAAGATTAAAGGTAACTTTATCATCCCCTACAGAAAAGAGTAAAACTACCATTTTTGACATTAATAATAGCACCTGCAGTGTGTAAGAAAGGTCTACCAAGTATAATTGGGATATGAGCATCCTCATCCATATCTAACACAACAAAATCAACAGGAATAAAGAATTTCCCGACTCTCACCGGGACATCCTCTAAAATACCTTTAGGGTATTTCACTGTCCTATCTGCCATCTGCAAAGTGATGTTAGTAACCTTTAAAGCACCCATATCAAGTTTTTTACAAATAGATAAAGGCATAACACTAACACTAGCCCCTAAATCACATAAAGCTTTATCAATGAACAGTGGGCCAATATTACAAGGGATAGAAAAACTTCCCGGGTCCTTTAGTTTCGGTGGTGACTTGTTTTGCAATATGGCACTGCATTCCTCCGTAAGTGCTACGGTCTCCACCACATTCAACTCACGTTTCCTGCTTAAAATATCTTTCAAAAATTTAGTATAAGTAGGAATTTGGGTTATCAAATCAGTAAATGGAACAGTAACCTGCAAATTCTTCACAATATCTAAAAATTTACTGAAATGATTATCATTTTTACTTCTGCTTACCCTGTTCGGAAAGGGTAACCTGAACTGTTACCTCGGGATCGTATCAATCGATGTGTCATCTACCTTCTTCTTAGGTGCTTCAGTTTCCTTAGCTGGAACTGTCTCCAAATCTTCAATCACCACATCACTGGTATTTTCAGCTCCACCTGCAACATCAGAATTAACATCATCAGTAGGCATTTTTGGGCTCTCATAAGCAGTTCTACTCCTCAAAGTAATGGCATTGACATGGTCCCTCGGGGGATTCTGTGATGCCTGTGATACTGGAGGTGTAGGTTGTGATGGAAGGTGGCCTGGTTGACTTTGAGCAGTTGATTGTGCAATTTGAGCTATCTGGGTCTCCAGGTGCTTGTTGTGAGCCTGCATTGCCTCCATATTTTTCTGCATTTGCAACATCATATTCTTTAGCTCTGAGATTTCTCCACTAGGTTGAACTGGCAATGGTGGTGCTGATAGTGGTGGCAAACTGAAACCTGGTGGTGTGGCTGTACATATCTCTGCATCCGCTGCGGTGCCTGCTGAGGTGATATAGCTTACTGAGGATTCTGTACATTGCTGTTATTCTTGTAGGAAAAGTATGGGTGATCCTTCCAGCCTGGATTATAGGTATTGGAATATGGATTGTTCTTGTAGGCTTGAAAGACGCACACTTGCTCTGCTGAACTGGTATATGATTGGGAACTATGACCGAACGAACCACAAGAATCACATAAAGGATCAGTACATCCCGAAAGTGCAGCTACAGCTGATGGTGGAGGAGCTGTAGTACCAATCTTATCAAGTTTCTGACTTATGGCATTGATCTGTGCAGCTAGACTCTCATACTTATCATCAACTACATGTTTTCCACCCTTCTTGGAATGCCCTCTAAGGTTACCAAACTGTGAATTATGAGTGGCTATTTCATCAATCAGTTCATATGCAGCATTGACCTCCTGGTTCATGAATCGACCATTAGTAGCAGAATCTAACAAAGCTCTACTCTCATTACCCAAACCATTGTAGAATGACTGAACCAGAAACCATTTCTCAAGCCCATGATGAGGACACATTCTTAATAACTCCTTAAACCGTTCCCAAGCATCATAAAGTGACTCATCTGTCTCCTGATTAAAGTTAGTAATTTGACTCCTCAATAAAGCAGTTCTCTGTGGTGGATAGTACTTCCTCTGGAAAGCAAGAGCCAAGTCCTCCCAACAATTAATTGTGGCCATATTAAGATCATTCAACCAGGTTCTAGCCTTGTCCTTCAACGAAAATGGGAACATTCTCCTTCTAATGTAATCCTTAGAAACGTTCATTTGCTTGATAGTATCACAGTATTGAAGGAAATTTTGTAAGTGTAAATTCGGATCCTCCTTCAATGTCCCTGAAAACTGATTTCGTTCAACCATATTCACAAGAGCCGGTTTCAGTTCAAAGTTAGCAGCATCGGTATCGGGTACTGAATAACCTCCAGCCATAGACTCCGTACTAGGCAAGGAATAGTCTCTCAATGAACGGGCCGCAGGTGGCGGTGGTGGTGGAGGCGGTGGTCCTCTACCCTGTCCTTCTCCTTCGGCAGCCATTTCAACTTCTAAATACCCTTCAAACAGCGGATTGAAGGTGAACTCGAAAAACTGAGACAAGTCATAAACAGTTTCCTCCACAGATCGGGGAATAAAAATTCGACGTCTACTACGTCTCAACCGCTTCAAAAATACTCGCTCGGGCTCAGGGAAAATGAGAGTATCAGGCTCGTGGTCGGTTTGCATAAACCTATAAACCTGGACAATATGTAACTCCGAGCAAAGATGAGAAACTGCCTCAAAGAACCAAAAAGTTCTTTGAGACTAAGAAAAATAAAAAGAAAAACAGTATAAACCCGACTAATAGAATTAAAAATTGCTTCCCCGGCAACGGCGGCAAAATTTGATGAGGCTATCGCACACCTATCAAAAATAAACCTAACCACTCTAACTAATATAGCTAGGGAAGTAGGGATCGAATCCACAGGGAAGCAATTAAACCTATTAGTTCTAAAAAGTCTAAACCGTGTAAAGGGCCTTTGAGTGACGATTGTGACTAAGAAATTAACTAGAATTAGAACTAAATTGATTAAGGAAATTAATTAATAACTAAACCTAGGACATCGGTTCACCACAGATTNTGGTTCACCAAAGATTAACCAACGAATTGCACACAAATAAATAATTATATTATCAATTTTCTTGAATTAAGGTCCACTAATTCTCTCGAATCTAGTCCCCTTCAAAACTCCTCTAATGGCTCTCGCTCACTTAGACTCGTTTTGCCTATTGTCCTTATGATCTAATTGTGGTAATCTNCCCTTATGATCTAATTGTTGTAATCTTACATCTCGGCATCGATTTCAACAATATCAAACTAATAACTAAACCTGGCCAGTATTTAATTGAAAGCAATAGTAATTGACAATAAGAATTCAAGCACATTAATAGTTAAACTAATATTTATGAGCAAAACATCACCAATTAGTCCATGGATCCCCTAGTCCTAGAAGAGGAACTACTCACTCATAATTGAAGAAATAAAAACTAAATTAATAAAAGTAATAAAAACACTAAACATGATTAAACTAAACAAAACTAACAATAATCAAGAAAATTAAATCTAAACATAAAATTATAAAAATGAAGAACATAAACTGAAAATAATAATAAACATAACTAAGAACAAGAATTAAGATTAAAAAAGAACCTGAATATTATTGATTGAATGATTGAATAGAGTTTTACACTTTTAGAGAATTTTTAGAGTAAACTAGGATTCCAAAGTCAAAAGAGGCGTAATATGACTAATTAGGAGGAAAAACACTTAAGTACTTAGGCTAAACAAGGGAAAAACACGCTGATTTGGGCCTTCAGAGCCACCCGCCCGGAGGGTCCGGGCGTGCAGCCCTCACCCGGGCGCACAGCCTCGACCCGGGCGGGTAGCCTATTTTGCTTCGTTTCTCGGTTTTCGCTCGTTCTTCCTTAATTGCCTCTTTAATTCTTTGTTTTAACACTTCTAGTCTTCGGTTTAGCTTCCCAAATGACTTCAACTCTTCACTAACTTCTTCAAGTGTTTCAAAAGGCTCGGAAAACAACGATAAATCATCGATTCCTGTAGAATCTAATAAAAAGCACAACGAACACTCGAAATAGCAAAAGTTAGTAGAAATGGCTCAAATGAGCCGTATTAGAGCTAAAAATCAACCGGGATCGGGGATAAAATACATATAAAATATCAACTTATCAATTACTATTCTTTATTATTCATAATATGTTTTCCGGAAAATCTACAAAAGGAAGTTAGGAAATTCCAGAGTGTTACAAAGTGGTATCAGAGCTTAGTTTTCGAAATAAAATAAAATTTTATTTTGGGGGTACCTTATGTTTTATTTTGGGAAAGAGGAGTTTTTTTTTTATTTTCGAAGGTTACTGGCGATGGAAATTTTTCTAAATATAGTAATTTTCGAAAATCGAAAGTTTTGAAAAATAAATGTTTTAAAAATCATTTACATGTGCAGGCATGCAAGGAATTCAGGTATGTATATTGCTTTAATATCATGTGGTGAGATTGGGTAGGAAGTTTGGGCATGTAGGATAGACTTTATCTCTGTAGTATCATGCATTTAAGTACATGTTTTGAGATGTTGCTTATGCGAATAGTTATGTGTAAAATTGTATGTTAGCCACCAGACCTTTTTTGTTTTAGAACTGTTAGGTTGGATTTGTTGCGAGAAGGATAGCTCATTAGTTCTAAGTGTCGTGCATGATGGTGGATAACATACCTAGTAAAGAAACTTAGATGGGAGAATTGGAAAAGAAGGACTATGAGAGTTCACCCCAATATGTTTGGAAGATTCGATTCTATTGTTGGTACATGAGTAAATATTGAAGCTACCACAGTGGGACCACAATGATCATGTGTTTGCTTTAATTGTTAGTTGTTTGCGAAATCTTCCACCCTACTTGGAGATTAAGGCAAAGTTCAGTGACTTTCCATTTTGTTGGAGGACTTCCAAACTACACCAAGTATAAGGATCCAATTGGTCAATGGGTTTGTGATTGGAGATATCTGGAAGGTTATATTGCAAGAAAGGAGCAGGAATTTCAGGAGTTCAATGCAAGTAAGGAGACCCTACCCACACCATTCCCAAATGATCAAGAAGATGATGATATGAGTGAGAAAGAAGCTACTTCTAGTTCTCGAAGCTATGGATCGAAGGATAGTTCGTGCTATGAAATTGAGAATCCAAATCCAGTAATTCCAGTGTATGTGGATCTAGTGTCTGATTCTGAGGAAGAAGAAGAGCTTGACCATGAAGAAGACATGGATGAAGATACTGAGGAGGACATGGAAGATGATGTTAAAGATGATCTCGAGTTTATACCTAAGAAATATGTGATGTCGAGGGGCAAGAAGGATAATGTGAATGTTTAGAAGTTTTGTTATAGATATGAGTTGGTTAATATTGTTTTGTATTGCTGATGTTTAGAATGCTGGACATTTTAGATTACTGTTTTTCTTAGCGAATAAGTGACAGTGAGCCATAAGGAAATTTTAGGAGGAATAAACCAATAAGAATTCTTATGAGAATGGAATAATAAATGAATTAGTTCTTTTAGGAAATAAAGCCTCAAGTAGAATAGAACCAAGGGAATTAGTGTTTATTTATTATGTGCTTTATTATTGTTTTACTGGTTGTGTAAACAATCAAAAATAATTAAGTGAATCGTTCGCTCTAAAAGAAGGGGAACTTCTTTTATGAGACGAATTGAGAAAATGTTTTTATGTTCTGTTATGAGTTTATGTTGATCTAACTTAAAGTTGACATAGTTTAATATAAATGTCTTTTCCCTCTATAGGAGAAATAGGATGACTGAACGTTACAACAATCAGCTGAATGATGTAGTGAGACAATTAGCTATTGTAGCTGAACAGTTATCTTCTAGAGGAAATGTTAATGGTAATGACCCTATTGGGGAGCTTTTCAAGAAGATTGCTCAAAGTAAGCCACCCACTTATTAAGGAGAACTCAATCTAACTATTTTAGAGGGATGGTTGAGAGAATTTAACAAGTTGTTTGGGGCAGTTAAGTGTCCAGAAGAGTTTAAGGTGAACGAGGAGAAGCTGATCTGTAGTGGTTACAAAAATGAAGCTGTGATTAGGGCTTTGTCAAGGTTCAGTTGGGCTTTGTTTCAGGATCAGATCCGCAATAAGTTTTATCCCGTGTTCCTTCAAAAACAGAAAGCTGATGAGTTTCTGGAACCTAAGTTGGGGAGTATGTCAGTTACTGAGTATTACTCTAAGTTCATAGAGCTGTCTAGGTTTGCTAAAGAGGCCGTGACAACCAAAAAGTTGAAGGCTATTCCTTTTGAGAGAGGGTTACCCATAGACATTCAGTTGCAATTGGCCGGGCAAGTCTTTGAGTATTTGGATGAGTTATATGGTAGAACTGCTCATCTGTATGCCTTAGACCATAAGAAGAAGGAGATGCTGAATGAAGGTGAGACGACAGAGAAAAGAAAAAATGGTGGAAGAAACTTCAGCCAACAAGGGTGTCATGGTGGATTTAAGAAGCCTCGTTTCAATAATATCTTCTAGGTTAATAAGGGAAACTTTGGGAAGCCTGCTAATGGAAATGGGAATAGCGCTCAGATGGCTAATCAAGGAGGTTGTGTGTACTTTTGCAAGAAGTGTCCTAACAATCACCTAGGGAAGGATTGTACTAGGTTTGTGAGGAGAGGTTTTCCATTTTATCTTTTTAGTGTGAGGGATGTAGATCATGTTAAGACTGCTAAGCCGGAGGGCATTGAGGTTTTAAGGGATTTTCCGAATGTGTTTCCGGAGGAGATTCCAGGGATGCCTTCGAAGCGAGAAATCGACTTTACCATAGACTTAGTTCCAGGAACATCACTTATTTCCATAGCACCCTACAGGATGGCACCTGCGGAAATGAGTGAGTTGAAAGAGCAGTTATAGGAGGTGTTGGAGAAGGGTTACATAGTCCTAGTGCTTCACCTTCGGGAGTACCAGTGCTGTTTGTAGAGAAGAAAGACAGGAGTTTGAGGTTGTGTATTGACTATAGGGACTTGAATAAGGTGACGATCAAGAACAAGTATCCTTTACCGAGGATTGATGACTTATTTGATTAATTGAAAGAAGCTGCTGTGTTTTCAAAGATTGATTTGAGGTTAGGATACCATCATTTGAGAATTGTTAATGAGGACATTCCAAAAACAACTTTTCGTACGAGGTATGGGCATTATGAGTTCAGTGTTATGCCTTTTGATTAACGAGTGCTCCAGCAATTTTCATGGACTTAACGAATAGGATCTTTCAACGGCTCTTAGATAAATTTGTGGCAGTTTTTATTGATGATATTTTGGTGTACTCTAAGAGTAAGGAGGAACATGTAGAACATTTGAGGTTAATTTTGATGACACTAAAGGATAATAAATTGTATGCTAATTTCTCGAAATGCAAGTTCTGGTTGGATAAAGTTGCATTTTTGGGACATTTCATGTCGAAAGAAGGAGTTGAAGTAGATCCAGCCAAGATCGAAGCAGTAAAAGAGTGGCCTTCACCTAAGAATATGACTAATGTATGGAGTTTCTTGGGATTAGTAGGATATTATAGGAGGTTTATGAAGGACTTTTCGAGAATCGCTAAGCCGATGACGTCGTTAATGAAGAAAGACTATAAGTTTATTCAGAGTGATAAGTGTGAAGAGGCATTTCTGACCTTAAAGGAGCGTTTAACTACAACTCAGGTGTTGACTTTGCCAAATGGGAGCGATTCTTATGATGTGTACAATGATGCTTCTAAGAATGATTTGGGATGTGTTTTAATGCAAAATAGAAAGGTGATTGCGTATGGTTCGAGACAATTGAAGCCATACGAAGCAAACTACCCTACTCACAATCTCGAGCTAGCGGCGATCGTGTTTGCCTTAAAGATATGGAGGTATTACTTGTATGGAGTAAAGTGTAGGATCTATACGGACCACAAGAGTTTAACGTGCTTTTTCACTCAAAAAGATTTAAACATGAGACAAAGAAGATGGCTTGAGTTGATCAAGGATTACGATCTAGATATGCAATACCATGAAGGGAAGGCCAATATAGTAGTAGATGCTCTAAGTCGTAAAACTAGACATGGAGTGAATTCTCTAGTGCTCACTAACGAGCTGTATAGAGACATGGAGAGAATGAATCTGGAGATAGTGAAAGAGGGAGAGTTGGAAGCAATACTTTGTAATCTTAGTATGATAGTATCCAACCCACAGTGTTTGAGGAAATTAAAGAGAACCAGGATGGAGACGTGAAATTGGATAGAATAAAGGAAAAATTGAAAACAGAAAAGGCTATAGACTTCAAAATCCATGAAGATGGAAGCATGAGGTACAAAGGGAGGTGGTGTGTACCACAGAAATGTGAAGATTTGAAACGGAGGATCATGGAGGAAGGTCATAATACACCGTATTCAGTGCATCCTTGAGGCGATAAGCTATATAAGGATTTGAAGAAGGTGTATTGGTGGCCTAGGATGAAAAGGGAAGTGGCTTAATTTGTGTGCAAGTGTCTTACGTGTCAAAAAGTGAAATTTCAGCATAAAAGACCACAAGGAAAAGTTCAACAACTTGAAATACCAGGATGGAAGTGGGACTGCATATCAATGGACTTTGTAACTTGTTTGCCAAATTCGAGGAATCAAAATGATACCATATAGGTTGTGGTGGATAGGCTTACTAAATCAGCGGTGTTCATACCGATGAAGGAAACTTGGAGGATGGAACAACTTGTAAAGGCTTACATAAAGCATGTTGTGAAGCTACATGGAGTTCCAAAGGATATCGTGTCAGATAGGGATTCTAGGTTTCTTTCGAAGTTCTGGAAAAGTGTCTAGGAGAACTTTGGTACAACGTTGAAAATGAGTATAACTTTCCATCCAACAACCGATGGACAAATGGAGAGAACCATACAAACTTTGGAGGACATGCTAAGAGCTTGTATAATGGATTTTCAAGGGNACATTTTTTCTTCCTTCTCTAGGTGTTACCCTTTTAAGAAGTTAGGCTCTGATACCAATTGAAAGTGAAAGTGACACCTAAGAGGGGGGTGAATTAACTGTTGTAAAGTTGTTATAAATTTTTCGATTAATTACAAGAACAGTTTAGAACCAGTTCTCAAGAAGCGGAAATAATAAAGCATTAAAATAAACAACACCAAGATTTAACGAGGTTGGACTTCTAATAAGTCTACGTCCTCCACTCACTCGCTCTTTTATTAATCAATTCAGAATAACATAAGAATTACACTCAATCAATTATGCATCTATGCACAATATGATTCCCCAACTTCCACCTATGGAAGTTCGACNCCTATGGAAGTTCGACACAACCCTCAACTATGAAGGTTCCAATGAAGATGGTCCCAGGTCAACTTCCCCAGCAAACTGAACTCTCAGAATGCTCAAATTACAAAATTTTGTCTCTCAATAACAATTAGCCTAAACGCTTACAAAAGAGAGAATATTAAGACCTTAATGTGGTTATGAGGTTTATCCGAGATTGAGACTTAGAGAGCCCTTCTGCAAATCGTAATCATCAGCTTTTTTTCGTGCAAAAGTTGTCCTAGTTGTATGCTAGCAAATGTCCTTAAATAAGCCTTTGGCTAGTATGTCATGTAATATTGCAAGAGAATATTTTCCTTGGAATTATAGAAATAATCCATGGAAAATATTCTCATTGATTTTATTTGAAATCAAATAAAATCAGCACAATATTATGTGACTTACTTGCCATACTTAAGAATATTTTCCTTGCATACCAATCCAAGCACCCGTGTCATTTTTGAAAAACCATTTTGCGCGGAAAGAAACTTTCCTAAAATACAGATGTGTGAAGTAAACTCAAGGGGGCTAGTTCAGCACTGTTCCTAGACTGTTCCAGTCAGCCAAGTTTACTTATAATTATGTATGCCAAGTAACTTAAGTTCCTTGTCTTTCATAATTAGTGCATCTCTGTAATCTCAATCTTTATATTGCATATGTAAACCTCCATACCACTTACATTACATCTAAGACCTAAGATTCAGTTTAATACCCCATATTTTCACGTATTTTAAGAAAGTACTTTTGTATTTTATTCGTATAATTTTTAATATTTTTATTGAAAAATTATGTTCAATAGGAATATTAAAAGAAAAGAAATTAATACTAGTAAAATAATAAAAAAATAAAAAAAAATAAGTTTTAATTAAAATTAATTATTGGTGTTCATAAATAATATTTTATGTTTTATATAATATCTTGAAAGGCTTCTAAAAATAGAATTTTCAAGAATTTTCTAATTTATATTGAGGCAAGGGCTTAAAGGTAATTTCCACTTGTGAGGATAAGTGTTCATATTATGCTAGTATGATCACATATAAATTCTATGATGTCACATATAATTTTTAGTATGTTTTATAAAGTTTAAAAGTGATTTTAAACATGCTTATTAACATGCTGTCCAAAATTTATAAAGTAAATAATTAGGCTTTTAAAGCATGTAATTAGCATAAATTGATCATATAAATTAAATAATACATCGTATGATTGATTTATGTTATTTTTGAAGTTTTTCAAGGAGTTTTGGTAATTTTATATTGCTGTCCACTTTTCTAAAGTGGCAAAAAATTTATATTAAGGTTTTATAAAGTATAAATAAGTCCCGAAAACCAAGTAATCATACAATAGAAAAGTAAAGTCTAGTATGGAATTGAATAGAGACCATAAAAGGAATGTTTTTGACAAATTTCCAATATAGAAGTTAGTTGGTAGTTGTTGTAGAACTTAGTCAACAAGGTTTTAATTTAGTTTCACTTTTTCCTTATGTAGGAGACTTTAAACTAGTCCACTACTAGAAGTTGTGCCGGAGCACCATTACCTTACAAGGTACGTAAGTGCTAAAGACAAACACAAGAGCTAGGATTCATGCTTGGATAATCCTTGATTTTATGAAATCTTGTATGCTTGTTTTGAATCATGAATTTATGTGCATGACAAGTTTATTAGAAGCATGTTTTATAGTATGATGACATTCCATGTTAAATAGTAATATAAATTTTATAAGATTGAATTGGAATGTTATGATCATTTTAATTTGGCCACTAGTTCATTAATAAGGGAAGGAAGTTTATTTTAAGTTGGTTAGTTACTTAATCAACAAGAAAGGTAGTTGTGAATTTTATTCACATGATTAAAAGAAGTTATGAGCAATTATTTTATACATGTTGCCACTCACAGTTTAATGTATGGTCAAGGAGAAAGTAAGTAATTAGCCACTCATAGTTGATGTGTGGTAAAGGAAGTTCAGTTTATTTAAATGACACACATAAGATTAATTCTGAATCACCTTAAATTGAAGATAATTAATATGGCTTGCTTGATTTAATACATACTTTTGTGTGATGTTGTATGTGAATCATAAGATTTCTAAACCGGTTAAATCACGTAAAGTGTAAGAGGGCTTGCATCAAAACTCTTGGAACGTATTTACCTTGAGTATGAACAATGGGGGGAATCGTATGGAACTGTAATCTATGACTTCTAATTGGAGTACAAGACGTTGTACTCTTTTATATTCTAATCCGCTGGAATTCCGTTACTTTATGTGACATAGTAATACCTTCTTGGATTTGCTCCCAAGATGGTGCCCAATAGGGCGATGATTTTTATGGAGGAAACTCGTTCGATGCAGGACCCATAAGTTTAAATATAATAATTAATGTAGTTGAGTCCATGTACAGGTAAAAGGTTGTCAAAGGTAAGTTGAGTGCATGTTTTATATCTTATTGTTTGTTGCATAGTCTTTAGTAGTTATGTACTAAGCTTTGCTGACTATTTGTTTTGTGTGCATTGCTTTGTCTTGGACTTGGCCCTACAATGACCCACTTGTGGTGAGTAGTTGTCTAGTAAAAGAAAAGCTGCAGGAACAAGTGGGCATATTTCATTTCATGATGGGCTGGAGTGAGAGCGCTTGCTGTGTTTTGCAGCTTTACTTTATTCTATTGCTTATGATGGACTAACATTTATTTTTGATGATATTTTATTTCTAAAGACTTTTGCTTTTGGTTTTTAAGGGCCATTAATATGGTTCCGAAGTGTAATAAAGTTTGAAGTTGATTTTTATTTTGAGATTGTTTTGAAGTTTATTTTTAAATTGGTTAGGGTTTTATGACTTCTGTTGTATTACTTAGGTAAATGCCTTAGTCATTATCACGGTGGCGGTAATACTTTGGTTTTTCTATATTTAAGTGTTTTAATAAATATAATCCTTAATAATTATAATATGTTTTCCGGAAAAATAAGAAGCAAGAAGTTAGGAAATTTCAGGGTCTTACAAAGTGGTATCAGAGCTTAGATTTTGAAATAAAATAATTTTATTTTTGGGGGTACCCTAAGCTTTATTTTTGGAAAGAGGAATTTCTTAATTTGGAAACTTTTTGAAAATGGAATTTTTCCAAAAATAGTAATTTCTAAAAATGGAAAGTTTTAAAAAAATAAAATATTTGTGCAGGTATGCAAGGAATTCATGTATGTATTATGTGTTATTGCTTTAATTCCATGTGGTGAAATTGGGTAGGAAGTTTGGGCATGTAGGATAGACTTTGTTTTTGTTCATTCATGCATTAAAGTTCTTGTCTAAGGTGTTGCTTATATGAATAGTTGGGTGTAAAGGAAATTGTATGTTAGCCACAAGACCCTTTTTGTAGACCTGCTAGTTTGTTTTGTTTTGTTTTGGGAAGGATGAACCATTAGTCTTAAGTTTTGTGCAGGATGTCATATAGTATGCCTAGTAAAGACACTCAAATAGGAACTTTGGGGAAGAAAGACTACGAAAGTCCGCCTTAATATGTCTAGAAAATACGGTTCTACTGTTGGTATATGAGTACTGTGGTGAAGTTACCACAACGGGATCATCCCGACCATGTATTAGCCCTGATTGTTAGGTGCTTGCCCGACCGTTCACACTATTTAGAAATTAAGGCAAAGTTTAGTGATTTCCACCTTGCTGGAGGACTTCTGAACTATTCTAAGTATAAGGATGCAGTTGGCTAGTGGGGTTGTGATTGGAGATTTTTGGAGGGGTATATTGCTAGGAAAGAGCAGGAGTATCAACAAATGAATGCAAGTGATGAGACCCCGCCCACACTAAGCACAGAAGGTAGCCAAGGAAGTGAAGGCCTAATGGTGAAGCAGGTTTCTACGGGTTCGAAGACTGATGAGTCAAGGGATAGTTCGTCTTATGAAATTGCAAACCCATACCCAGTCATTCCAGTATATGTTGATTTGGTAACCGATTCTGAAGAAGATGAAGAAGAATCAGATCCTGAGGAAGAAATGGAAGAAGAAGAAGAAACGGAGGAAGAAATGGAGGTTGACATTAAAAATGATCCGGAGTTCATACCAAAGAAATATGTGATGTCAAGAGACAAGAAAGATAATGTTAATGTTTACAGACTTTGTTTAGATCTAATTTAGTTATTGTTGTTTAATGTTTCTGATGTTTAGTTGAACAATTTAAGTTATTGTTTACATTAGTTTGAATAAGTGGCAGTGAGCCATAAGAAATGATAAGAAGAGTTGGGTAATAAATTTCTTTTATGAAATAAAGCCTTAAGTAGAATAGAACCAAGGGAATTATTTTTATTTCTTATGTGCTTTATTCTTATTTTAATGGTTGTGTAAAAAATCAAAAGAAAGTGAATCATTCACTCTAGAAGAATGAAACTTCTTTTATGAGACGAAATGAGAAAGTGTTTTATGATTTAAGTTTATGTTGTCCTAACTTACAGTTAGACATAATTTACTATAAAGGTCTTTTCCTCTATAGGAGAAATAGAATGGCTGAACATAACAACAATCAGCTGAATGGAGTAGTAAGACAATTAGCTACTGTAGCTGAACAGTTAGCTACCAGAGGAAATGGAAATGGTAGTGACCCTGCTGGGGAACTCTTCAAGAAAATTTCTCAAAGTAAGCCACCCACTTACCAAGGAGAGCACAATCCAACTATTCTAAAGGGATGGTTGAGAGAGTTTAATAAGTTTTTTGGGACAGTTGAGTGTCCAGAAGAGCTTAAGGTGAACCATGCTGTGTAATAAGGGCTTTACCAGGATTTAATTAGGAGATGTTTCAGGAGCAAATTCGTAATAAGTTCAATCCTGTGTTTCTTTAGAAACAGAAGGCTGAGGAGTTTGTAGAGCTTAAGATGGGAAGTAGGTCTGTCACTGAGTATTACTCTAAGTTCATAGAATTGTCTAGGTTTGCTCCTGAGGCTGTAGCAACTGAGAGGTTGAAGGCTAGTCGTTTTGAAAGAGGGTTACCCTTAAACTTACAGTCACAACTATCTGGACAGTTCTTTGAATCTTTGGATGATTTATATGGTAGAGCTGCACACCTTTATGCTGTAGACCAAAAGAAGAAGGAGGTACAGAAGGAAGGAGAGACGAGGGAGAAAAGGATGGATGGTGAAGCAAACTTCAACCAACTAGGAAGTCATGGTGGACATAAGAGACCTCGTTTCAACAACAACTTCTAGGGTAATAGGGGAAACTTTGGGAAGCCTAATTCTAGAAATGGGAATAGAACTCAGGTGGCTAGTCAAGGAGGGTGTGTGTACTATTGCAAGAAGTGTCCTAACAATCACCCTGGACAGGACTGTGTAGGGAACCCAATGACTTGTCGGTTGTGTAACAAAATTGGACACCCTGTGTATGAGTGCTTATCTAAGAACAAAGGAAAGGAGGGACAAAATTCTCAAGCTAGGGAGAATTCAGCCGGGGGACAACAAAACGGTTTCCAAGGAAATATAGGTGGAAAGGCAACACCTCAAGCCGGAAATAGGAATGGGAGTGGGAATGGAGGAGTGTGATGGCTCGAAGTGATGCTGATGCTAATAAGGATATGATCACTGGTACTTTTCCTATTCACTCTCTTCCTGTTAAAGTTTTGTTTGATTCTGGTGCAACGTACTCTTTTGTATCCACTAAGCTTCTAAAAAAGTTAAAGCATGTGTTTGGAAAGGTAGATGCAATAGATATGTCAATAGTGTTACCTTCAGGACAAGAAGTACAATGTTCAAGGAGATTTCAAGGTGTTCCTGTTGAAATTGAGGGAGTGGAGTTTAAGGCTAACCTGGTCGAGTTTGATTTAGGAGACTTAGAAGTGATCCTAGGGATGGATTGGTTGAGTAAACATAAGGCTGAGATTTTATGTGAACCACAGAAGATCTCGTTGATGAATAACGGTAAGAAGGTAAGCTATTGGAGGGTAGGAAGATCAAAACACACATAATAGTGTTAGTAATGAGGTTTGCTAGATTTGTGAAGAAAGGTTTTCCAATTTACCTTTGCAGTGTGAGAGATGTGGATCATGTTGAGACTGCTAAGCCCGAGGATATTGAGGTAGTACGGGGACTTTCTTGATGTATTTCCAGAGGAGATCCCGAAGATTCCATCTAAACGAGAAATTGATTTTACCATAGACTTAGTCCGAGGAACAACACCTATTTCCAAAGTACCCTATAGGATGGCACCTACATAAATGAGTTAGTTGAAGGAGCAGTTGTGAGACTTGTTGGAAAAAGGTTACATTAGGCCTAGTGCTTTACCTTGGGGAGCACCAGTACTGTTTGTGAAAAAGAAAGATGGTTGTTGGAGTTATGTATTGACTATAGGGAGCTAAATAAGGTGACAATCAAAAATAAGTATCCTTTACCGAGAATTGATGACTTGTTTGATCAATTAAAAGGTTTTACTGCGTTTTCGAAGATTGATTTGAGGTCAGGATACCATCAATTGAGGATTGCTAAGGAGGACATACCGGCAATTGCTGTTTGCACATGGTATGGACATTATGAGTTCAATGTTATGCCTTTTAGATTAACCAATGCGCCAACAATTTTTATGGATCTAATGAATAGAATTTTCCAACGATTTCTGGATAAATTTGTGGTCGTTTTCATTGATGACATCTTAGTGTATTCTAAGAGTAAGGAAGAACATGTGGAACACTTGAGGACAATCTTGATGACATTAAGGGAGAATAAGTTGTATGCTAAGTTCTCGAAAAGTGAGTTCTGGTTGGAGAAAGTAGCATTCTTGGGGCATATCGTGTCTAAAGAGGGAGTTGAAGTAGATCCATAAAAAATTGAAGTAGTTAAGGAGTGGCCTACACCTAAGAATGTAACGGAGGTACGGAGTTTCTTAGAGTTAGCAGGTTATTATAGGAGGTTTGTGAAAGGCTTTTCGAGGATTGCTAAACCCATGACATCGTTAATGAAGAAAGACTGTAAATTTGAGTGGAGTAATAAGTGAGAAGAGGCATTTCTGACTTCAAAGGAGTGTTTAACTACAGCTCTAGTGCTGACTTTGCCGGATGGAAGTGACTCTTATGATGTGTATAGTGATGCTTCTAAAAATATTTGGGATGTGTGTTAATGTAAAATAGAAAAGTGATTGCTTATGCTTCGAGGCAACTGAAACCATATGAGGTGAACTACCCTACTCATGATCTAGAGTTAGCAGCAATAGTTTTTGCTTTAAAAATATGGAGGTATTACTTGTATGGGGTGAAATGTAGAATATACACAGACCACAAGATTTTGAAGTACTTTTTCACTCAAAAGGATTTAAATATGTGACAAAGGAGATGGCTTGAGTTGATTAAGGATTATGACCTAGATATCCAATACCATGAAGGGAAGGCCAATGTGGTAGCTGATGCTTTAAGCCGTAAAACGAAGGAGTAAATACCTTGGTGGTTACTAATGAACTATGTAAGGATATAGAAAGATTGAGCTTGGAAATTGTGAAGGAAGGACAGTTGGAAGGAATTTTTTTTAATCTTAGTATCCAACCAACAATATTTGACGAAATTAAGAAGAACCAGGAGGGAGATGTGAAATTGGACAGAATTAAGGAAAAGTTGAAAGCAGGAAAGCCTATGGATTTTAAGATTCATGAGGATAGAAGTTTAAGGTATAAAGGAAGGTGGCGTGTACCACAAAAATGTGAGGATTTGAAACAAAGAATCATGGAGGAGGGTCATAATACCCCGTATTCAGTGCATCCTGGAGACGATAAGCTGTATAAGGATTTAAAGAAGATGTATTTGTGGCCTAGGATGAAAAGAGAAGTGGCTGAATTTGTGAGTAAATGTCTTACTTGCCAAAAGGTCAAATTTGAGCATCAGAGATCACAAGGAGAGGTCCAATCACTTAAGAAACCAGGATGGAAATGGGATTGCATATCAGTGGATTTTGTGACTTGCTTACCAAAAGAGAAGAATCAGAATGACACCATATGGGTAGTGGTGGATAGACTTACTAAGTCAGCAGTGTTTATACCCATGAAAGAAACTTGGAAAATGGAACAACTTGCAAGAGCTTACATAAAACATGTTGTAAGGCTACATGAAGTTCCAAAGGATATCGTGTCATATAGGGATTTTAGGTTTCTTTCGAGATTCTGTAAAAGTGTCCAGGAGAACTTTGTTACAACATTGACGATGAGTACAACTTTCCATTCAGCAACTGATGGATAAACAGAGAGAACCATACAAACCTTAGAGGACATGCTAAGGGCTTATGTAATGGATTTTCAAGGGAAATGGGAGGATCACTTGGACCTCATTGAGTTTTCATACAACAATAGTTACCATGCAAGTATTGTCATGATACCTTTTGAAGCTTTGTACGTAAGGAAGTATGGGATCCCCTTGTGTTAGAATGACATAAGCGAGACAGTGATTTTAGGACCTCAATTGATAGACGAAACCACAGAGAAAATTAGAATAATACAAGAAAAGATTCAAGCAGCACAAGATAGACAGAAGTCCTATGCAGACCAAAAACGCCAAGAAGTTGTTTTTGAAGTTGGCGATAAGGTTTTGCTTAAGGTATCACCAATGAAAGTACTAATGAGGTTCGGAAAGAAAGGAAAATTGAGCCCAAAATACATAGGACCCTATTAGATCTTACAAAAGGTTGGAAAAGTAGCCTATAAGTTAGCTTTACCCATGGAGTTGAGCAAGGTTCACAATGTCTTTCATGTGTCTCAACTAAGGAAGTATGTGCCAGACGAGTCACATGTGTTACAACCTGAAACAATAGAGTTAGACCAAAGTTTGACCTATGAAGAGAGGCCAATTAAGATCCTAGACAGTAAAGTCAGGGATACTTGTAGAAAGAGTGTCAAAATAGTAAAGGTGTTGTGGTCTAACCAAGAAACTGAAGAAGCTACTTGGGAAGCTGAAGATATGATGAGAGAAAAGTACCCAGAGCTATTTCAGGTTAGTAAGTAGAGTTACGGGGAAGTATTAACTCGATTTTTAAGGGGGTAGAAAGCGACATGTTTTTCGCGCGTTTTTATCCTCAATTTTGCAAGTTTTTATGAGGTTCTACGACTTTTAAGTAAGAGTTTATGTTTGTCTACTAAAAAGTTGTCAAGTAAGTACAACAACATAGTATTGCAGTGAGGAAGTTTAAAGTAAATGTAGTCTCTATTCAAATTCCATACACTAGTTTACACAAAGTTTCGGGACGAAACTTCTTTTAAGGGGGTAGACTGTTGTACCCCACATTTTCACGTATTTTAAGAAAGTATTTTTGTATTTTATTCGTATAATATTTAATATTTTTATTGAAAAATTATGTTCAATAGGAATATTAAATGAAAAGAAATTAATAATAGTAAAATAAATAAAATAAATAATAAATAAGTTTTAATTAAAAATAATTATTTGTGTTCATAAATAATATTTTCTGTTGTTCAAAATATCTTAAAAGGCTTCTAAAAATAGAATTTTCAAGGGTTTTCTAATTTATTTTGAAGCAAAGGCATAAAGGTAATTTCCACTTGTTAGGATAAGTATGAGCTTTTTCAAATCCTACTTTGGGGCCTATAAATACCCTTTAAAACCCAAATTTTCAGATTTTCGAGAAAATATTAGGATTCCAAAAATTTAGAGAGTAAAAGAGAAAAAAAAAGAGAAGTGTTTTTCCGAAAAAAAAAATTCTGCAGTTCTGCTTTTAAGAAAAGAAACGTTTTGTTCTTGAGATCTGTGCCTCGCCAGACCCCACCCGCGCCATCCGGAGCCACCTGATCCCAATCGGAGTCACCGTGCACCATCAGCCGGAGCACCGGCGACTCTACTGCTCCCCTTTTGGTATTTTTCGGACCTTTATAAAACAAATTCTCCTTCTTTCTTTTTAATTCAATCTTGCGAATTCATGTTCATATTTATGTTTAATCATAATAAAGTTATGATTTGTTTTAAGGCATGAATTAATTTGTTGTTCATGAAATTTTAGATTAATGTTTATAAATTATGAAAGTTTTTTTTTATGATTTTTTATGACTTAAACTTCAATATTATGATCATGAATTATTGTTGTGTGAATTTATGATGATTTTATGAAGTTTAGGTTAATTTTTAAAGGCTTTGAAAATAAATTAAATTGCTGCCCAAAATTTATAATCATGAAATTCAATTGAATAAAAATTATGAACATGTTTTGGCTTATGAAAAATTATTCTAAATCATAGATTGGTTTCGTAATTATGTTAGTTGATTTTAAAAGAGTTTTGCCATGAATTTATGATGTTTTTATGAGTTTTTTATGACTTTAAAGTTAATAAACAAATCTGAAATTTTTATAAAAACAAATTAATTAAAGTAAGTTTTAAGTGTTCATATTATGCTAGTATGATCACATATAAATTCTATGATGTCACATATAATTTTTAGTATGTTTTATGAAGTTTAAAAGTGATTTTAAACATGTTTAACATGTTGTTCAGAATTTATAAAGTGAATAATTAGGTTTTTAAAGTATGTAATTAGCATAAATTGATCATATAAATTAAGTAATACATTGTATGATTGATTTATGTTGTTTTTGAAGTTTTTCAAGGAGTTTTGGTAATTTTATATTGCTGTCCACTTTTCTAAAGTGGCATAAAATTTATATTAAGGTTTTATAAAATATAAAAGTCCCGAAAACCAAGTAATCATACAGTAGAAAAGTAAAGTGTAGTATGGAATTGAATAGAGACCATAAAAGGAATGTTTTGGACAAGTTTCCAATATAGAAGTTAGTTGGTATTTGTTGTAGAACTTAGTCAACACTACAAGGAAACAGCTTTTTAGCGACGGAAAAATTCCGTCGCAAAAACCTGAAATTTCGTCGAAAAAAGTGTTTGCGACGGAATTCCGTCGGAAACCGGTCGTCGCTATTTCCTTCGTCGCAAAATGTTGGGTTTTCCGACTGAATTTCTGTCGTAAAAGTTTAGTGACGGAATTTTCCATCGCAAAACAAAATTTCCGACGGAATATTCCATCGCAAAACAAAATTTTCGACGGAATATTCCATCGCAAATTTGCGAGGGAATTTTCCTTCGCAAATTTGCGAGGGAATTTTCCATTGCAAATTCCAGATTTGCGACGGAATTTTCCATCGCAAATTCCCTACTTTGCGACGGAAAATTCCCTCGCAAACTAGTGCTCAATTTGCAACCATTTAATTTTCCCTTTTTTTTGCGACGATAAATTTCGTCGCAATAGTTTTATGAAATTCTTAAATGACAATTTGCGATCAATATTTCCGTCGGAATTTTGTAATTTCTTTTTAAAAAGACTACTTCAAACCCAAATTCATACCTGCAAATCTATATATAGACCATAACCATTTTCGTTCTGTTGCGACGATAAATTTCGTCGCAAACTATTTAAAACATAAATAAATTGATTTGTGTCTTACTACTACCATTAAATACTACCATAACAAGTTTAACAATAATAATAATTGCATAGAACTAAACTATATATCCATTCGATAATACGATATATCATGAAACACAAGTAAGCTAGCTAACTAAACTGGAGTGCCTTCACCTACGCCACTACCCAAGTCATCTCTGGGGTCTCTACGATGACTTTGGAAAGGAGAACAACAGTCAGTGCCGAATCCCTGAATCCGACTCATCAGCTCCTCCACATGCTCTCTGTTTCTCTGCTCCATTGCGGCCATCTCTGCTTGCATCTCATTCCTGACCTCCTCTCGAACCTCCTGCCTTAACTCATCACGAATCTGGGTCCTGATTTCCTGCTGGAACTCTTGCAGCTGGGTTGTGACATTCTCTACCCTCTTGTCAAAATGTTCTTGCATTTGAGAAACGACAGAGGGAGTGTACCGCTGTGACGATCCACATTGCCTAAACGACCCGTAGTAAAGCTCAGCACCACTACCAAGACCTTTGATGCGACCTTTCTTGCTGCTGTAATCCCCCGCATTTTTAAGACTTTATATTATATTTTTATACGATTATAATATATAGTTTTATGAATTTCGGAAAATAAAGTCTATTTATATTTTATGGCTTAAAATAACTTATTTTACAAAAGGTTTTATTAGAAATAGTAATTATTTTTAAAGGAGGTTTTGAGTATTTAAATTTAATTTTCAAAAATAGCAAAAATAATTATGGGTTTTATTTTAATTATTTTCGGACCATATTAGGCCCAAAATGGGGTATTTTCGGTTTTCCAAGGCCCATAAATATTTTTATGGCCAAAATTATTTTCTAAATTATTTATTTTAACTACCTAGATATTTTGTATCTTTTAGTTAGGATAAATTTCAGATTTTACAAAAGATAAACATATCCAAAATTATCCTACAACAATTTAGGTAAAAAAAAAAAAAAAAAATCAAAACTTTATCTTTTCACTTTGATTTGGCGAAATTCCTTAAGGCCAATACCCTATATATAGTTCTCTGGTTCATCAAATACTCTTTAAAACCCTTTCCAAAAATCAGAAAAAGAAAAAAAAAAAAAAAAAAAGAAAGAAAGAAAAACCGCAGCCCAAAAACCGCAGCAAAGTACACAAACAGAAAAAAAATAAAACTGCAGTTTTCCTCTTCGTGGAACCAACTTTGAGCCACACCACAACCACCACACTTCACATCTGCCGCCAAAACACCACCCATGTGACAGCCCTTGCTGCACTCTACCACCAGGTACCAAGATCCGCCACCCATGCAGCCACCAAGGTGGCCAAAAACACCACCAAAGTAGCCACTCACCATGGTTTTCGAAAATAAGAAAAAGAGAGAAAAAAAATTATTTTTCCTTCCAAATTATTTTTAAAAAATCGAAAAAGTGTTTCCCTAATGTTTTTCAGTAAATAAAAAGTGTTTTAATGTTTTCAAATTATTTTTAAAAATTAGTTTGGTAATTTTTATTTAATAGATTAGTTTATGTCAAAAATTGGATTTTTAATAAAACAAATCATAGAAATTATAATTAATCAAAATTTATGCACGAAAAATAATTTTAGAGGCTGTATATTAGTTATATAATGTTCATATGATGTTAGTCGAATTTCTAATGGTATTTTTGTATTTTAATGCAAGGAGGAGAATTTTCCGAAGAGCAGTTTTAATTAAGAAGGAAATTTAGCGAGCAAGGTATGTGCGACATATCAAAGACCTAATAGCATGAAAACTTAGGTTTAGTATTATAGTATGTCGTGTTAAATTATTGGAGCAAGAAAACGATCATGCAAGCCCCCATGAATTTTATAGTGTTGAACCGAAAATCTGCTGGTTTATGTGTAAAATTTGTTATATGAGGTTAAAGTGTTGAAGTATGCTCGTAAAAATTATTTTAGACTTATTGTGATGTATGTGAAGTTGTGTTAAATTCTCGTACTTTAACATGAAGTATAGCATGGTCAAATAATTTTATTAGTCAGTTTTCAGTTTTGCGGTTTTTACCGAAAAATATTGTTTCAGAAGGTCTAAAGGTCGAATCTGACTATGAGATTATTTTTAATGTATTCCAGAAGCAGTAATATGAGTTATAGAGTTGGTTTCGTCATTAAAAGGTTTTCCAATATTTTAAAATAATTTTTAGATTGGTTTTAGACAGATTGGACTGTTTTCAAAAATAAATCTTTTAAAAATATTTAAAACGTGAACTTGGTTTCTAAAGGTTGTTAGTGGTTAATAGGAGAATAAAAGTGAATTATAAAATGGGTTTCATGACCTAGAGAATTTATTAGGTAATTAGCTTGGATTTTTAATTGTTTTATCGCTAGTTTTAGGGTTTCTAGTTTAAAATCTACTAAAATTCACATAGACCTTATCTAGCCACGAGATTTGGTTTGAGACTGTATTTTAGGCAGTAAAAGGTTTTGGAAAAGTGTTTTCGAACCTATTTAATTTTTAATAATTATTTTCAGATTTATTTCTATTTCTATTGCCTAGTTTTAAAACAAATGTTTTTCAAAAAATAAATTTCTAAGAATAGAAGTTTCTAAAAACATTTTCGAAGGTCAATTACTATTAATGGAAGGTTACTAAAAGAGGAAAGAGTCATTAACAAGTGTTGGTTAAGTGTTTGAGGGTTTCTGTGTTGTTTATGTATGTTTCGAAGTCTGACGGTGAATGTTTGACTTTTCGGTTGTGTTTTAAGTTATGTTTGAATTCTGGACAGTAGCTATATGAAGCTTTAATATGAGGGTTAAGAGTCTAAAATGACATGTTTAAGTGTTTTGAAGTTTGTTCATGAGTTATAATGCTTCTATGCATGTTTTGAGCAAGTTTTGACCATAAGAGTCATGTTTACAAGACAAGTCAAAGTTAAATGCTTATTAAGTCAAAGTTAAATAAAGTCAAGTAAAGCAAAGTTAAGTAAGCAATTATGAGTAAGTTATTTTTAAAGGAACGTGAGTACTCATTCAGGCCAAATGAGGTTACCATACGGGGGAGGTATGTATTGCCTTAACGCTGTACTTCCATAGTGGAGTGTGACGATGCTTCACTGTTTTAGTTCTGGAATTCCAAAAGAGTTAAAGAGTTAAGTTTGGACATGGGGTGGATGGAGACCATGTACCACTGTTTTTGAAAGACTAGCTATCTTTCTGTTAGAGTTCGGATTGTACGGGGAGCGCTACCTACTTGGTTGACGACCGTCTTTCCAAAGAGCCCGTTCACGTTTCCTATATCCTTTTCGAAGCAAGAAGTTATAATCAAGATGAAGAATTTTGAACTTATGGGTCATGAGTCTTAATTTGGAGTGAGAGTCTTGTTATGTGTATTTTGTGTGCTATGTGTGTGTCTTTTTGTTGTTATTTTTCTGCTATGTTGTGCATACTCAGCAGTGGTTGCTGACACATATATATTTCCATGTCTTTCTTGTTCTGTTTGCTTGTTAAGAAGAATAAGTGCAGGCTGTTGAGCATATGCATGGTGAAGGGATTTTTCGAGAGGAGTGGATAATATTTGGTAGTTGTTTTGACTTTAGATTTTTCTAGTGGTTTGGAATAAGGGCCGTGATGGTTCCAAGTTGTTAATTTAATGTTTGACTTAGTTGTAAAGACTTCCGCTGTGAGTTGTTTGACTTTTATAAAATGGTTTTAGTAAGGTGTGTTGTTTTACCTTAGCCTTAGCGTTGCAATTAGTTTTCATAATTAGTTGTGACGTGGCGGTAACATGCTCAAGTTCCTCTTGTGTTTATAGGTTTGAGGTAAGTAGAAAGTGAGGAATTTGGGGGTGTTATAGCTGCGCCCACCAACTGCCTCCCAATACATCTCATTTGGCGTCTTTGCAGTTTCCGCATTGGAGGAATCCTAAACCTGGTTCTGATATGTTTCCTACAACATGAACTTGATTGAAACAAACATACTAATAGATAAATACACATAGACAACTATTTCAACTGTCACCCAAAATGACTCAAAACACCTCAAAATGGCTATTTACTTGCCCATTTCATTACCGTCTCTTCAATTCAGCTTATAAGTACCTTTAACATTCATACTATGCATATTTATAGGTGTCTATGTTTTTAATTTATTGAAATGTGGCATTACAACGGTTATGGGCTCAAATTCACTCAAACTACGATCCAACCTATGATACATCCAACTACGATCCTTTCGTTTCATGTTGATAACTTCTACACAAGTCACATATAGCCAACACTTTAGTGAAATATAAAATTATTGTTAATGTCTAAGCATTGTCATTATTATGACAATTAGAGCACAAAAGCAATTTGTTTAGATGTAAACTTAAAAGTGGAGCTTCAGATGTAAGAACATTTTCGGCCTATCCAACTATTTTCAAAGAAGCAATTGCAAACTGTCCTAAGTGTATCACAATATTTCTCCTAGGAATTTGAAATCAAAATTACATACCAACTACCAATATACCACAATATTTGTCCCAAATCCTAACCCCATTTCATCTAGCTTGGACGAAACAGACACAAAATCATAGCACATGTTGTTAACAATAAAAGTCCTCAATAAGAAATAGCAAAAATCCATTAGTGGCATCAATGAGCAGGCGAGTTGTATGCTTCAATTCACTCAGCTCTTTTCTTTCGAAGAGAAAACATAATGTTTTCCAGTGGTTCATATCTCTAGCATAATAGCATTCAAACAGTATTCCGAAAACATAATGTTTTCCCACTAACAAAGTCTAGAATGTGGTAAGCAAGAGTACTTCATCAATATCTTAAAACAACCATTCAAGCTCCATATAACAACAATTAATTATCCTATCAGTCGCATGATTGCGCAAACACAAACCATCAACAATTATCCTATCAGTTGCATGATTTAACCTTATCAATTGATAATTCTAGAACATTGAACTAGTTCCATAAATGTGATAAAAAAAACCTTCAAATGGCATAATGACACGAAATGAGTCATATTCCAATCCAAAAACAGTCAAAACATAATTTAGAAAAATAATCAATAAAAAACAAACTACACAATTCGCAATTCATCAAACAACAATAGAAAACACAAAAATAGATTGTGATGCTAACAAATTTCATCAACAATCCAACATTTTTCATAAACAATCAACAACTAACAAAATCATCATCATTTAATTAATTTAAAAATACAGATATGAGTAAAACGTATCTTGTTAATTGATTAACGAATGACTGACGAGTGAAAGAAAAATTGAGAGGCGAGTGAAACTGTAAAAAAAATATATAATCAACAATTTCGAAAAAAAAAAACAACATTCAAGAACCTGTAATCAAAAGACACGATTTTACAAAATTGAGAAATAATTCAACAACATTCAACATTCAAGAACACGATTTCAACAACATTCAACATACAAAATTGAGAAACAAAGACAAAAATCAGAAGAAAAATTTGAGAAAATTATCGACGAAGAAGAAGCAGCAACGTCGAAGAAGAAGCCGGCGAAGGACGAAGAAGAACAAGACGAAGAAGAAGAAAAACAAGACGACGAAGAAGAACAAAAATGCGTCGAAGAAGAAGAAGGGAAGAAGAACAAGAGTAAGGTTGAGAGTGTTGAGAGGGAGGGAGGGAGGGAGGGAAGAAGAAGCCGTCTCCGGCGCCGGCGACGTGAGGGAGGGAGTACCCTTGAGAGTGTTGAGAGGGAGTTAGGGTTTTTTTTTGTTTTGCGCGACAAAATATCAAATGCAGCGTGGTTTAAATTTTGTCGTAACATTTAATTTTCCGTCACAAATTCATTAAACATATGCAGTTTTGTAGGAAACTTCCGACTGAAAATTCCGTCGCAATCGTATTAATTCCGTCGCAAGTTGGGTAATTTGCGATGGAATTTCATTTCATCGCAAAAGTTCCGTCGCTAATAAGCTGTTTTCTTGTAGTGCAACAAGGTTTTAATTTAGTTTCTGTTTTTCCTTATGTAGGAGACTTTGAACTAGTCCACTACTAGAAGTTGTGGCGGAGCACCATTACTTTACAAGGTACGTAAGTGCTAAGGACAAACACAAGAGCTAGGGTTCATGCTTGGATAATCCTTGATTTTATGATATCTTGTATGCCTGTTTTGAATCATGAATTTATGTGCATGACAAGTTTATTAGAAACATGTTTTATAGTATAATGACATTCCATGTTAAATAGTAATATAAATTTTTATAAGATTGAATTGGAATGTTATGATCAGTTTAATTTGGCCACTAGTTTATTAATAAGGGAAGGAAGTTTAGTTTAAGTTGGTTAGTTACTTAATCAACAAGAAAGGTAGTTCTGAATTTTATTCACATGATTAAAAGAAGTTATGAGCAATTATTTTATACATGTTGCCACTCACAGTTTAATGTGTGGTCAAGGAGAAAGTAAGTAATTAGTCACTCACAGTTATGGTGTGGTAAAGGAAGTTCAGTTTAATTAAAGGACACACATAAGATTAATTCTGAATCACCTTAAATTGAAGATAATTAATATGGCTTGCTTGATTTGATGCATGTCTTTATGTGATGTTGTATGTGAGTCATAACATTGCTAAACCGGTTAATCACGTAAAGTGTAAGAGGACTTGCATCAAAATTCTTGGAACGTATATACCTTGAGTATGAACAATGGGGGGAGACGTATGGAACAGTGATCTATGACTTCTAATTGGAGTACAAGACGTTGTACTCTTTTATATTTTAATGCGCTGGAATTCCGTTACTTTATGTGACATAGTAATACCTTCTTGGATTTGCTCCTAAGTTGTTGCCCAATAGGGCGATGATTTTTAAGGAGGAAACCTGTTCGATGCAGGATCCATAAGTTTCAATATAATAATTAATTTAGTTGAGTCCATGTACAGGTAAAAGGTTGTCAAAGGTAAGTTGAGTGCATGTTTTATACCTTATTGTTTGTTGCATAGTCTTTAGTAGTTATGTATTCAGCTTTGCTGACTGTTTGTCTTGTGTGCATGGCTTTGTCTTGGACTTGGCCCTACAATGACCCACTTGTGGTGAGTAGTTGTCTATTAAAAGAAAAGTTGCAGGTACAAGTGGGCATATGTCATTTCATGATGGGCTGGAGTGAGAGCGCTTGCTATGTTTTGTAGCTTTACTTTATTCTATTGCTTATGATTGACTAACATTTATTTTGGATGATGTTTTATTTCTAAACACTTTTAGTTTTTCTTTTTAAGGGCCATTAATATGTTTCCGAAGTGTAATAAAGTTTAAAGTTGATTTTTATTTTGACATTGTTTTGAAGTTTAGTTTTAAATTGGTTTTGGTTTGAAGACTTCCGCTGTAGTACTTTGATAAATGCCTTAGTCGTTATCACGGTGGCGGTAATACTTTGGTTTTTCCATATTTAGGATTTTTGATAAATATAATCCTTAATAATTATAATATGTTTTCCGGAAAAATAAGAAGTAAGAAGTTAGGAAATTCCAGGGTGTTACATCCAAACTCTATGAACTTGATCTTCATGCAAACTTCAAGACTTGGCTTCTCGAGCTTTATCTTGTTATCATTGAACTTGTTTCTTTAGTACCTGCACATGCAAACAGAAACTTGCATACAATATAATAGTTCAATGTGTTTTGTCATCGTTCAAAACAAAAGCTAGGAACCCAACAAATTCCCCCTTTTTGATGATGACAAACTATGAAGTCCACCCTACAAATAATGTCATTTAATATTTGGAACTTTTCAGAAATTTTGAATTCGTTAGAATCCAATGAACTGGTCTCATATTGTTCCTGTAGATTAAGCATCATTTACAAGTAAACCAGTTCACAACTAACTGACAACAGTTTAAGAAAGAGTTATTGTAAGTACCTAGAGCAAATACTAATTAGACATAGAGCTCTTAGACTTAAACATGTATCCGCAATAAGAACATCAGTAAGTTCATCAGACTTGTTTTCAAGCAAACAAGCCGTTGGGATGATAAGAAGTAAAATGCTTTGAATACATTTCCTTCCAGACCTTATAGGTCTGTCACCACTAGCAAGATTATCAATCTTGCTTCTAGTTGCTGCAACACACACAGGTTAATAATATTCATTTAACCTGCTTCCTCCTGAATTAGGTAGAAGAGATCATAACTTCACCCTGCTTCCTCCTTTTGGCATCATCAAAACAGTCAAAACATAAAAGCAGTGAAACCAATAACTAAACGCAATCAGTAGTAAAACTACTAATCATATAAAGTCTTAGCTAATTAGGTATTTCAAACTGCATTCTAGGGATGCTGATTCTGCCAATTGTTCCTCCGAAAGTGCCAAACCTACTTGTCCTAAAAGTTATTACAAACCAGTAGCAAAACAAATTACAGAATGACATTTTGGAAAGGGAAGGGGGAAACCAGAATAAGAATTCAATAAAGGAGGGGGTTAGCAGCAATAGGATAAAATAAGAGGAAAGCAAAGAGATCAATCAGCTCCAGATAAAATAAGGAGGGGGTTCAGTCTCATCATCTTCTTCTTCTTCTTCTAGAGCACTGGCATCATTCTCTTCATCATCCTCTTCCTCATCCTTCTCAGATACCAGTTCAGCATCCTCATCATCAGCATCACCTGCAGCTTCTGATGTCTCTTCCTTGTCTTCAGAATCCTCTCCACCAATTATTCGTGCTTTGTCAAGACGAACCTCAATTCATCTTTAGGATTCCTGAAGTGCAGCACATAGTGTAGTGACCCATTTTACCATATTTTGCATTAGTTGATTCTGATCACTCAGCTGCTTAACCAAGGCATAGGTTACATGAACTGTTTCTGTACTGGTCCCAGCAAGACCAGCATCACTTTTCCCCTCATCCTTCATTTTCAATACACCTCCTGCATATGTCATACCTTTCTGAACTATTATCTGATTGGTGAGATGTGACATGGTGCCATAATCTCCCACCATAAGTTTCTTCCAGTGCCCAAATACTAAGGTCAGCCATCCTCCATAGGGCAGAGCATGATTAGCTTTCGCCACACAGCAGATCATATGACCTAACATCATAGCAGGGAGGTTGACAGGAATGTGTTCAATGAGGCAGTAAATGAGAACACTATCCATCAACCGTACTCTCATGATTGGCTCATACCGTACTCTAGGACACACAATGTTTGAGGCTATAGTGTGGAATATCCTCATGATTGGCTCCTTTAATTGGTCAATGGTGTACCCCTGCTTGCTATCAGGTGGACCAGTAAAGAGTCTGTTTTGGATCTGTTATGTTGTGACTCCCTTTACAGAAGGCCAATTTTTTTCTAGAGTAAACATCAAGTCCCTTTGTTGGAACTTTGAGAATCTCAGCCAATTTCTTTTCAGACAAATTTATGGGAGTATCTTTAATAAAGGAGAAATAGGATCCATCATCTTTAGTATGCAAGTGTGACTAAAATTCTTCAACTAGGGGCATGAACACATCTAAATCTTTTGCAAACGACACAGACCATTTCTGAAAATCTAAAGCCTCCTTAACCTCAATCAAGAATTTTTGTGCAACCCAACTTTTTGCAACAGAAAATACTACCAGAATTTGTCTATCTTTCAGATTATATAGAGGTTTAGGAGTGGTTGACTTACTTTTCTTGGATTTCATGCTTGAAGAGATCACTACATTAGATTGCTTTCTCTTTTGCCCTGTTGTGGTTTGGTCTGGTTATGCTTCTTCCATGATAGCCTTCCCCTTGGACGCTTCTGCACCCTTTTTAGTAACCGTTTTTACACGAGTAACCTTGCTTGCCATCTTCTTTGTGTTTTATTTCTCAGTGGTTATCTAAACTTCCTCTTCTTCTTCAGTAACTTCCTTGTTCTTTGATTTTTCAACTGGTTTAGGAGTGGTTTTAGGCGTGGGTGTTTTGGATTTTGTGGTTGGTGGTTTAGTAGCCTTCTTCTCAACTTTCTTATTCGTTTTTTGTGACAGTTTCTTGGTGGTAACTTTCTTTTCCTTCACTTCTTCTGTAACAACGTCCTCCATTGGTTCAACTTCCCTTTCTTCTGATTGAACTTCTTCCTCCTCAACTTCTTCTTCACCCGACTTGGATTCGGATTCAGATTCCTTCTCACGTTCAGGTTCTTCAACAATCTCTGGTTGTTTCGATTTTGGTTTCTCTATTGGTACAGGAGTTGATTCTTTGGATTTTTGTGTGGGTGGCTTTTTGGCAATGGTTGATTTTGTGGATGTTGGTGTAGACGATTTTGTGGTTGTGGCTGTTAATTTTGGTGTAACCGTCTTTGTGGTTGTTTTTGTGGTGGATTTTGGTGTGGGAGGTTTTATAGTAAGGGCTTTTGAAGTTTCAGACTTGGTGTTCTTTCTAATCAATGGCACTTCTTCCTCTTCGTTCACATCTTCCTCCTCCATCACAGACTCAATGACTTTGTCAACCATCTTCTTTGTTTTCTTCGTTTCAATTTCAGGAGATTTACTAACTTTTTTCTCAACCAATCGTGTGCTTCTTCTTTTCGCGACATGATGAGACTGAATATTTCCTCTGCTTTGAGCACATGAAAAAAACTTTGAACAATGTGAGTGAGAGTAAGAAGAAGAATTTAGACGAATTAGGTTTTTGTGAGAGAGAAAAATAGTCGAGAGACTATATATAAAAGATAAAGAAAATAAGGAAATAAAATGAAGAAGGAAAGTATGATCAGAAGCGTATATTTATAAGAGATTTGAATCAAAACGGAGATCTTCAGAATATTTGTAAGATATTTGTCCGTTCAACCAAAAAGGCAGTTGCCATAAATACAACCGTCATTATATTTATTTCCAAAAATTTGAATTTTTGAAAATAAACTGACTGAAAAAAATAACCGCCTCACGGATCTGGTTCCCTAATGGTTTGCAACTGGTCTGTCCCAAATTACTTTTTATAAGATTATGGTAAGGTGCTTGAGTACTAAATTGATCAGCTCAGCATCGCATAAGAACTTTGTGAGACCTAAAAACCATAAAGAAAAACAAAACAAAAAAATATATGTACATATTCAAATCGTTTGACTAGCCAAAGGGACAAGTCAAGACTTAAGAGATCATTGTCTAATTTTAATTATACCCAACAAGGTACGAAGCTTGATGAATATTTCTCTGCTCAAAGGTTTTGTAAAAATGTCAGCTAGTTGATCTTCTGACCTGCAAAACTCCAATTCTACAATACCTTTTTCAACAATGTCCCTTAGAAAATGATGCCTAATCTCAATATGGTTGGTTTTAGAATGTTGGACAGGATTTTTCAAAATATTGATTGCACTTGTATTATCACATAAGATGGGAACACTTCTGGAACAGATCCCAAAATCCTTTTGTTGTGACTTTATCCACAAGAGCTAAGCACAACATAAAGGTGCTGCAATGTACTCAAAATCTGCTGTGGATAAGGCCACAGAATTTTGTTTCTTAGATCCCTATGAGATAAGACAGGAACCTAAGAAACGAGCCATTCCAGAAGTACTCTTCCTGTCCACAAAAAAACCAACAAAGTCAGCATCTGTGTATCCTATAAGATTCATAATGCTACCTTTTGGATACCACAAACATAGATCATCAGTATCATTGAGATACCTTAAAATTCTCTTAACAGCCTTTAGGTGAGATTCTTAAGGGTTGCTTTGAAATCTTGCACACAACCCTACTGAAAAATACTATATATGGCCTACTGGTTGTTAAGTAGAGCAATGAGCCAATCATACCTCTATATAACTTACCCAGAACATCCTTTCCCTTCTCATCAAGGCTCAATTTTGTAGAAGTTGAAATAGGTGTTTCATAGGATTTGCTATCTTGCAAGCCATATCTTTTTAGCAATTCCTTGAGGTATTTCAGCTGATGAATCATAATTCCATCCTTGGTTTGCTTGATTTGAAGTCCTAGAAAGAATCCAAGTTCTCCCATCATGCTCATTTCAAATTCACTTTTCATCAAATTTGCAAACTCATTACACAAACCAGGATTAGTAGCTCCAAAAAAAATATCATCTACATATATCTAGACCACTAGCAGATCAGTTCCCTTTTCCTTCAAGAATAGTGTCTTCTCAACTAAACCTCTCTTATTTCCATTTTCTAAAAGAAAACTAGAAAGTCTCTCATAACAAGCTCTGGGAGCTTGTTTAAGACCATAAAGAGCTTTATCAAGTTTAGAAACATGGTTTGGCAATTCACTATTCTCAAATCCAGGGGGATGTATCACATATACATCTTCTTTCAAATAACCATTAAGAAAGGCTGTCTTAACATCCATTTGAAAGAGTTCGAAGTTCATATGAGCTGCAACAGCAATTAAAATCCTGATTGACTCAAGCCTAGCTACTGGAGCAAAGGTTTCATCATAATCATTTCCTTCTTGTTGATTGAACCCTTGGACCACTAGTCTGGCCTTATTCCTTACTATAATACCTACATCATCCAGTTTGTTCCTGAACACCCATTTAGTTCCAATAACAGACCTGTTTTCCTTCCTGGGTTCAAGATGTCATACTTGATTTCTCTCAAACAGATTGAGTTCATCTTGCATGGCCAGAATCCAATCTGGATCCATTAAAGCAATCTTATAATCAGTTGGTTCAACATTTGAAAGAAAGGAATAGAAAGCACACAAATTTTGTAGAGTAGAATTCCGTGTTTGTACCCCTTTGTTAATATCACTAATGATAAGATCAGAGGAATGAGCAGACTTGTACTTGAAGGATTTGTTCATATTAATATTTGCATTGGTGCCTTCTAATGTTGAACTAGTTCATGTACTGGTTCCCCCTGTTTCATTGTTACTTTGAACAGGTGAACCTGGTTCCATAGTGGTCTCAACTGCATTTTGTATTCATGTGGTTGAGCCTCTGAGTCACTATTTCCTTCTCTTACTGCATGAGATTCTTGAGTTTATACTTGACCAGACTCTTCCTCTCTAGCAGAGTTGTGTGGTGAGTGTGATTCAGCACATTCTACTTCTTTTGCTCCTGTAAAGTTTAGCATGCCAATTTCGAATTCATCATCATCAACCTGCACATGCTTGCTAAGCATATTAGTTTCATCAAATAGAACATGGATACTCTCTTCAACACACAAGGTTCTTTTGTTGAAAACTTTGTGTGCCTTGCTGTGTGAAGAGTGTCCAATGAAAACAGGCTCATCACTTTTGGGATCAAATTTATCCAAACTTGATTTACCATTATTGTGTATAAAGCACTTGCACCCAAAAACGCGTAAGTGTGCAATGTTTGTTTTTCTTCCCCTAAGGAGCTCATAAGATGTTTTCTTTAGTAAAGGTCTCAGCATTATCCTATTGAAAATATAGCAAGCCCTACTCACAGCCTCAGTCCAAAAGTTTCGAGGTAGACCACTCTCTAGAAGCATTGTTCTTGCCATTTCTTCTAGAGTGCGGTTTTTCCTTTCAACCACTCCATTTTGTTGTGGAGTTCTGGGGGTTGAGAAATTGTGAGATACACCATGATCATTACAGTAGGTAATGAAGCTGACATTGTCAAATTCATAACCATGATCAGACCGGATAGAGACTAGTTGATGATTAATCTTGTTTTGGACCTGTTTTATCAAGATTTCAAATTCTTCAATGGTTTCATTTTTAAACTTTAGAAATATCGTCCAAGTATAAATAGATTAATCATCAACTAACATAAACACATAACTATGACCATTTCAACCTTGTACACACATGGGTCCACACAAATCCATGTGCACAATTTTCGAATGGTATAGTAGTGCTTACAAACTTCTTTGGCTGAAAAGAGGACTTGACATGCTTACATTTTGCACATTCATGACAAATATGTTCTGCAACAAACTTAATGTTAGGTAAACCTGTAAAGAAGTCCTGAGATCGCAGTTTATTCAACAAGGAAAAACTTACATGTCCAAGTCTCTTGTGCCACAACCAATGATCATCCTCCATAACATTGAGTCAAATGGCACTGGTCTTAGGAATCTGACTCAAAAATGTTATGTAAACATTATTGTGTCGAAACCCCTTACAGACCAGTTCCCTTGTTTTAGTGTTAACTATGTGACAAAGATTTTTTTCAAATTCAACATGGTTTCCTTTGTCACATTGCTGAGATATGCTCTAGAGGTTATGTTTCAAACCTTCAAAAAAGTATACATTATCAATTTCTTGAGAAAGCGTCTTACCAACCTTACCTATACCCTTGATCAAACCTTTATTGTTATCTCCAAAGGTGACACTTCCTCCTTCATAGGCTATGAGTGAAAGAAATTGACTTTTATCTCTTAACATGTGTCTTGAGCAACCACTGTCCAAATACCAAAATGGCTTTCCTTTTACTCTAACCTGCATCCATGAAATTTAGTAACTCATCTCTATCACAATATCTCATCTGTTCTTGCATATCAGAAATAGTTATCTGTTCTTCATCAGAAGAGTTGCTTCCATCCATAAGAGACATGTGTCCCTTCTTTCCTGAACTGGTCTGCCTCTAGTCTACTTCTCCCAATAGTGCAGTCACACAAACTAGGGCTTCTTCATCCTCACTTTCACCACCTGAGTCAGAATCTCCCCAGGCAGCAAGCATGGCTCTCTTTTTCATGTTTTTCTCCATTTGTCCTCCCTTGTCAGTTTTCCATGCCGGACAATCCTTGATCATATGTCCAGTTTCACCACATTTGAAGCAACCAGTGCTGGTATTGGTCTTCTTCATGTTGCCTTTGTTCTTCCAGGATTTTCCCTTATATTGAGATTTGAGGCTTCTTTCAAACCTTCTTGCCATGAGACCTAATTCATCAAGATCTTTTTCATTTTCTTCTCCCTTCAAGGCTAGCCCTTGGCTTTTGGTTGTTCCTTTCTCCTTTGTGCTTACTAACATCTCATGAGTCATTAACGACCCGATAAGTTATTCTACAGTTAGAGTGGTGAGATCCTTAGCTTCTTAGATTTCAGTCACCTTAGGCAGCCATTTACCTGTCTAACTTCTCAAAACTTTCCTAGCCAAATCTTCACTAGTGAAACTTTTGCCAAGAGATTTTAGTTCATGAATAATTGACATAAAACGATTATACATATCTTTTATATTTTCATCTCGATTCATATCAAAAGCTTCATATTTAGACATAAGCATATCTACGTTAGATCTCCTGACCTCACGGTTAACTCTAGAGTTCCCCATATTTCATTTGTGTTCTTCTCGAGTATCTTAAGATCTATGCTAGTGTATTCACTCTCCTTTTTCTCTGTTCCATCAGCGTTGTTAGCCACCTTCTTAGGACCATTTTTTATTATGATCCAAAACTCATATTCAGTGCCAATGACAAAGATTTGCATGCAGTTCTTCCACCAGGGATAGTTTGTTCCATTAAACTTCGGCAGCCATAATCCTAAATTTCCATTCATCATCTCTTGAGTATTCATCTTTTCTTCCTTCTCTAGGTGTTACCCTTTCAATAAGTTAGGCTCTGATACCAATTGAAGGTGCAAGTGACACTCAAGAGGGGGGTGAATTGAGCGTTGTAAAGTTGTTGTAAATTTTTTGATTAATTTTAAGAACAGTTTAGAACCAGCTCTCAAGCAGCGGAAATAATAAAGCAATAAATTAAACAACACCAACATTTAATGAGGTTCGACTTCTAATAAATCTACGTCCTCCACTCACTCACCCTTTTATTAATCAACTCAGAATAGCAAAAGAATTACACTCAATCAATTATGCACCTATGCACAATATGATTCCCCAGCTTCCACCTATATATGGAAGTTCGATTCAACCCTCAACTATGAAGGTTCCAATGAAGATGATCCCAGATCAACTTCCCCAACAAACTGAACTCTCAGAATGCTCAAATTACAACACTTTATCTCTTAATAACAATTAGCCTAAATGCTTACAAAAGAGAGAATATTAAGAACTTAATTTGGTTATGAAGTTTATGCGAGATTGAGACTTAGAGAGCCCTTTCGCAAATCGTAATCATAAGTTTTTTTTCGTGCAAAAGTTTTCCTAGTTGTATGCTAGAAAAAGTCCTCAAATAAGTCTTTGGCTAGTATGTCATGTAATATTGCAAGAGAATATTTTCCTTGGAATTATAGACAAAATCCCTGGAAAATATTCTCATTGTTTTTATTTGAAATCAAATAAAATCAGCACAATATTATTTAACATACTTGCAATACTTAAGAATATTTTCCTTGCATACCAATCCAAGCATCCGTGTCATTTTTGGAAAACAATTTTGCGCAGAAAGAAACATTCTGAAAATACGGACGTGTGAAGTAAACTCTAAGGGACTGGTTCAGCACTGTTCCCAAACTGTTCCAGTCAGCCAAGTTTACTTATAATTATATATGCCAAGTAACTTAAGTTCCTTGTCATTCATAATTAGTGCATCCCTGTAATCTCAATCTTTATATAGCATATGTAAACCTTCATACCACTTACATTGCATCTAAGACCTAAGATTCAGACTCTATGAGCTTGATCGATCTTCATGCAAACTTCAACTTGGCTTCTCGAGCTTAATCTTGTCATCATTGAACTTATATCTTTAGTACCTGCACATGCAAACAGAAACTTGCATACAATATAATAGTTCAATGTGGTTTGTCATCATTGAAAACAAAAGCTAGGAACTCAACAAATAGCTACCATGCAAGTATTGGCATGAAACCTTTTGAATCTCTGTATGAAAGGAAGTGCAGAAGTCCCTTATGCTAGAGTGGCATAAGTGAAACAGTGATTCTTGGACCTCAATTGATTGACGAAATCGCCGATAAGGTAAAGGTGATACAAGCAAAGATTCAGGCAGCATAAGATAGACAAAAGTCTTATGCGAACCAAAAAAGTCAAGAAGTTGTGTTTGAAGTTGGTGATCATGTGCTACTTAAAGTATCACCGATGAAAGGTGTAATGAGGTTCGGAAAGAAGGGGAAATTGAGGCCGAAATATTAATATTTTATGCATATTTTACCCTCTATCCCAGTTGATTTTTAGCTCTAATGCGTCTCTTTTGAGCCATTTCTACTAACTTTTGTTATTTCGAGTGCTTGTTGTGTTCTTTATAAGATTTAGCAGGAATCGATGATTTATCGTTGTTTTCCGAGCCTTTTGAAGCATTTGATTAGTTAGTAAAGAGTTTAAAGTCATTTGGGAAGCGTTACTGAGGATTAGGATTGTTAAAGAAGCATTAAAGAAGTAATTAGAAGAAAACGAGCGAAGAAATCAAAGAACGAAGCCACCTGGCGAACCACCCGGGTCGAGTGCAGCGCGCCCGAGTAGTGGTGTTTCTCCCGGGTGACCCGGGCGGGCTGCTCTTTTCACACGTTTTTCTTTAGTTTTGGGCTTTAGTATATAATTCTTTTTACTCCAAAACCTATGTACGAAATCATAATCATAAATCCTAGTTTTTTAGCCCTAGCTTTCTCTCTCTAGGGTGTGAACATTAATCATTTATTCAACTCAATTTAATTCAGGTTCTATTCAATTCCTCTTTAATTATTATTTTAATTATGTTTTTAGTTTATGTTTATGTTTTAGTTTATGTTTTTAATTCTTAGTTTAGTTTTAGTTTTTGTTAATAGTTTTTTATGCCCTAGTTTTTTATGTTCTTGATTAGTTTCATAGTTTTTAATTAGTTTATTAGTTTTAATCATGTCTTTAGTTTAGTTTTGTTTATTTGATCTGAATTTTATGTTTTTAGTCATGAGTGAGCAGTATCCTTTCCAGGGCTAGGGGATCTATGGATCGTCTCCGATGTTTTGTTCTTGATTGATTAATTTGATTGTTGATGTTCTTGAATTCCTGTTGTCAATTAGTATTGTCCAGGGCTAACAACGCTGATGGAACAGAGAAAAAGGAGAGTGAATACACTAGCACAGATCTTAAGACACTCTAGAAGAGCGCAAAGGCTATGTCACTTCTTCAACAAGGTATTGCTGATAATGAGGTAAGCCATATTTTAGCATGTTCTACTGCAAATGAAATATGGGAAACTCTAGAGTTAGTCTATGAAGGCACCAGTGAAGTCAGGAGATCTAAGGATGATATGCTTATGTCTAAATAGGAAGCTTTTGATATGAATCGAGATGAAAATATAAAAGATATGTATAATCGTTTTATGTCAATTATTAATGAACTAAAATCTCTTGGCAAAAGTTTCACTAGTGAAGATTTGGTTAGGAAGGTTTTGAGAAGCTTGACAGGTAAATGGCTGCCTAAGGTAACTGCAATCCAAGAAGCCAAGGATCTAACCACTTTGACTGTAGAATAACTTATTGGGTCATTAATGACTCATGAGATGTTAGTAAGCACAAAGGAGGAAAGCACAACCAAAAACCGAGAGCTGGCCTTGAAGGGAAAAGAAAATAAAGAAGATCTGGAAGAAATAGGCCTCATGTCAAGAAGGTTTGAAAAAAGCCTCAGATCTCAATATAAGGGAAAATCCTGGAAGAACAAAGGCAACATGAAGAAAACCAGTACTAGCACTGGTTGCTTTAAATGTGGTGAAACTGGACATATGATCAAGGATTATCCGGTAAGGAAAACTGACAAGGGAGGAAAAATGGAGAAAAAGATGACAAAGAGAGCCATGCTTGCTGCCTGGGGAGATTCTAACTCAGGTGGTGAAAGTGAGGAGGAAGAAGCCCTAGTTTGTGTGACTGCACTGTTGGGAGAAGTAGACCAGAGGCAGATCAGTTCAGGAAAGAAGGGACACATGTGTCTCATGGCTGGAAGCAGCTCTTCTGATGAAGAACAGGTAACTATTTCTGATATGCAAGAACAAATGAGATATTGTGATAGAGATGAGTTACTAAATTTTATTGATTCTACTATTGAACAAAATGTTAGAGGCAATGCTGCTTATAAGTCTAACAAAAAGAAACTAAGAGAAGTAACTAGAAATCTAGATCTTAGTGAATGTCGTTCTACTGAGCTTGAACTTATTTTTACAAAACTGAAAGAAAAAATTTCGGAGCTTGAAATAAGTCTGGATCAGAAGAATATAGAACTTGAGATGCTAAAACCTCAGTCAGTTTTTTCAAAAGCATATTTTTATCAAAATAATGAAAGAGGTTTTAGTAAGCTTAAGGAGGCAGAAGTTGAAGGTATAAATTTCGAATTACTTAAATAGAAATCACTCACTCTAGAACTTTCTGACTTGATTTTAGCTTTTAATTATATGGTTAATGATGTGGAAGAATTTTTCAAAGAGCATGTGAATCGAAAAACTTCTCTTGCTAGCACAAGTAGTTCTAGTATTAATGTCAATAGCTTATGTTTGGAATATGAGGGTAAGATATGTGATTTACTAGTTGAAATATCTGAGTTAATGAAAGATATCAACCCTAAAGTTGCTTCAGACAATCAAAGTGTTGATATTGAATTCTTACACTTAGAATATGAAACTAAAATATGTGATCTTCAAGCTGAAATATCTCAACTAAAGAAAGGCAAGAATACTTAGCCCACTTCTAAAGCAGATCCTGAATTGATTTCACAACTTAAGGATGAGCTTCATAGGGTAAAGTTGGATCTTGCCATTGCTACAGAATATAATGAAGCTCAGCTTAAGAAACTTGAAATCAAGGAACAGGATTTTAGTGACTGCCTAAGACAGATGAACAGGTTGCTCGATGCTCAAAGTACTCTAAACATCCTGACCTCGCAACCTGGTAATCCTATGAGGTTTGGATTAAGATATTCTGGAAGTAGTTCCCAACAGCCCAAAAAGTTGGGGAGAGATGAGACTTAGATTTTTGAATTCAAGAGAGGTAAGTATGTTTTTGCAAAAGACATGCATGTATGCACCTATTGTGGTAAGAATGGACATGTTATTGAAACTTATTGGACCAAGAAAAAACATGATAAGAAAAATCAATCTCATGTTCGAAGGACTCATAATCATCAGAGTCACACACATAATTTGTCCAAAAATGGAAAACATGATAAACAAGAATGACAAATCTGAAACAAATCTAGGCTACAAAGGACAGTATCAAACCAGTTCCTATTAAAAAGGAACCCAAGAAAATCTGGGTTCCTAAAACTAAACCTTGATTTGTTTGTGCAGGTTAGAGTGAAAGGAACGTCATTTTGGTATTTGGACAGTGGTTGCTCAAGACACATGTCAGGAGATAAAAGTCAATTTCTTTCATTCGTAGCCTATGAAGGAGGAAGTGTCACCTTTGGAGATAATAGTAAAGGTTTGATCAAGGGCATAGGTAAGGTTGGTAAGACACTTTCTCAAGCAATTGATAATGTATATTTTGTTGAAGGTTTGAAACATAATCTCTTGAGCATATCTCAGCTATGTGACAAAGGAAACCATGTCGAATTTGAAACAAATCTTTGTCACATAGTTAACACTGAAACAAAGGAACTGGTCTGTAAGGGGTTCCGACACAATAATGTTTACATAATATTTTTGAGTCAAATTCCTAAGACCAACGCCTTTCATCTCAATGTTATAGAAGATGAACATTGGTTGTGGCACAAGAGACTTAGACATGTAAGTTTTTCCTTGCTAAATAAACTGCGATCTCATCACTTAGTTACAGGTTTACCTAACATTAAGTTTGTTGCAGAACATATTTATGATGAATGTACCAAATGTAAGCATGTCAAGTCCTCTTTTCAGCCCAAGAAGTTTGTAAGCACTACTAGACCATTCGAAATTGTGCACATGGACTTGTCTGGGCCCATGCATATACAAGGTCGAAATGGTCATAGTTATGTGTTGGTGTTAGTTGATGATTACACTTGCTATACTTGGACATTATTTCTAAAATTTAAAAATCAAACGCTTGAAGAATTTGAAATCTTGATAACACAGGTCCAAAACAAGATTAATCATCAACCGGTCTCCATCCAGTCTGATCATGGTTCTGAATTTGACAATGTCAGCTTCATTACCTACTGTAATGATCATGGTGTATCTCACAATTTCTCAACCCCCAGAACTCCACAACAAAATGGAGTGGTTGAAAGGAAAAACCGCACTCTAGAAGAAATGGCAAGAACAATGCTTCTAGAGAGTGGTCTACCTCGAAACTTCTGGACTGAAGCTGTGAGTACTGCTTGCTATATTTTAAATAGGGTAACGTTGAGAGCTTTACTAAAGAAAACACCTTATGAGCTCCTTAGGGGAAGAAAACCAAACATTGCAAATGCTTTGTACACAATAATGGTAAATCAAGTTTAGATAAATTTGATCCCTGAAGTGATGAGGCTGTTTTCATTGGATACTCTTCACACAGCAAGGCATACAAAGTTTTCAACAAAAGAACCTTGTGTGTTGAAGAGAGTATCCATGTTCTGTTTGATGAAACTAATGTGTTTAGCAAGCATGTGCAGGGTGATGACGATGAATTCGAAATTGGCATACTAAACTTTACAGGAGCTAAAGAAGCAAAAGGTGTTGACCCAAACTCACCACACAACTCTCCTAGAGAGGAAGAGTCTGTTCAAGCACAAACTCAAGAAGCTCATGAAGTAAGAGAAGGAAATAGTGACTCAGAGGCTCAACCACATGAATACAATGCAGTTGAGACCACTATGGAACCAGGTTCACCTGTTCAAAGCAACAATGAAACAGGGGGAACCGTACAGGAACCAGCTCAACATTAGAAAGCACCAATGTAAATCTTGATATGAACAAATCCTTCAAATACAAGTTTTCTCATTAACAAAGAGGTGCAAACAAGGAATTCTAATCTATAAAACTTTTGTGCTTTCTATTCCTTTCTTTCAATTGTTGAACCAACTGATTATAAGACTGCTTTAATGGATCCAGATTGGATTCTAGCCATGCAAGATGAACTCAATCAATTTGAGAGAAATCAAGTATGGCATCTTGAACCCTGGAAGGAAAACGTGTCTGTTATTGGAACTAAATGAGTGTTTAGGAACAAACTGGACGATGCAGGTATTATAGTTAGGAACAAGTCAAGGCTAGTGGTCCAAGGGTTTAATCAACAGGAAGGAATTGATTATGATGAAACCTTTGCTCCAATAGCTAGGCTTGAGTTAATCAGGATTTTAATTGCTGTTGCAGCTCATATGAACTTCAAACTCTTTCAAATGGATGTTAAGACAGCCTTTCTTAATGGTTATTGGAAAGAAGATGTATATGTGATACATCCCCCTGGATTTGAGGATAGTGACTTGCCAAACCATGTTTTTAAACTTGACAAAGCTCTCTATGGTCTCAAACAAGCTCCCAGAGCTTGGTATGAGAGGCTTTCCAGTTTTCTTTTACAAAATGGATATAAGAGAGGTTTAGTTGACAAGACACTAATCTTAAAGGAAAAGGGAACTGATCTGCTAGTGGTCCAGATATATGTAGATGATATTTTGTTTGGAGCTACTAATCCTGATTTGTGTAATGAGTTTGCAGATTTGATGAAAAGTGAATTTGAATTGAGTATGATGGGAGATCTTGGATTCTTTCTAGGACTTCAAATCAAGCAAACCAAGGATGAAATTATGATTCATCAGCAGAAGTACCTCAAGGAGTTGCTGAAAAGATATGGCTTACAAGACAGAAAAGCCTATGAAATACCCATTCCAACATCTACGAAATTGATCCTTGATGAGAAGGGATAGGGTGTTGAGAGTAAGTTGTATAGAGGTATGATTGGCTAATTTCTCTACTTAACAGCCAGTAGGCTAGATATAGTGTTTTCAGTAGGGTTGTGTGCAAGATTTCAAAGTAACCCTAAAGAATCTCACCTAAAGGTTGTTAAGAGAATTTTAAGATATCTCAATGATACTGATGATCTGTGTTTTTTGTATCCAAAAGGTAGTAGTATGAATCTTATAGGATACACAGATGCTGACTTTGCTGGTTTTATCGTGGACAGGAAAAGCACTTCTGGAATGGGTCACTTCTTAGGTTCCTTCCTTATCTCATGGGGATCTAAGAAACAAAATTCTATGGCCTTATCCACAACAGAGTCTGAGTACATTGCAGCTGCTTTATGTTGTGCTCAAGTCTTGTGGATAAAGTCACAACTAAAGGATTTTTGGATTTATTTCAGAAGTATTCCCATTTTATGTGATAACACAAGTGCAATCAATATTTCGAAAAAATCCTGTCCAACATTATAAAACGAGCATATTGAGATTAGGCATCATTTTCTAAGGGACAATGTTGAAAAAGGTAATGTAGAATTGGAGTTTTGCAGGTCAGAAGATCTAGCTGACATTTTTGCAAAAGCTTTGAGTAGAGAAATGTTCATCAAGCTTCGTACCTTGTTGGGTATGATTAAAATGAGACAATGAGCTCTTAAGTCTTGAGTTGTCCCTTTGGCTAGTCAAATGATGTCAATATGTATATATTGTTTTTGTTTTGTTTTATTTTTTTTTCTTTTTAGGTCTCACAAAGTTCTTATGTGATGCTGAGCATATCAATTTAGTACTCAAGTACCTTAGCATAATCTTGTAAAGAGTAAGTTGGCACAGACCAGTTGCAGACCATTAGGGAACTAGATTCATGACGAGGTTATTTTAGATAGTTAGTTTATTTTCAAAAATTCAAATTTTGGAAATAAATGTAATGGCGGCTATATTTATGGCAACTGTTTTTTTGGTTGAATGGACAAATATCTTTCAAATATTCTGAAGATAACCGTTTTGATTCTAATCTTTTATAAATATATGCTTTTGATTATACTTTCCTTCTTCATTTCATTTCCTTATTTTTTTTCTCTCTATATATTTTCTCGATTATATTTCTCTCACACAAAAACCTAAATCGTCTAAATTCTTCTTCTTTCTCTCACTCACATTGTTCAAAGTTTTTTTTTTCTCAAAGTAGAGGAAATATTCAGTCTCATCATGTCAAAGAGAAGAACCACACCATTGGTTGAGAAAGAAGTTAGTGAATCTCCTGAAATTGAAAGGAAGAAAACAAAGAAGATGGTTGACAAGGTAATTGAGTCTGTGATTGAAGATGTGATGGAAGAGGAAGTTAGTGAAGAAGAGGTGCCGATGATTAGAAAGAATGCCAAGTCTGAAACTTCAAAAGCCCTTACTATGAGATCTGCCACACCAAAATCCACCACAAAAACAACCATAAAGGCGGTTACACCAAAATTAACCGCCAAAACCACCAAATCTTCCACACCAACATCCACAAAATCAACCACTGCCAAACAGCCACCCACACCAAAATCCAAAGAATCAACTCCTGCACCAATAGAGACCTCAAAATCCAAAGAACCAGAGATTGTTGAAGAATCTGAACATGAGAAGGAATCTGAGTCCGAATCAAAGTCGGATGAATAAGAAGTTGAGGAAGAAGAAGTTGAATCAGAAAAAAAAAAAAGAAATTGAACCAATGGAGGATGTTGTTGCAGAAGAAGTGAAGGAAAAGAAAGTCAGCACCAAGAAACCGTCATAAAAAACGCTTAAGAAAGTTGAGAAGAAGGCCACTAAACCACCAATCACAAAATCCAAAACACCCACACCTAAAAACACTCCCAAACCAGTTAAGAAATCAAAGAACAAGGAAGTTACTAAAGATGAAAAGGAAGTTGAAATAACTACTGAGAAAGAAAACACAAAGAAAATAGCAAGCAAGGGTGCTCGTGTGAAAACGGTTGCTAGAAAGGGTGATGAGGCGTCCAAGGGGAAGGCTATCATGAGAGAACCACAACCAGATCAACCCCCTCAATAGGGCAAAAGAGAAAGCAATCTGATGTTGTGATCTCTTCAAGCATTAAATCTAAGAAAAGTAAGTCTACTACACTTCCACCTCTATATAATCGGAAAGATAGACGAATTCTGGTAGGATTTTCTGTTGCAAAAAGTTGGGTTGCACAACAATTCTTGATTGAGGTTAAGGAGGCTTTAGATTTTCAGAAATGGTATGTGTTGTTTGCAAAAGATTTAGATGTTTTCATGCCACTGGTTGAAGAATTTAACTCACACCTGCATACTAAAGATGATGGATCCTATTTCTCCTTTGTTAAAAATACTCCTATACATTTTTCTGAAAAGAAATTGGCTGATATTCTCAAAGCTACAACGAAGGGACTTGATGTTTACTCTAGAGAGTCACAGCAGAACATATTCGGACCAGACTTTTTACTGGTCCACCTGATAGCAAGCAGGGGTACACCATTGGCCAATTAAAGGAGCCAATCATGAGGATATTCCATACCATAGCCTCAAAGGTTGTGTGTCCTAGAGCACAAGGCCGCATGAGTGTACGGTTGATGGATAGTGTTCTCATTTACTGCCTCATTGAACACATTCCTGTCAACCTCCCTGCTATGATGTTAGGTCATATGATCTTTTGTATGTAGAAAGCTAATCATGCTCTTCCCTATGGAGGATGGCTAACCTTAGTATTTAGGCACTGGAAGATACCTATGGTGGGAGATTATGGCACCATGTCACATCTCACCAATCAGATAATAGGTCAAAAGGGCATGACATACGCAGGTGGTGTGTTAAAGATGAAGAATGAGGGGAAGGGTGATGCTGGTCTTGCTGGGACCAGTACAGAAACAGTTTAGGCAACCTATGCCTTAGTAAAGCTACTGAGTGACCAGAATCAACTCATGCAAAATATGGTCAATAGTGTCACTATACTATGTACTACACTTCAGGAATCCTACAAAAGAATTGAGGTCCGTCTTGATAAAGCTGGTATAATTGGTGGTGAGGATTCTGAAGACAAAGAAGAGACATCAGAAGTTGCAGGTGATACTGATGATGAGGATGTTGAACCGGTTTCTGAGAAGGATAAGGAAGAGGATGATGAAGAACATGATGCGAGTGCTTCAGAGGAAGAAGAAGATGATCAGACTGAACAAGACACTGGAGCTGATTGATTTCCTTTATTTCCTCTTATGTTATCCTATTGCTGATAACCCCTCCTTTTCTTGAACTCTTATTCTGGTTTCCCCCTTCCATTTTCAAAAGACATTGTTATTTTGTACTTTGGTTTAATGCTGGTCTGTAATAGCTTTCAGGACAAGTAGGTTTGGCACTTTGATAGGAACAATTGGTAGAATCAGCATCTCTAGAATGCTGTTAGATCTACCTATATTAGCCGCACTTTATATAATTAGTAGTTTGACTACTGATTGTGTTTAGTAATTTGTTTCAAAGCTTTTATGCATTGACTGTTTTGATGATGCCAAAAGAGGGAAGCAGGTGTGAAGTTCTGATCTCTTCTACCTAATTCAGGGGGAAGCAGGTCTAATGAATTTTATTAATCTGTGTGTGTTGCAGCAACTAGAAGCAAGATTGATAGTCTTGCTAGTGGTGACAGACCTATATAGTCTGGAAGTAAATGTATTCAATTCATTGTACTTCTTATCTTCCCAACAGCTTGTTTGCTTGAAAACAAGTCTGATGAACTTACTGATGTTCTTATTGCGAATACATGTTTAAGTCTAAGAGCTCTGAGTCTAATTAGTATCTGCCCTGGGTACTTAGAAAACTCTTTCTTAAACTGTTGTCAGTTAGTTGTTAACTAGTTTACTTGTAAATGATGCTTAATCTGCAGGAACAATATGAGACCAGTCAATTGAATTCTAAAGAATTCAAAATTTTTGAAAAGTTCCAGATATTAAATGATATTATTTTCAGGGGGAACTTCATGGTTTCTGATCATCAAAAAGGGGGAATTTATTGAGTTCCTAGCTTTTGTTTTGAATGATGACAAACCACATTGAACTATTATACTGTATGCAAGTTTTTGTTTGCATGTGTAGGTACTAAAGAAACAAGTTCAATGATGACAAGATAAAGCTCGAGAAGCCAAATCTTGAAGTTTGCCTGAAGATCAAGCTCATAGAGTCTAACTCTTAGGTCTTAAATGTAATGTAAGTGGTATGAAGGTTTACATAGGCACTATAAAGATTAAGATTACAGGGATGTACTAATTATAGGTGACAAGGAACTTAAGTTACTTGGCATACATATTTATAAGTAAACTTGGCTGACTGGAACAGTCTAAGAACAGTGTTAAACCAGTCCTCTCGAGTTTACTTCATACATTCGTATTTTAGGAAAGTTTCTTTCCGCGCAAAATTGTTTTCAAAAATTATATGGATGCTTGGATTGGTATGCAAGGCAAATATTCTTAAGTATGGAAAGTATGTTATATAATATTGTGCTGATTTTATTTGGTTTCAAATAAAATCAGTGAGAATATTTTCCCGGAATTATTTCTATAATTCCAAGGAAAATATTTTCTTGCAATATTACATGACATACTAGCCAAAGGCTTATTTAAGGATATCTGCTAGCATACAACCAGAATAACTTTTGCACGGAAAAAAACTAAAGATTACGAATTGCAAAAGCTCTCTCCATGTTTCAATCTCACATAAACCTCATAACCACATTAAGGTCTTAATATTCTCTCTTTTGTAAGCGTTGAGGCTAAGTGTTATTGAGAGACAAAGTGTTGTAATTTGAGAATTTTGTGAGTTTAGTTTGCTGGGGAAGTTGATCTGGGGTCATCTTCATTAGAACCTTCATAGTTGAAGTTTGAGTCGAACTTCCATAGGTGGAAGTTGGGGAATCATATTGTGCATAGGTGCATAATTGATTGAGTGTAATTCTTTTCTTATTCTGACTTGATTAATAAAAGAGTGAGTGAGTGGAGGACGTAGACTTATTAGAAGTCGAACCTCGTTAAGTCTTGGTGTTGTTTATTTTATTGATTTATTGTTTCCGCTGCTTGAGAACTGGTTCCAAACTATTCTTATAATTAATCGAAAAATTAACAACAATCTTACAACATTCAATTCACCCCCCCCCCCTCTCTTGAGTGTCACTTGCACTTTCAAAGTACGTGTTAGTAGTTGTGGATTACTTCACCAAACGGGTGGAGGCTGAGCCAATGAAGGGTATCAAACATACGGATGTGCAGTGGTTTATATGGAAGAACCTTATTACAAGATTTGGAGTCCCACAGTCGATTGTGTTTGACAATGGTCAACAGTTCAAAACACCGCAGTTGAGAAAATGGTTGGAAGACCAGGGCATCTCAGCTCACTTTGCTTCCGTTGGCTATCCTCAGGCTAATGGTCGATAAGGACAACCGTCAAGAATTCAACTTAAGAAACTCCCTTCATTTTGGTGTAAGGAGTTGAAGCTGTTCTTCCCATTGAAATGTGTGAACCAACTCTCTGAGTAATGTTGTATCATGAAGATGTGAATTGGGAATTGATGAAAGCTGCTCTTGACACCCTACCTTAAGTAAGAGGCAATGCCTTGCTTAGACAGTAGTTGTACAAGCTTCGGATGGCTAGAGAACACAACAAGAGGGTTAATCATAGGTCTATGAAGCTTGGTGATCTAGTTTTGAGGAAAATGGAAGCCATAGGAAGGGATAATGAGCAAGGTAAGTTAACTCCGAACTAGGAGGGACCATATGAAATAGTGGAGGTTTTTCGAGACGGTACTTATCGACTGAAGAGCTTAGATGGTTATGAACTTCAAAGGACATGGAATGCTAACAATTTAAAGAAATATTATATTTAGTAGTTTGAGTTAATCTCCTATAAAGGCCATGAGCCAATGAAAAGATTGATTCATGTTATTCCGCAGAAAAAATAGAATTTTATGTTGTACTGAATTGGCTACAGGCCGCAATTAATGAAATTTATATTATCTTGATTACTGTTTTATGTCTAATAAGCATTAATGTTAAGGGCATGACCCCATGAGTTAACCACAAGTTAAAAATAGGTAATTAAAAGAAATAAGAGTGTTTTATACCAAACAAGGGCAAGTACCCTCACAAGTGATTATGAATCACCAAAGTTAAAACCCAATGTTCAAAATTCAACTTAAATATATAAGTAAAATACTCTCCAACGTGATTACAAATCACAAAGGTTAATTTGATTTGAGTACAAACGTTGTATAAGGGCAACGCTCCTTTTAAAGAATAATAAATAGGGTAATGCCCCATATATGTCTGTGCTAGGGCAGAAACACTTACTATGGACAGATAAATATCAGTACCGATCCCTAAGTTTAAGGGCAATCAATATGATTGATTAATTCATCACTCCTAATGAGTAATGAATCAAGCAATTCTGAAATTTGTAAACTCAGGGATCTCACCGCTACGAATAGGAGTTCTCTTAAAACCCTTAAGTTTATGACGCGGCGGATATAAGAATCCAATGCATTCTTATAATCAATATGATTATAAGTTACCTCTCTTAAAATAAAAAGTATATTAAGTGACGATTTGCTCAAATTTCTAAGTGATATTATAAGATTTTATGATTCAATCAATAGTAAGACAAAGTGGTACTCTTTTAAGTACACAAGCTTTAACTTGGTGTTTTATTGTTCTTTTAAAGGAGAATTTATAAACAAAACTTCTAAGTAATTAACTAAGTATAGGGAAATTTACTGTTCCAAGTACAAAACTTCTAAGTGAAGTTTGGATTATTAGAGTTGTTGCATATAACTCCATGAATTTTTAAGTAATTACTGTTTACAAGTACAAAACTTCTAAGTGAAGTTTGGATTGTTTGAGTTGTTACATATAACTCCATGAATTTAAGTATAAAAATTAATAAATTTAAATATGAAATATGAAATATGAATCTGGAATTCAGTTATGTAATATTATATGTACAAGCCAAACTCTTGAGTGAACTATGATTTTACTAGCTTTTGAGCTGAGTATGATTTATGAGCTTATAAGATAAGTTGTCTAACTTATTCAATGAATTTGTATGAATTGGAAGAACTTGTAAGTCTCTAAGTATAGGACTTAGAAATTTGTATAGGAGGATTTATAACCAAATTGTTGTTGGTTACTAACTTCTCAAAGTCACATGGAAACTAAGATATAGTACGAAAAATAAGAAACAGGCACTGAGGAAAGTGAATTGAAAAGTGCTCAGAAGGCACAAATGTATAATACAACAAGTTGGTATGAAAACCAACAATAAACATTATATTGTCAAAGGGTTACATAAATCAGCAAGTTTGCAAACAAAGGAGTTATCATTCAAGGGGTAATTGGTGTTGGTTGATCAACAGTGGTGGATGCAGTGGTGTCCGCTCCAACACCAACTTCTTTTTCATTCTTGTTCTTCTCCTCATCCTCATCCCCAACTGCTCCGTCATTGCCTTCTTCATCTTCGTCGTCCTCGGCGTCAGAGAAGCTAAAAGGACTGGGAGGAGTGTCTCCACATAGCTTGGCTAAGTGAACTCTGGAAGCATATTCCAATATTTTTTCAAAGTATTGGAAGGGTACATACTCCGCTAAACTGAGTTGCCAAGCCTCAGCAATTCTTTTCTTGGTTGACTCCTCTCCCTCTAGATATTTTTAGACTACAAATTATCCGACCTGGTTCAGCTCCTCTGTCTTTTTCTTCTCCACCTCCTCTACCTTAGTGTTGGCAGCTTTTAAACTTTCTTCCAACTCGGTCACCCTCTTTTCAGCAGACTCGGCCCTTAGCTCCGCAGCTGTCTTCTCCATCTTAATTTGCTCCACATCAAGCTTCTTCTTCTTTTTCAGCGCCTCCATCTCATTCCATAAATCCAAGTTTCTCTTTGCAAGAACCAAGTTTTATTCTTTGGGTTGACCCAAAGAATTTGATAACTCGTTCACAGGATGAGAATTTTCAGCCTTAATTCTCCGAACTTGTTCACCGAGATTGGAGTCACAAATGGTGAGCATCCTTACTGCTTTGGCTCTTTCTTTCTTAGTTTGAGCCACCATTTTGTGAAGGTGTTGGAGCCTAAATATGAGCTTCAAAGGAAAAATGGATCAGGGGATTGACAGTGAAGATATCAATGAAGTCTCTAAAAATTGACTAAGTATTGGGTTAAAATGTGGGAAAAGTTAACTATGCAAGATAAAGTTACCTCAATACAGCTGTTGAAGCACGGACCAAGTTGTCCGTCCAGAATTCCCCTTAATGACTCTTTGTACTCCTTGTCTCTACAACGGAGAACTTCCCTTACCAATTCTTTCTTTTAAAGTTGGAGTCAAATGTTTTGGAGGTGGAAGGGATGTCACACTCCTCATCAAGGAAGTCCTTTTTCCAAATCAGCAACATCTATAGTTGGAAAGGGAATGGTTATAGCTCGTGGATCTCTAGGAGACCTATTGAAGTCTCCATAGTGAGTACTTAACGCAGTAGTAACTAATTGACGAACAAATTTGATACATGATACCATGGCTTCGTCAAGTTACTCAAGAGGCATATTGTTCTTAATAGCCTCTTGCATACCGAAGGTTGGATCCTTGTCCGGTGGAGGAAGGTCGTTGGGATTTATTAGGGAAGCATCAGCAGCGGTCCCTCCAACGTAACACCCTGGAATTTCCTAACTTCTTACTTCTTATATTTCCGGAAAACATATTATAAATAGTAAGGATTATATTTATTAAAACTTTTAAATATGGAAAAACCAAAGTATTACCGCCGTCGTGATTACGTCTAAGGCATTTATCAAATTACTACAGCGGAAGTCTTAAAATCAAAACCAACTTAAAACTAAACTTCAAAACAATCTCAAAATAAAATCAACTTAAAACTTTGTTACACTTCGGAACCATATTAATGGCCCTTAAAAACCAAGACCCAAAGTCTTTAGAAATAAAACAACATCCAAAATAATTGTTAGTCAATCATAAGCAATAGAAAAAAGTAAAGCTACAAAACACAGCAAGTGCTCTCAGTCCAGCCCATCATGAAATGACTTATGCCCACTTGTACCTGCAGCTTTTCTTTTACTAAACAACTATTTACCACAAGTGGGTCATTGTAGGGCCAAGTCCAAGACAAAGCCATGCATACAAAACAAACAGTCAGCAAAGCTGAGTACATAACTACTAAAGACAATACAACAAACAATAAGAAATAAAACATGCACTCAACTTACCTTTGACAACCTTTTACCTGTACATGGACTCAACTAAATTAATTATTATAGTTAAACTTATGGATCCAGCATCGAACGGGTTTCTTTCTTAAAAATCATCGCCCTATTGGGCACCAACATGGGAGCAACTCCAAGAAGGTATTACTATGTCAAATAAAGTGACGGATATCCAGCGCATTAAAAACATAAAAGAGTACAACATCTTGTACTCCAATTTAAAGTCATAGATCACTGTTCCATATGACTCCCACCATTGTTCATACTCAAGGTATATACGTTCCAAGAGTTTTGATGCAAGTCCTCTTACACTTTATGTGATTAACCGATTTAGCAATTTTATGACTTACATACCATCATCACATAAAGACATGCATCAAATCAAGCAAGCCATATTAATTATCTTCAATTTAAGGTGATTCAAAATTAATTTTATGTATGTCATTTTATTAAACTGAACTTCATTCACCACACATTAACTGTGAGTGACTAATTACTTAATTTCTCCTTGACCACACATCAAACTATGAGTGGCAACATGTCTAAAATAATTGCTCATAACTCCTTTTAATCATGTGAATAAAAATTCACAACTACCTTTCTTGTTGATTAAGTAACTAACCAACTTAAAATAAACTTCCTTCCTCTATTAATAAACTATTGGCTAAATTAATCTGATCATAACATCCCAATCTAAACTTATAAGAATTCATATTACTATTTAACATGGATTGTCAACATACAATACGAATCATACTTCTAATAAACTTGTCATGCACATAAATTCATGATTCAACAAACATAACAATAGTTCATATAATCAAGGATCAACTAAGCATGAATTCTAGTTCCTGTTTTTGTCTTTAGTACTTATGTACCTTTTAAAGTAGTGCTGCTCCGCCAGAACTTCTAGAAGTGGACTAGCTCAAAGTCTCCTACATAAGGAAAAACCGAAACTCAATCAAAACCTTGTTGACTAAGTTCTACAACAACTAAAAACTAACTTCTATATGGGGCATATTAAGTTAATATTTGTTAAAAACATACTATGTTTTTAGGGATATATAACAAGTATTTAAAACTTGTAGAATAAAAAGACGAAAATACCCCCAATATTTTTTTAGTTATGTTTCTAACAAATATTAACCAACAATTCCCCCGGGGGATATCAAGTTTATATTTGTTAGAAACATATTATGTTTATATGGTGGCATTTTTGTAATTTTTGATGTTGTGTAAGGGTAATATTTTTAGGGATATATAACAAGTTTTTGAAACTTGCAGAATAAAAAGACGAAAATACCCCCAATATTTTTTTTAATTATGTTTCTAATAAATATTAACCAACAATTCCCCCTTCTATATTGGAAACTTGTCCATAACATTCCTTATATGGTCTCTATTCAATTCCATACTACACATTACTTTTTTATTGTATGATTACTTGGTTTTTGGGACTTATTTATGCTTAATAAAACCTTAGTATAAATTTTATGCCACTATAGAAAAGTGGACAGCAATATAAAATTACCAAAACTCCTTGAAAAGCATCAAAAACAACATAAATCTATTATACAATGTATTACTTAATTCATATGATCAATTTATGCTAATTACATACTTTAAAAGCCTAATTATTCACTTTATAAATTCTGGACAGCATGTTAAACATGCTTAAAATCACTTTTAAACTTCATAAAACATACTAAAGATTATATGAAACATCATAGAATTCATATGTGATCATACTAGCATAATATGAACACTTAAAACTTACTTTAACTTGTTTTTATAAAAATTTTAGATTTATTTATTAACTTTAAAGTCATGAAAAACTCATAAAAACATCATAATTTCATGGCAAAACTCTTCTACAATCATCTAACATGATTATGAAACCAATCTATGCTTTAGAATAATTTTTCATAAGCCAAAACATGATCCACTACAAAAAAATGTCGATATAGCGACGGATTATTAGGGACGGATTTAATTCCGTCACTAAAGTAGGGACGGATTAGAGATAATCCGTCACTAAAATAATTTAGGGACGGATTCAAAAATCCGTCTCTAATTTAGCGACGGATTTCCAAATCCGTCTCTAATTTAGCGACGGATTTCCAAATCCGTCTCTAAATTTTAAGTCACGTTAAAGTAGTGACGGAATTACAAATCCGTCACTAAAATTAGGGACGGATTTTTAAAATCCGTCTCTAAATGTAGTGACGGATTATTAATTCCGTCACTACTATATCCAACCATATTAAAGTAGTGACGGATTTCAAAATCTGTCACTAAATTTAGGGACGGATTTTAAAAATCCGTCCCTACATTTCTTATAGTTAATATATTAATTTTGCATATAAATTAACATAAGTTGTATGGTGGTGAAGTTGGTAAGAGTGTCACTTTGTGACTTTGAGGTCACATGTTCAAATCTTGTCAACAACTTCTGTAACAACCCATCCTTAACAAGTAATAGGCGATAGCGGAAAGTACGCCTGTACGGAAGGTTACTAAACCAAAATTCGTGAAAGAAAATATCCAAAAGAAGAAATTCAAAAGATTACACTCAACCCACGGGTAGAACAACCCTTATATGAAAACATTCAACATTTAAAACAGTTGGGAAACATAAGTAGAAGTCAACACCATAAATCGAAACACTTATTCATCTCAAACAAAACCAAATTATTAAGTCCTTAAAGAAAGGGGAGGTCCTAAGCACACTCATAACCCTGCCCGTCGAACATAGCCCAAATATCATTCAGCATCTGTAGCAACAACATAAATCCACAGTCAGTGGGGAGTAGCTAATAACTCTCCAATAAATCAAAAATAATAAATTTTAGAGTTAAATTAATATGAAGAAGTAACTTACAGACGTTCTCTAACATAATTTTAAGTCACAACCAACATTAATATAATTCATAATATTTCTTAAGATATAATCGAATACTCAAAATTAACAGAATGGTATGGAATGAACGCTAGTAATCCCGCAGTCCACCTCCTAAGGTTTGTCAGGCGAACCTACAGTCAACTCGCAGAGAGACTGCGTCTGAAATGGCCATACTCCCGGATATGGGTAGAAGCCATTAGGCCTCACACTACCCCCGACGACAACAATTAACCCAGGTAATTCTACCTAAAACTCGCAGCCTAGGTAGTAGCATGTTCTTAACCACCGAGAAGCACTTGGCCTTACAACTCGATTATGGCCCCACACACATTCAAAACCCATGAAGATACTTAAAAATTTGATTTCAATTCAAAATTCGGTAGGAAGCCTTTAGGTCTACACTCATATAAAATCTGCATGAGAATTAAAATTCTCTAAATCAAAATAAATCTTAGTTTTTAAGCATTAGTTCGGCTTTAAAAAACATCAAGAAAGTATTCATTTGATTTTTGGAACAGTAAATATTATTTCAAAATCCAAATAATCATTCGCATTCATGATTCGTGAATAAGTAGTGCTAAGGATGGAATTATTCTATTCAAAGGGTCACAATTTTGATAATGTAACTTTTCAACAATATTTTACATCAAGTTTCTAAGATCATTCTTTGAGTACATAATTCTAAACTTAGGGGTCAACCTTGGATAATCTTAGCTAAGCATTAGTTTAATAATCATGTCAATTAAGTTAGAACCCATATAATATCATTTCAATAACCCAAAACTATAATGCTATAACATCACATAACAATCAAACATTGGCAGCAATAATACTACTTTTAATTACATCAAAAACACACCCAAAACATGCTAAAGTGCTAAAATAAAATTATGAAATGTTAATCTACATATTAGGCAAATACACAAGGAAAATGAGCTTAAATTCGTGCCCTTAACATGCTAAAACACCCCGGTCTTTACAGCAGCCCCTAATTGCAATTCAGCAGGTGTATGCTCATAAAACCACCCAACAACACCCTTAAACTCAAATTAATCTTCCCATTAACACACACAATCTAAGGACATAATAGAACACATTAGGCTCAAGTTTAGGTGTAAAATTTAAGCATTTCAACCTAAATACTTCACCAAACACAACACACTCACTTAACATGGCAGCAGCAACATATGCCCAAAGATTGGCTTCAAAACCCTCCTAACTTGCCTAAAACATGTGGAATTAGTTTAGGAACCATCTTAACATGATACTAACCAAAACAAGCAATGAAATCAGTTTAAACAAGTGATTACAAACCTTTATAAAGCACCAAACACAATTTCCAGCAGCATGTAAGTAGACTAATGGCTCTAAAAACACCCTAAAACAAGTCTAAACATGCTACAAATATCATGGGTTATAACACAATATCAAGGCATGAATAACAACAATAATAAGCAAGAAATCATGATCATACTCTAAAAACAGCACTTTGAAGCCACGAAATTCTGACAGCAAAACAGAGAAGAAACGCTCTAAAACTCATATTTACCATGACTTTCTACCTATCATCTAGCCCTTAAACTTAGTGTTTTTAATCTAAAGAAGAGGATGTAGTTACCTTGATTGAAGACTAAGAAAACCAGTTATAAACCAGCCAAAATCCCTTGAAGAAACTGCTCCAAAAACGCACAGAAACCAACCCCCGAAAACAGAAAACTTCTTGCTCAATTTCTTTGGTTTTTTTTGATGCTTTCTTTAGGAGATTAGAACTCGAATTTGATGTGAATAAGAGTAGGGATGAAACTCAACATCAACCCTTGAATTAATTTTTAAACCACTCGAAATTTGAGGGAAAAATGAAGCGGCGATCGTGATATGTGATGACAAGCTACGTGAACATGGAAGGGTTTTTGTATGTGAATTGTGTGAATCATGAAGGGTCTTTGACTGATTTTTTCTTAATGTTTTAATGATGGTTTAAATGCAATAATGTAGGGGGAGTTACAAAGACTATAAACCAGCAATAAAGCTCTTCAAAACCTGTGAAACAAAGGAGCAATTGAAAGGCCTCAAAACAAGCTATAAACTAGGGTTTAAGGCTTTAATTTAGCTTTATTTAAGAAGATAATTTAGGCTTAAAAATGGGTTTAAAATAAAAGTGTTAATGTAGCTTATTAAACATCCTTTATTTACCATAAACAAAGTTTAAACTCAAGTTAGGTTTTAGCTCCAAAATATGGCAAGGAATGAAACATAAACACCAACCAAAGCTACTATTAACATAACCGTCTTAATACTAAACATATTTTATTTCGAATATTAACTCATCAATTGATAAATTAATATTTGAATATAAAGGACATTTTTTTAGGCTCAAAATTTAGGGCGTTACAACTTCAATTTGCTTAGTGTAAAAAAAAAAAAAAAAAAATTAATAATAATAATAATAATAATAATAATTAAATGAAAATTAGTCACTAAATTTAGGGACGGAATTGAATTTCATGATTATGAATTTTGGACAACAATTTATTTTATTTTCAAAGCTTTTAACAATCAATCTAAACTTCATAAAATCATCATAAATTCACACAACAATAATTCATGATCATAATATTGAATTTTAAATCATAAAAACTCATAAAAATCATAACTTGCATAATTTATAAACCCTAATATAAAATTTCATGAACAACAATTTAATTCATGCCTTAAAACAATTTATAACTTTATTGAAACATGATTAAAAGTTATAAAAGCATGATTAAACATAATACGAATATGAATTTGCGAGATTGAATTAAAAAGAAAGAAGGAGAATTTGTTTTTTTTACAAGTTCGGAAAATACCAAAAAGGGCAGGAATGCGAGGTGGCCGGTGGTGGTGGCGCGGCAGTCCGGCGGTGGTCCGACTGGGCGCGGGTGGGGTCCGGCGAGGCACAGATCCCAAGAAAACTCCTTTTTTTCTTCGCTTTTTCCAAAAAACAGAAACTGTAGTTTATTTTTTTCGGAAAAATCACTTCTGTCTTTTTTTTTTTTTGGAATCCTAATGACAACTTATGAGCATGATGTGTGAAAATTTATGTTATAAAGGGTATTTATAGGCCCCAAAGTAGGATTTGGAAAAGGCCATACTTATCCTAACAAGTGGAAATTACCTTTAGGCCCTTGCCTCAAAATAAATTAGGAAACCCTTGAAAATTCTATTTTTAGAAGCCTTTTAAAATATTTTAAAAACATAAAATATTATTTATGAACATAAATAATTATTTTTAATTAAAACTTATTTATTATTTATTTTGTTTATTTTACTATTATTACTTTCTTTTCATTTAATATTCCTCTTGAACATAATTTTTCAATAAAAATATTAAAAATTATACGAATAAAATACAAAAATACATCTTTAAAATACGTGAAAATGTGGGGTATTACAAGTAAGACCAGCACGTCTGGCCTCATCTTGCTGCACCGAATCTAGTAGTTCGTCGTCTGTTTCGTATGGGTTGACAAAGACATGATCCCTCTGTTGAGCGAAGGCCTAGCAGACTTGTCCTTCCTGGAGTATTGTGCCTCCTAAGATTGGGAACGGATGCTCAAAGGCCGAGAAGGTGAGTCCGAAGACTCGTAGCTTGCCAAAGCAGATGGCTTTGACTTCTTGGAGGGGACAAGAGAGGAGTTGTCCTTCCATTTTTGTTTGAGGAGAAGGGGTTTCATCTTTTCCTTCCCCTTATCTTTCTTTTCTTTGCCGAGCACTGAAGGTCGGTTATCTCTTGTAGACTGCAAAATGGAACAAGTGTAAAAATTAAGTTGAAAGGAGAAAACATAAGATTGTTGAAAGCAAGGCAAATAGAGAACTAAGTAAGGGAGAAAAATATACAAGGAAGAATCTTTCAACATTCAATTTATATGGATGAAACTTGTCCTAAATGAAGAGTTGGAAAGTTAGAAAACTATTGCTAACTTGGTCTGTGAAAAGGCAGTTTCTATTAAAAAAATGAAGTGATTAACACATCCGGTGTCATATGGTGACACTGGATATGTCAAAACTTGATTCACAATCATTGAACTCGACCTACTAAAGGTAGAATGAGTTCAACCTTATGTTTTATATGTTCGACACATCCGGTGTCATATGGTGACACCGAAGGTGCCAAAACTAGATTCACAATCATTGGAATCGATCGACTAAGGGTAGAATGAGTTCAATTTCACATTTTATATGTTCGACACATTCGGTGTCATATGGTGACACCGGATGTGCCAAAACTTGATTCACAATCATCAAACTCGGCTTACTAAGGGTAGATCGAGTTCGATGTTACTTTTTTGATGTTTAACACAACCGTATGACACCGGATGTGCCAAAACTTGGTTCGCAATCATTAAACTCGGCCTACTAAGGGTAGACCGAGTTTAACGTAAGTATTGCAACGTTTAACATATCCGGTGTCACAAGGTGACAACGGATGTGCCAAAATTCGGCTGAATGTCGTTAAACTCGGCCTACAGAGGGTAGGCCGAGTGTAAGGTACACGTTATTATATTTGACACATCCAATGTCACAAGGTGATGCCGGACGTGCCAAGGTTTGATCAATACAAAATAGCTAGAACTCTATATATGAGGTCGACTCTAACATCTAAGGTGCTATTTTGACTCATCCGGTGTCATATGATGACACCGGACATGACAAATCATGATTCAATCTAAATCAACTCGGTATCTAAATTGTAATACCCTACATTTTCACGTATTTTAGGGAATTATTTTTGTATTTTATACGTGTAATTTTAATTTTTTTATTGAAAAATTGTGTTCAATAAGAATATTAAACAAAAAAAAGTTTAAATAAGCTTTAATTAAAAATAAATATTTTGTGTTATAATATTTTATGTTTTATAAAATATTTTGAAAGGTTTCTAAAAATAGAATTTTTAAGAGTTTCCTAATTTACTTTAAGGCAAGGGCATAAAGGTATTTTCCACTATTTAGGATAATTATGGGCTTCACCAAATCTTACTTTGGGGCCTATAAATACCCTTTAAAACCCAAGTTTTCATATTTCATCTTTCATAATTGTCATTAGGATTCCAAAATTTAGAGAGAGAAAGAGAGAAAAAAAAAAAAAAGAAGAGCAAGAATTCCGAAAAAAAAAAATGTTCGGTTTTGGCGAGGAAGGAGAGAAAAAAAAGGGGGTTCTTTTTGGGAGTTTATGCTACGGAGCCCTCACCAGAGCCCCTCTTGCCGCTGTTGGTCGCCGCCGGCCACTACACACCGGCCACCTCGCCCCCCACTCGGTATTTTCGAATACTTTAAAATAAATCTTCTTTCTTTTTGATTCAATTTTGCAAATTCATGTTTATATTTATGTTTAATCATGATTTTATAAGTTTCAATCATGTTTTATAAAGTTATGATTTGTTTTAAAGCATGAATTAATTTGTTGGTCGTGAAATTTTAGATTAGGGTTTATAAAGTAATAAATTCTTGATTTTTATGAGTTTTAAAGATTTAAACTTCAATATTATGATCACAAATTGTTGTTGAGTGAATTTACGATGATTTTATGAAGTTTAGATTGATTTTTGAAGGCTTTAAACATAAAATATATTGCTGTCCAAATTTGGTAATCCTGAAATTCAATAGAATAAATATTATGAACATGTTTTGGCTTATGAAAAAGTATTCTAAAGCATAATTGGTTTCATAATGATGTTAGTAGAATGTAAAAGAGTTTTGTCATGAATTTATGATGTTTTTATGAGTTTTTCATGACTTTAAAGTTAATTAATAAATCTGAAAATTTTATAAGAACAAGTTAAAATAAGTTATAAGTGTTCTATTATGCTAGTATGATCACATATTAATTCTATGATGTTACCTATGATTTTTAGTGTGTTTCATGAAGTTTAAAACTGATTTTAAGCATGTTTAACATGTTGTCCAGATTTTGTAAAGCGAGTAGTTAGGCTTTTAAAGTATGTAGTTAGCATGAATTGATCATATAAAGTAAGTAATACATTGTACGATTGATTTGTGTTGTTTTTGAGGTTTTTCAAGGAGTTTTGATCACTTTAAATTGATGTCCATTTTTCTAAAGTGACATAAAATTTATGTTGAAGTTTTATAAAGTGTAAATAAGTGCCGAAAATCAAGTAATCTTGCAATAGAAAAATTAAAGTGAAGTATGGAATTGAATAGAGACCATATAAGGAATGTTTTGGACAAGGTTCCAATATAGAAGTTAGTTTAGAGTTGTTGTAGAATTTCGTCAACAAGGTTTTAATTTAGTTTCGGTTTTCTTCATGGAGGAGACTTTGAATTAGTCAACTTTTAGAAGTTGTGGCAGAGCACCACTAGCTATTTCACAAGGTACGTACCTACTATAGGCAAACATAAGAATTAGAATTCATGCTTGGATGATCCTTTATGTTTTGAAATATTGTTATGCTTGTTTAAATTATGAATTGATGTGCATGACAAGTTTTATTAGAAGCATGATCATATATTATGATTGACATTCCATGTTGATTAGCAATATAAATTTTATATATAAGATTGAATTGGAATGTTATGATCAGTTAATTTGGCCAATAGCTTATTATTAAAGGAAGGAAGTTATTTTAGAGTTGGTTAGTTACTTAATCAACAAGAAAGGTAGTTATGAATTTTTATTCACATGATTAAAAGGAGTTTATGAGCAAAAATTTTATATTTATTGCCACTCACATTTTAATGTGTGGTCAAGGAGAAAGTAAATAGTAGCCACTCACAGTTAATGTGTGGTAAAGGAATTTCAATTTAATTAAAGGACACACATGAGATTATTTTTGAATCACTTTAAATTGAAGATAATTAATATGGCTTGCTTGATTTGATGCATGTTTTTATGTGATGTCATATGTGAGTCAAAACATCGTTAAACCTGTTAATCACGTAAAGCGTAAGAGGATTTACATCAAAACTCTCGGAACGTATATACCTTGAGTATGAACAATGGGGGGAGTCATAAGGAACAGAGACCTATGACTTCTAATCTGAGTATAAGACGTTGTACTCTTTTAGATTTTTTAATGCGCAGCAATTCCGTTACTTTATGTGACATAGGTAATACCTTCTTGGAGTTGCTCCCAAGTTGGTGCCCAATAGGGAGATTTTAAAGGAAAGGAAACCCGTTCGATGCAGAATCCAAAAGTTTAAATATAATAATTAATTTGTTGAGTCTATGCACAGGTGAAAGGTTGTCAAAGGTAAGTTGTGTGTATGTTTTAGTTTATGTTGTTTTGTTGCATAGTCTTTAGTAGTTATGTACTCAGCTTTGCTGACTGTTTGTTTTGTGTGCATGATTTGTCTTGGACATGGCCCTACAATGACCCACTTTTTGGCGACCAGTTGTCTACAATAAGAAAAGCTACAGGTACAAGTGAGCATATGTCATTTCATGCTAGGCTGGAGTGAGAGCGCTTGCATTGTAGTTTTGTAATTTTATTTTGTTTGCTTATTATGAAGTGCTAACCTTTATTTGGATGTTGTTTTGTCTTTAAAGATTCTAGTTTTGGTTTTTAAGGGCCATCAAAATGGTTTCGAAGTGTAATAAAGTTTGAGTTGGTTTTTATTTTGAATATTGGTTTGAATTTGGTTTTGAGATTTGTTTTGAAGTCTACTTTTAAATTGGTTTTGGTTTTAAGACTTCCGCTGTAGTGCTTTGATAAATACCTTAGTCGTTATCACGGTGATATACTTTGGTTTTTCCATTACTAGGAGTTTTAATAATTATAATTCTTCATTATTTATAATATGTTTTCCGGAAAATTTTGGAGTAGAAAGTTAGGAAATTCCAGGGTGTTATATAAATACGAGATCGAGTGTAATCTAATACTTATCAAATTTTACACTGTAGACACCTAATTTAGTCCCCTGTCCCGCGGCAGGACTCTATAATGATTAAAAAACTCATTTCTCTAGAAGATTGGATAATCGAGTATACTTGGGCTTAAAAATAAATCTCATTCTTATTTCACGGACCTTTTTATCCAAATGCCTCTTTTACTATTTTAAATAAATGAATAAAATAAAACAATAATAATAATAAATTAAAAAAAAGTTTCAAAAGCGTAGCGCGGTTAATTTAGTCACGCTGACAGCTCAGCGTGACTAAGCTAACAGCGCTACCCTAGTAGCGTTGTAGGGTTCCCTGCGCTACTGGGCCAGCGCGATTTGGCGTACCACGCTAGCAGCCCAGCGCGATTAGGGTTCCCACGCTGTTATAAAAACCCTCATTTCCTTCATTTCTTAACACGTTTTTTTAACTCCCTTTCTTCCTCATACTTAAAGAATCCGATTATTGTTTTTTAACAACCTTTTTTATTATAATTATTTATTATTTTATTTGCTATTTATTTTACTAAAAAGTGGCTACAAATTTTAATAATATCGAAATAATAATTCGAAACTCCGCCCAAATTAATACTCGACGAAAACAATCTTCAAAGGAGAAGTGGTACATTTCCTGAGAGCCCTAAAAATCATGTTTATGGACTTTTAAGTTGTTGTTTCACTATTTATTTACTGCTTTATCACGTTATTATTGTTAAAGGACTTAAAATTGATTGTTTGCAACGCTTAATCAAGATAATTCTTTCGGACAAATCTAATCATGTTAGGCTCCCTAAATTGATTTTAATAATGGTTTGAGTTAAATTAATTAGTTTTTTTGTGATTCATTAACAATTTAATGCTCTTTTTTTGTGAATTTTGTAATTGATATTTTTGTGTGATTCTAAATATAATTTCTGTATGGTTAAGAGGAAACTAGTAATGGCCGCCTATGGGCTAACCCGACGCACTCCGTCATGTTAGTACCTTCGCCCCCGAGTCCAATCTTTGGTTCTCTCGACCACAACTTGGAGTCATCCCCATGGGATCGGAGAGGATTTCCGTGCAATTTAGACAAACGTCCCTTATTCGAGTCCCATTCGTATCTAATCTAAATACACGGTTTATGAGTTTAGTTCCTAAAACTCATTGGCGACTTCTTACTAGCATCGTCCATATTCGTATATTATTATCTCACTCGAAAAAAAAAGATAATAAAAAAAAACAAAAAAAACACAAAAATAGCGTAGCGCGACAGACTTTGTCACGCTAACGTCGCAGCGTCACAAAGTTTGCCGCGGTGCAACTGCAGCGTGACAAGCTGTGTAGCGCTGCACAGTCAGCGTGACAAACTCTGTCACGCTACCAGGCTAGCGCAACTGAAATTCCTGCGCTCCTGTTTTTTTTGCAAAATACTTCTAAAAAAGTCCATTTCACCTTTCCTTAAGCCAATTTTTTAGGTCTAACTCGACCTATGGACGGCTTGGGAAAGGTGACCAAAAAAATTTGAGACCCTAAAAATCCGAGGCCCCTACATACACAATTCGATATCTTAATGGCACCGAATGAGCAATACCTAGAAAATTTTTAATATATATCATTCAATCATGAAATGTCAAGTTTGAAAGGAAAAGGACATGACAGTTACACCGGATCTAAGCACACATAATGCCCATGTGGAACGTTCGGTATAAATAAACAAATAAGGCATAAGGGCTAGTCTAATGTAAGACAATACAAATTTGGCAAACTCGGTATCATAACAAGCAACATTATGAGACCGAATGGGATGAGGAACAATAAAAATTTGAAAAGTTTGGGAAGAAAGTACCTCAGCTGAAGCACTTTTTTGAAGGGGAGTTTTCCCTTTTGATGAGGCCAGGCGTCTGAGAAATTTGGCCTGATCCATCTTGCCTCTCTTTTCGTCAGGTAATTCGGCAAGGGCTTTTTCTGCAACAACACATTTGTCAAAAAACAAGCCAAACCTACCCGAATCACAATCATGTACCAATCCACATGCTTCAAGAAATTTTTGGTCAGTAAAGAGGTATTGGAAGGGGACCCATGTGGATGGGAGTTCATAACTCATTCCCATTCACTTTTTGGTTGATTTTAAATAAATCAAGGATGACTAGTTCTGATTTGCTAAGTTTGGGAGGGTTGGACACTTTACCTTTGTATTTTGGGCTCAAATTCCATTTGGTCATCCGGGCAACAAACTCGGGATCATCGTATTTAATGAATACGAAGTCCCCCCTCCAAGAAAAGGCTTTGTTTGATTTTTCAATGGCTCTAATGTAGTCTTCTATGTTAGCCAATGTAAACCAGCCATGTTTACATCCGGCGGCTGATAAGTGTATTTTATTCTTATGTTTTACCCCCTTTTCTGGTTTATTTTGACTCTAACCTATGCTCTTCGGAGCTATTTTGGCTAACATTTGGTTGTATGGAGTTGTTTGTGCTTGTTAGTGACTTTTTGCAGGATTTCGGTGTTTTTGCCATTGATTCTGAGGCAATCATGTGAGTTACAACTAGATACTAGAGCCATGGTTAGAATTGAAGTACTCAGGAAGCTATGATGAAGCCTGGAGTAGGTAAAAGATGAGTTGACTTGATTTAGGCGAAAAAGTCATTTCGCCCGGGCAGTCGGGCAGATTTCGACCGGGCGGTCGGGGCGGAATTTACTTAGCATTTTTTAAGGAGATGGGACGAAAACATTGATCGCGCCCGATCGGGCTGATTTCGCCCGGGCAGTCGGGCGGATTGCTTCCAAGGCCAAAATCACTCGCTTCGTGAGCCCGATCGGGCGGATTTTGCTCGGTTGGTCGGGCGGTTTGCCCGGAGCCCGTTTTTCACTTTTTTTTAGCTCGGGCATTGTACTTTTCATATAAATAGTTCTTGTGTTAGGTATTTTGGGAGACACATTAGAGTAGAGATTATTTTTTTACTTTAGGGTTTTTCATTCAGTTTCTCTCTAGAACTCACTTTTGTCAAAACTTAATCATTCATTCAATACAATCGCAATTTCAGGTTCTTCTTTATTCCTTCTCTTGTTTTTATTAGTTTAATTATTTTTCTTAGTTATAATTGTTAGTAGTATTTTAATTTTATATTCTGTTTTTCTCCTAGTTCATGCTTTTGAGTTATTTTGTTCATGTTAATTAGTTTAATTGTTGCAGTCATGTTTTCAGTTCCAGTCTTATTGTTAAATTGGTTCCTTTAGTTTCTATTATGCGTGAGTAGTTCCTTTTCTAGGACTAGGGGATCCATGGATTGATTTTGATGATTTGTTCATAATTGTTAGTTTGGTTATATATTAATGTACTTGAATTCCTGTTGTCAACTTTTATTGCTTTCAGTTAAATACTGGCCAGGTTTAATTGTTAGTTTGATATTGTTGAAATCGATGTCGAGAGGTAAGATTACCACAATTAGATCATAAGGACAATAGGCAAAACGAGTCTTAGTGAGCGAGAGCCATTAGAGGAGTTTTGAAGGGGACTAGATTCGAGAGACTTAGTGGACCTTAATTCAAGGAAATTGATAATCTGTTAATTAAGTATGTGCAATTCATTTGTTAATCTGTGGTGATGAACAGGTTGTCGCACACCTCTCAAAAATAAACCAAACAACAATAACTAATATATCTAGGGAAGTAGGGATCGAATCCTCAGGGAAGCTATTAAATTTTACTAGCTCTAAAAAGACTAAAGCGTATAATGGGCCTTGGTGGAAATTTCGGTAAATGGTTTCTAGAATTAAGAAGACTAAGAATTGAAACTAAGGAAATAACGATTAAACTCTATTAATGGAAACCTAGGGCTATCGGTTCACTATGATCAATCAATAAACTCAATTAACGTTCACTAACCAATTCATTGGCATTCATTGAACTAGGGCTCACTAATTCTCTCGAACTTAGACTCCCTCAAAACTCCTTTACCGGTTCTCGCTCGCATAAATTTGTTTTTGCCTATTATTCAGTGGTCTAATTCTGGTAATCTTACCTCTCGGCCTCGATTTCAACAATAACCTAACTTACAACTAAATCTGTCCACAATTTAATTGCAATCGCTAGAAATCAATAATAGGAATTCAATTAGAAGCCAAGAACTAATTAGAAAACTTAATTTAAATTCAAGTCATGATCATAGATCCCCTAACCCTAGAGAAAACAACTACTCACTCATAATTAAGAGAACAAAAGCAAAATTGAATTTAAACCACATGATCATGAATAAGGAATTAATTAAAACTAAATTAATTACTAATAAAACTAAATCAAGAATCAAAATAGCAAAACTAATTAATCTAAACTAAAAACTAAGAAATTAAAGAGAATCATGAAACTAAAAGAATTAAAAAGCATAAGGAAAGAGATTACCAAAATAAAGATTGAATTGCATTGATTGAAAGCTTGAATTCATGAACAAAGTAATTAATCCTAAAATTCTAGAGAGAAAAAGTAATTTTGGAATCCTAGGTCTAAAAATATGATAAAAACTAGTTAGAGTCGTGCCCCCTTTACATAGAGTATATATAGTATTTAGGTTTTATTAAAATCAAACCCACGAGCAAAAACCGCGAAGAAAAGCCAAACGGATCAAAATCCGTGCTACCTGCGCCCGCATAGGTCAAATCCAATTTGTTCCCTGCGCCCGCATGGTGAATATTGAGTGAGTTTTGATACTTCTGATCTATGTTGCGGGCGCATAGGTTAAATGGGGATTAAAGGGTTGCGCCCACATGAACCAAGTTGAGCAACATTTTGACGATCTTGCTTATTTCTTCACTCAATTCTTCGAATCTCGCTCGTGACTTTTCGTGACTTGGCACGCATCCCGAGGCCAGTACATTTTGACTCATTTTAGCCTCCAATGACTTCATAACTCTCTATTACGCTCCTGTAACATATAAACAAAACCGAAAACCACGCGTAATAACCGAAAAAGTATAAAATAACCGTAAAAGGTTCCAAAAGTCAACTAAAGATGCTAAAACCGTTCCAAAACATAACTTAACATCAAAAGACGATATTTAATCAAAACGAAGCCACAAACTTAACTATTTAGCACAAGAATCAACCGAAATGAGGGGAAAACACAACATAAAACACGTATATCAGTTGAACCGATGTCCTAGGCTTAGTCATAAATTCATTCCCTTAATCGAATCAGTTCTAGTTTTAGTTAACTTTTTAGTCTTAATATAACATTCAAAGGCCCTTTTTACAGTTTAAACTTTTTAGAACTAATAGCTTTAATTACTTCCCTGTGGATTCGATCCCTACTTCCCTAGCTATATTAGTTAGAGTGGTTTGGTTTATTTTTGATAGGTGTGCGATAGCCTTATTATCGGCTTTGGTTAGCTTATGCATATGTACAAAAGCAGCCGAGGAAGGTCTTAATTTATTGAACCGGCAAGTAGCAGCAAACCCTAGCTTCTAAGAAGGTTAAGGAAAAGAGGGAAGAAAGGAATGGAGACACCCATGTCTATCATAGACATGTATATACCAAAACACCCCTTTAGGGCATTCAAAAGAGTATCTCCCTTTTTAGGGAGGATAAGTTGAAAGGTTTTGTGATTGATGAAGGAGTTACCATACCGGATAATGTTGATGCCCTTAACAGTCTCCCATCTCAGTGGAGTAGACTATCTACTCTGGTGTGGGAGAAAGGGGTCCTTTGCGAGAAGGGACAATTGTCTTCTCTTCGGATTCGACGACCGAACTGCTTGATTCGGTCTCCACTGCATATCTCTCCACCTCTTCGATGGAGTCTGCTGGATCTTTGTCTGTGAAGATTCGTTTAACTGTTTGTTTGGTTCTTGCCATATCCTCCTGCACAGGAAGGAATGGAAGAATCGGTGACCCCAAAGAAGAAAGAATATTTGGGACAATAGAATATTGAGAGCCAGGAGATGAACCCTAACCCGTTTCTACCGGATTATTACAAGGAACAATTTGAAACAGATTATTGACATTATGGGTTGAAGACGAACTAGAGGACATGACTACTAGAACAGAACAAACAAAGAAAATGAAACAAAAGACAAGGAGTCCGGATCAGGTAAAAGTTACCTGAGTTAAAGAAGTTGTTGAATAAATTAGGAGGAGTTAAAGAAACGTCAAACACTATTCCCAGCCGGAAAATCTTCGCTTGAAATCGCCTTGTACCATCGGAAATCGCCTCAAACTCTCTAAAGCTTCTCACTGTTTTCTCTGTCTAAAAAATTACAATGAATGCTCTGTGAAAAATTTCTTTTCCACTCCTCACCTCTATTTAAAGAGAATGAGGGGGTAAGGGGGGGGGGGGGGAATTC